>CM066044.1:32066157-32444966 GCA_033557465.1 Ichthyophis bannanicus
GTGGAAGGAAATGATATTGATGGTGTTTACATATAAGACAATATTGTGCATGAAACTAGTTTATTCTATTACTGGCGTTTTTACAGATTCTAGAAAAGCGAAAACCAAACTTTTGAAGTTTAATAGTACATATATGATGTGAAATAAAGTGTGTTTGATTTGGATTTTTTCTGTTTTTGTTATTTTGGTTTTATCTATTATTTTTTTGGATTTATTACAATTTTTACATTTTTAGACGTTCATGTTGTCTACCACTTTGCTCTGGGCAGACTAGCTATGAAGGACCTAGACAAGGTTCTCCCGAGCAGAGATGTCTCTCTCCATACAAAGATTTGACTGTTTCACGAGTCCCCCCCCCCCCCCATGATATTTGCAATAAAGTCAATTGGATGGGAAAGATGGACAGTGAAAAAGATAGACAGGAAGAAAATGGAATTCCTTTGAATTATGGCGCTGGGCGACGAATCCTGTGTAGACCATGGCTTTCCCCAAGAACAAAACCAGTCGGCAATCCCCAGGAGGAGATCAAACCTAAGGATTTCTTCAGAAGCGCAGAATGACAAGACTTCAACTTTCATACTTTGGACACATCATATGAAGAGAGCCATCTTTAGAGAAAAACATCATTCTTGCAAGGGAGAAGGTCCCCACAAAAGAGGCAGGCCCAGCAATGAGATATAGATTGATACAAGAACAGCCGCTATGGGTGCCAGTCTGGCAACAATGATCCGCCTTACTGAAGACTGAACACCGTTGAGGGCAACTATCCAATGGGTCGCCATGAGTCGACACTTAACAACAACAACAACGCCACCTTGTAATATTCGGCCACTGAGGCATTATATCACATTTAATCATAAATAAGTACTAAATCAAAATGTCTCCTTCCCGTTTTTCTTCTGGGGTTATAACTTACTGTTTTGGACTATGCCATAAAGTTAGAAAAAATAACAGAACTGTCTGCACTGCCAGCGTGTTCTTCATGCTGATTTCAGAAACCAGGCTGCATGAATGAAAAAGCAAGAATTAGTCTGTGACACCGTTCACAAACAGCGAGAAGACAAGTTTCAAAGGGATTTATCCAGGTAGTGCCCAGGTTAAATACTGTCCCTCAATGCACCACCTTTTCCAGCATGTCTCCTTTTAGCTGGCCATGACATGAAGCCGCAAGAAGATAGACGGCATCAACATCTGGAAATATGTTTTCATGGTGGACAACCTTCCTGCTAAGCAGCTTGAAGATGCACGGGACTCCTCTGCCAGCATTCCTGCCAGTAGGGGGTGGTGCAGCGCAATGCGCTTAGGATCACGTGGCATAGGCAGGTCTGGAGGAGGATCCTGCACAGCTTCAAGCTGGAACATTGGTGCTGGATCCCTGGAATGCCTTCTGGAGGAGGCGGTGGAGACAACAGTGGTAATAGACGTCAAAAAGGTGTGAGATATCTCAGAGGATCCCTTAACAGCAAAAAGATGGTAACTAAGCATTGGGTGTTTCATCTCATACCATCAGTGAAATTACTATTTAGTACTTCTAAAAAAAGTACAGGGTTAACCTGAATGGGGGATACCATGCATGAAGGGCAGTCCCAACTCTATTTATTTTCTTTATTTATTCATTAGTTTTTATATACCGCACTATTTAGCATTAGAGCGGTTTACGGAAATGTGAACAGTCAAGCAACTTTAAATAGAACAGGCATAAAACATCAAAACAAGCAACTTTACATTAACCAGGCATAAACAGCAAATGTAGGTAACAGAGGCAGGGAACTATTAACATGCAAAACTCTAATCACCTTACTTGACAGAATAGATGGCCATTCTAGTAGTTTGTGCTAGTATTTACAATTGTGGTCCCCATTATTGGCACCCTTGCAGTTCAAACCCTTAATGTCCAATATCTCCTAAAAAAAAGTGGCTAGTGAAATGGCTTTGGACTCCATATGCACCTATATTTGACACAAAAAAAGAATTAAATCAAACAAGACCAATTACAAAGGGAGATAGTATAAAAACTGGGACATTGCCAGGACATGATTATTGCCCAATGTTCTGGACATCCATCTTGCTAAAATCAACCACAGCAGTCCAGTACTATCAATATGAAGGAAATATTCTCTAAATCCTTACCCAACCTTCATCCCACCCAATATCACACTGTCAGAAACATTACATTCAGACATTATCAATCACTACTTAGGGGAGGAAAAGGATCTCAGCACCATTGGGTCAATTGATCCTGGCTACTAATCTTGGCCATGGATCGACACCATACCATCAATGATCCAGTGGCCGGTGAGGTGTTTGTGTGAGGCTCTGTTGGTTTGGTGAGCCTGATCGGTGGATATGAGTAACTTGAGAGCTGCTGAATGAGCATGCTGAGATTGTATGGTTGTTGGTCCCCCGAGGAAGCTTCTGTGTAATGCATTGGGCGTCCTTGGTGGCGTCGGGCTCAACATTCAGATAAGCTATGTGCTCTAGAGGGCTTAGCATGTAGATAAGTTGTATGCTTGGGACTCAGCATTCAGTTAAACAGTGTACTCAAGAGGGTTCAGCACGTAGATAAGATATGTGCTTAAGACATGTTATGTGTTTAATAAAAGATGGGAGGATCAGTGCTCTGTTAAACAGTAAGGGCCCGATTCTAACCCACACGTAGATCCCCTTTGTGCATCCGGTCTGAACTAGACGCACAGAGGGGATCGCGATTCTGAGCCGGGGGGTAGTTCTAGCTCCTCAAGATCAGAATTGCGAACAGTCCTGCACATGCAGGCCGGGACTGCAATTCAGTCTGGCCTGCACTGCAGGACTGTCCCTGGCTAACTCAGTCAGGGCTTTTAAAATGGAGCCGTGGGTTGCCATGGCATCATGTTGTCATGGCACCATGGCTCCAATTAAAAGCTGTGATGCCGGCTGCCAAATACAAGTGTTTATTCCCCACAGCCTGACCCCTGATCTGGCCTCCTACGGCCAGGGTTGGGCTGCAGGGAATAAACCCTGGCCCCCCGCCCGCCCCATCCGCGCCCCGGGCTGTTCAAAAAATCACGTCCAGGGAAGTTATTCCACCTCCGAGGTGGAATAACTTCCCCAGACATTTTACCGGCTCTGGACATACAGGGTTGACATTAGAATTGGCCCTGTATGTCCAGGGATGGCGACCACCCACTGGCCACCCAGACTCCACCCCTGGGCCGCCTCTTCCCCGCCCCTTCTAACTTTCCCACACAACCGGTAGGGATGTTAGTCAGGGGCAAGAGCCGGCACGAACAGCGGGGACAGATGTCCCTTCCAGCCGTCCATTCCCGCTATTCAGAGCACAGAATAACCCCTAAATGTTGTATGTTATAAGCTGTGGTATTGATATAAGTTGGGATATTAAGGGGGCTTGTTTACAAAGCCTCTGTAGCGGCTTCCGCTCGATGCCGCTGCTCCGATAGTCGAGCAGAAGCCGCTACCGCGTCTTTGTAAACAAGCCCTAAATGTTTTAGTAAATTGAAAAAAAATACCAGGTTCACAGCAATATGTGGATTAAAAGGAATATTATATAGATGTGATATTTGTATCATTGGGAGTTTTTTGGATTATTGATGTTATGGTGTCGATCCTCGCCAAGATTTAGTAGCCAGAACATGATTATAGGCACCCTTATAAACAATTCCAATCATTTTGAACAGAAGACCACATTCCCAGTGCAGTAAAATTAGACGCACCTGTGATCAATTGTCAGTCCTCACATGATTTGAATCAACCTATGAATGATGGCTCTACTATTTAAAATGGCCACATTCACTATCTGTTTCCAATTTCACAATGGTGAAGACAGCTGCCTGAAACCATCAGAAAAGCCAGTGTCACCAAACATCAAACTTCAAAGGGTTATAAGGCTTTCTCCACAGACCTTGGGATTCCTGCGTCTACAGTTTGCAATGCTATTAAGATGTTTTATGCTCATGGAATTGCAAGAACCTCCCAGGACATGGTGGGAAGAGGAAAATTAATCCAAGAAATCCTCGAAGGTTAGTGCAAACCCTTGGAAAAACACCTTGTACAACATCCAAAGAACTTAAGGCTGACTCCAATCAATCTGGAGTGGTAGTTTCAACCCACGCCAAATGCCACACACTAAACAAAGAAGGACTTCATGGGTGAAGGCCAAGGAGGACCCCACTGCTCAAAGATAGACATAGAGAGGCATGCCTGATCTTTGTCCAAACCCACCTTGAGAAACCACAATCTTTCTGGGAAAATGTTCTGTGGACAATTGAAACTAAAACATACATCCAAAGTACAAAAAATGGTTGAAAAGGAGCAAAAATGGACTGTTATTTAAACAGTCCAGTAGTAAGTCCTGATTTCAGTCCAATTGAGAACCTTTGGAAAGAGCTGAAATCTGCCATTGGTAAAAGGAATCTTGGAAACATTCATGAACTGGTACAAATCGCAGTTCAAGAGTGGGAGAAAACTACCAGCAGACAGATGTACGAAACTTACATATGGCTACAAGAAACATTTGGAGGCTGTTCACTCAATATTACTGAGAGAACAATCCAAATATGGCATACAACCAGCTCCTCATTTACCCTCCTTGGGACACTGTACACAACTACTAGGCAACTATGGAAATTCTGCAACCCTTGTAAATAGTTCTATGTAAATAGTTCTGTTCATTGTTGAATGTTTGGATTATAAAGATTGTTTCCATGTAAAACTGTTGTTTACTGTTTAACCACCCCTGATCACAGAAAGAGGCGGCTACAAAAACTCTGAAATAAAATATAAAAAAATATATCAAAGGAGCTGTCTACTTTTCAAAATTATCCCTCTGTGGACATACTGCAAAAGCTTGTTCAATATTGAAGGTATCAATCACTCGGTTTTCTAACTCGAAAGTACAATGTATCACATAGGTTGACTGTAGAATTCACATTTACAAAACATTTTAAATGTGACTGCAAGGTCCTCAGACTCTTTGGGCAACCAGCGACCAATCTCAAAGTGTCAACTGGAAACTGCCCTTATTGCATCATGACTTTATTTTCATGCAGTCGCTTTTGTTCAATTACAAGGTTTCAAAAGTAAAGTTAAACAGTGCTTAGCTTTTGGCGTGATCCCCAACGCTATCTGTCGCGCATTCCCGGCGGGCTTGAATAGAAATTGCAAGCACATGTGTCTATATATAAAAAAACAGCTAAAATTAAGTGCTTTCCCAAGTTACCCCCTGAAGAAACCAAATTTGGGTGAAACGCAAAGAATGCGCGACAGATAGCGTTGGGGATCACGCAAAAGCTAAGCACTGTTTAACTTTACTGTGAACCTTGTAATTGAACAAAAGCGACTGCATGAAAATAAAGTCATTGATGCAATAAGGGCAGTTTCCAGTTGACACTTTGAGATTGGTCGCTGGTTGCCCAAAGAGTCTGAGACCTTGCAGTCGCATTTAAAATGTTTTGTAAATTTGAATTCTACAGTCAACCTATGTGATACATTGTACTTTCGAGTTAGAAAACCGAGTGATTGATATCATTGACAAACTAATAGCTCTGATAAAACGGACCGATATTAGATTTGTGTGGCAATATTGAAGGTAGTCAAGCGCCCACTGCATCCGTGGCATACATAGTTACTCCTAATGGACTGTCTGCAGAAGTAGCAGGTACAAACTGGCGTGTTTCTGTGTATGCACATACATGTAGCTAATTTACCGTGGTAACTACAAGGTGTGTGTATACTAAAATGTTGCGTGCACCTTGCAACACCGTGTGCTATTAGAAATTGCCCTGGAAGGTTTAGACCCAAACAAGGAAATAAACACAACCTAGGTCTGCTGCTAGCATCCAATTGGCATTTTGACTTTGCCTTAGAAACATGGATTGGTATCAGTTCTGAAGTCAATATTTTCACCTTTTCAGTGTCTTAATTGCTACAAGAAAGAGGGACCATAGGAGTCCAGAAACTTGAATCTATAACTACTAAAACTCCTGTAACTATTCAAACAATTTTGCTGGTTTATAATGGTAACATAGGGCTCAATATTCAGCGCTGCAGCTGGCGCTACTAACATGGCTAGCTGCCAACGCTGAGCATTAAACCTTGATATTCAATGCCAGGGCATATCCAGCATTCAATATCCTGGTTAGCCGCTTTGGGCGATTGGTAACCAGACCGTGGCAATATTGAGCTGCTGACAATTAGTGATATGTGGCGGGACGTTAGGCCAGGGTTACTTGTGCCTGGCTTTCACTGCATAGCGCTAACCGGGCTGCAGCTCAATATCACCACTGACTGGTTACCGATTGGCTCTGTCTCTGTTTCACTCCGGAACGCTCTCAACACGCCCAGATGCTAATGCCGCTGAATATCACGTTCACCGTGATTAACGTGCTCAGTAGCTCTGCTAACCGTGTTAATCGCGTTGAATATTGGGCCATAGTAAATGACGGGCGATAAAGAACAGCATGGTCCATCTAGTCTGCCCAGTAAGGTGGCTAGAGTTGTATCCACCACTCTGTGCAGGTTACCCCCTTCTATTTTTTGAAGTCTAATTTATTTAAATTTGCTTGATTCCATCCTCGTGCTATATAGGGATCCTCTGTCTTTGCCACCACCATCTTCAGGAGGGCATTTCAGGCATCCACCACCCTTTCCATGAAAAAGTATTTCCTGATGTTGCATTTAAGTTTACCTCCTGGCCGCTTCATTTCATATCCTCTAGTTCTACAGCTTTCCCATCTTTGAAAATGTTTTTTTGTTTATTAGTACCCTTTAAGTATCTGCATCATATCCTCTCTGTCCCTCCTCCTCTAGGGTATACATATTTAGGCAGGGCTGGCCCAAACATTAGGCAGGATTAGGTGGTCACCTAAAGCATCAACTGCTGGGGAACAGCAAAAAGCAGCATAATTCAAAGCAAAACGCTAGATCCTTACAAACCTGAAGAGCCGTCAGAACCTTTTACCTGCAAAGTTTCATATTTAAAAGTGTGATATTCAGTTCTGCAGTTCTATGGATTGCTGTTTAGAAGGGGGGTGTCAGATGATCGGTTTAATTAGAGAAAGATGCATAATGCTGAAGGGTTGCCCAGGGTACATACCACCTTGAACCGGGTCTGGGTCCAGTTCTTTGTTTAGGTCTTCAAATTTCTTCTCATACAGGTTCTGGTGCAGGCTTCATATCTTTTTCGTTACCTACCTCTGACCATTTCAAGACTTTTTCTGTCCTTTGTGAGGTGCAGTCTTCAAAATTGTTTACCCGTACTCGGAGCTTTGCCATCGATTTGTACAGGGCATTAATACCTCCTTCTTTCTGCTGGTTATGCCTCTTTGTATGCAGCCTAGTATCCTTCTAGCTTGACCACTGCCTTGCCACATTGTTTTCGCCACCCTGAGATCGGCTCGAACACTATCACCTCAAGATCCCTCGCGTGGTCTATGCATCACCACTCTCCGCCCCTATTGCACACAGCTCGCCTTGGATTTCTGCTTTCCAGTAAATCACGTCTGCACGTCTCTGTTTTAAGGGGCCCGTTTACTAACGGTGTGTACTTACCAGGTGATTACTGGCACCTATAGTGTCACTAGCTGTCTGGGGGCATGCCCTGCAAGTTCCCGGCAGTTAATGTGTGGATACAAATGTTAATATATGGTGCAATTACTGTGGGTGCACCTCATGAAACCCATTGAGATATGGGTATCTGCACTCATGTTAATTGCCACTGTGCCACCGAGTATGCAGCAATTGCCCTCGTGCTAGTGGCAATATGCTCTCCATGTCCACACTTTTTCCCAAACCCACCACTTACTGCTGTCAGCACGTGATGGCCAATTACGTGCATTTTAGCATGCCTATGTCTTAGCGTTCACTGAGGCCACATGTTAACCAGTTAGTGGTGTGGTGTAGTAAAAGGACCCCTAAATCTTACTGCTAAACCATTCTTCTAATTTTTGTAGATCTTTTCTCATGTTGTCTACTCCGAGGTGTCCACTCTGTTGCAAATCTTCATGTCTTCAGCAAAATGGACATCTTTTCCCTTAAACCCTTCGGCAATGTCATTCACAATGACATTCACAATGTCATTCACAATGACATTAACAGTATCGGTTCCAGGATATCATTCTTACTTCTGAGTAGTTTCCATCTACCCCACCATCTTTCTTTCTTTCTTTAATTTACTTTGGGTGAATTAACACTAAATTATATTTTTGGGGTGTGCATGGCAAAAAAAAATCAGTTTTTGTTCATTTAAAACAAATGTTCCTAGCTTTTCATAGATTCATTTTAAAGGCATGCTAGAACGGTTCTGTATCTGCAGATTGCTTGTGATTTCAAATGCATATTTATTTTATAGTTAGCTGGCATCTTTCCAATAGTAGTTCAAGGCAAGTTACAATAGGTTGTTCCCAGTGAGCTCACAATCTAAATTTGTACCTGTAGCAATGGAGAGTTAAATTGCTTGCCCAAGGCCACGAGGCATGTCAAATCTTGTTCTCTGGTCAACAGGCTGCTGCTCTAACCTTGGGGATATAAGCATACAAATGATTTGCACAAGATGCCCAGATGAACCGAATATACGCTCACAAATGCACTTTATTTCCCATTGATAAGTAAAGATTTACCATACCTGGGTAATATAAAGAATTATAATAAAAATAAAGCGATACAATTTGTTAACTTTTAACTGAACTATGTATCATCCCAGTATCAGCGTGAATCTATTATTGCAATGCCCATTCATCTAAAGCGGTAAAGCTCACATACGATTTATATCATCATTCCTTAGAAATGACCTTGGCTTTTAGAGTACAGTTTTGTTTCCTGCTACAAAGATGAGCATCTTTGGAGATACAGTACTGTACCACAAAAGGGGAACAAGGCATCATCTGTGCTCTAAAAATAAGACATTCTTACTGAGTTTTTGACTGGATGATTAGTTGGGTCTAAGGCTGGAAGTTCTGTACAGCCGCTGCAAGATCTAGTTCCCATAAAGCAAAGCTTGATGAGTGTCTGCCAAAGACAAACATGAGCTGGGCTGAAAACAGTTCAGTGTCGGGTAAAACGGTTTGGCTTTTTGTCTATGGGATGGGACTTTTAGGGACTCCACCCTCCAGGCACACGGCAAAGAAGGCTAAGGAATTGGTGTTCTTATCAGCCCTTTGGCAAGACACGCAGACTATGCTAGTTAGCTGCCTAGTGGAAAAATGGACTTTTGGTACACTAAAATGGCAATGTGGATTACGTAAACTGGTCTTTTCAATACACCAGCTCCAAACACATTTCACTGCATTATTATGTCTTAAATGAGAGCCTCTACATAGAATGGAGATGCTTGATGTCTTGGTTCTGTTGATGGGTGAATATGTTCAGTGGGACTATTATATTTATCTGTAAAAATAAAGTGAACATTTCCCTTACAGTTATGCATATGTTTTCTATTTATTTTATTTGACAGATTTTTTTATACCGCTATATCATTTCATAATATTTTCTAAATTACTGTAATTTCTTCGAGTTGCTGCAAAACGTCCAGAGAAGCTCACGGCCCTATCATCACCAACCCACCCTCTCACGCACCAAATCACTCCACATCACAGCTTCTTCCCATTTCTGTGCTACAGTAGAGAAAACCAAAGGTTTTGAGGATTTAAGACAAATGTACTATATCCATTACAGCTGGTAATTCGGGTCAAGTTTCAAAAACATTCACAGAGTGCAGCTGGACTGTCCTGTCCTAACCTTTCCTTTATACCTTCTTTTCTAATCCATCATTGGATCCCAACGAAAAGCATCTGCACCACTGCCCTCCAAACCAGGATACATCCACGACTCTCTAATCAGAAGTGCGTATAAGTATATCAGAGAATTCATTACCTTGACCCTTCTCTTCAGCGGTCCATTTTATCTGCACAGAATAATCCACCAGTCTGGTCATTGAAACAGAAGAAGCAGTAGGAAGCAGTGTTCTGAAAGGGCTGCTAGTAGTGCTTAGAAATGACTGGAAAAGTTAAATTCAAAAGGGCAAAGGCATTGCAATAGATAAAAAATGACTGAGCACTGTAACAGTGAACCGACGCAATTTCTATATTATTTGCCATGCCGATCAAAAGGATGTGGTATTGAGCGCATGACAGAACTATGATGAACAAAGCCATTGCACACCCACATTGCCAGCTCATAGCAATAGCTCTCTGCTGCATATGTAAATGACGAAGCGATGGGAAAGTAGCAGTGAGCTTGTCAAGTTTTGAAAAATCACCTTACATGTGACAGTCCTGAACCCAAGAGATGTGATGCTATATTAGTAATGGAAGGGCTTCAGAGCCAACAATGTCTGACCTTACTGTTACATCATAGCGGTATTACAAATGATTTGTTCAGAGGATAAGGAGCGGAGGTGATTGATGAATTAATTACCTGGTCATAATGCTTGACTTGTATATGAGATGTTTTCTGTTCATTGTCCTCTATCCGATGCAACAGCTTGCAAAGAAGCAGAGATGAGCATCATTTAGAGATGGACAAGGCTAGTGTCAGATATGAAGGGGGTCAGATACGTCAGGGTAGAAAATGGGAGGGCAGCCTCAAAGCCCACGTTCAAGCTATTCCTCCTTCAGACTGACACAAGCTTGGAGCCCCTGTGGCATGGCAGTGCCCAGGGAAATTGCCCTGGTTGTGGCCCTGCAGATGGAATGATTTAGGATATAGATCACTTTTTGATTGCAATCCATAGGGAGCTGAATTCATTTTTAACTCATCTGCTTTCTGGTTCACAGATTTCAGAATGAGGATCACAATTGAAAAAAATATTGGTGGGGGGGGGGGAGGACATTCAGCAGTGGGGGCTAGCACTTATAGAGCGCCTAGCTGTTGCCACTGAATCCTAACCCCGAATATTCAGCATTGGGGCCATATCTGGTATCAGATGTTACCTTAACAGGGAAAATAATGACCTTTTATTACCTCTGGGACAGGAAATTATTTACTGTCTTTTAATTGTAACTCATCTTGAAAATGGCCTTCGAATGATGAATAATTAAACCCAAAGTATTCCCAGTTCATGAACTTTTGATTAAATGCAAATTAGTATCCGTTGTCTAGCAGTAATTCTGCAAACCCTGTCAACTCCATCAAATCATGACTATCCCAGTCAAGCCTTGCATAATATTAACTGTCTCAACTGGACCCCGCATCAAATTATACCTGACATAACCTGTCAATTATCTCCATTATCAGGCAGATCTCATTCCACTACAGGATGTCCTGATTGACCCAACTACAGCAAAATAATGTCTAGTCACCCCTCACATAACCCTCTTCTCAAGTCACTTCATCAGCTCCCTCTCCGTTTCCACCTCCAGTTCAAACTTCTCCCACTGACCTATAAGTGCCTTCATTCTGCGGCCCCTCCCTAGCTTTCCTCTCTTATCTCTCTCTACAGCCCTCCTCAGGAACTCCGCTCCTTTGGCACATCCCATTTTATCACAGTTGGGTTCCCTTCTGTGTCACTACCAACTCCAGACTCTGATACTGTTTAGGCACTGGTGTTTACGAAACCATAGATTGCTTTGTATATGGTTGTCTGTCAGTTAATGCTCCTATTTTTGGGGGAGGGAAATCTATCTTTTACAAACTCAATTATAGAGAGAATATGAAGCCCAGCATGTGTTCTTTCTGTAACTGATGTCATCAGACAATGGAATAGTCATTGTTAAATAAAGTCATTATCATAATGCTTCTGTATTGCTCCATGGACTGGCACCTTGAGTATTGTGTGTCGTTCTGGTCAACACATCTATAAAAAGATATAGCAGAATTAGAAAAGGTACAGAGAAGAGTGACAAAAATGATGAAAGGGGATGGAAGAAAGGATTAAAAGATTAGGGCTCTTCAACTTGGAGAAGAGACAGCTGAGGGGAGATGTGAAAGAGGTCTATAAAAAAATGAGTGGAATGGAGCAAATAAACATGAATCGGTTGTTTACTCCTTCAAAAACTACAAAGACAGGGGACGCACAATGAAGTTCCTAAGTAGTGCATTTAAGACTAATTGGAGGAAATGAGCTGGATATTTAAAGGGGTTTATCCGGTTAGCAGGACCAGCTGGCCAGATAAGACTCACTGGACAGTGTTGGGGGCAGTCCATGGGTGGGGTGAAGGCAGTCTCAGCACTTACCCAGTTAGTAGTGATTATCAGGCTACTAACCGGATAAGTGTCTTCATTGAATGAGGTCATTTTCTAACTTCATGGGGTTTGGCTATCCAGAGAGTGGTTAAATATTGCCACTGTCCACATAGCCATGATGGTCAGCGCTGAAACCGGATATTCAGCACTGGATGGTACCTTGATTCCAGCACTGAATATCTGCTTTTAGTTTTGCCCACAGCAGCCGGGTGCTTTAACAACATGGACCACAATAGGCTAAGTATCAAGCCCAATATTTCTTCACTCAATGTGTAACTAACTCTGGAATTCTTTGCCAGAGGATGTAGTAAAAGCTGTTAATGTATCTGGGTTTGGACAAGTTCCTGGAGGAAAAGTCCATAAGCCAATATTAAGGTGGACTAGGGGGAACTCCACTGCTTATCCCTGGGATAAGGAGCATGTCATCTGTCTATCATTTGAGAGCCATAGGTACTTGTGACCTGGATTGACTACTGTTGGAAACATGACACTGGGCATAATGGACCTTTCGTTTGACCCAGTATAACATGCACTTATGACATCGACTTGCCAAAGCTATCCACCTTATCCATTGGGTAGCAACTGTATCAAAGAGACAATTTAACTAGCAAACTGAGAGCGCTGAGCAGGAGGTCACAGAATAACCACGCACGGTTTCATTTCCATAAATTTCTTGTTTTGTGCAAATCAAACAACTCCTGTTTAATTATCACAATCCAAAGCTAAAATGAAAAGTGCCACACTCCCCTCTATCAAGGGCTGGTTTTTCCTATCCTCTTTATGCTCATTTCTGAATCTTTAGATATAGAGGATCATGATCTCACCACTGCACCCATGACCTTTTCTAGGTTCAATAGCACAGATTTTTGCAGGTTTTTTTCTGCAGGTCCAGAATAAGCGAAAAGGTTAACCTTTTGGCACAAAACCTCAGAGCCAACAGAAGCAGAGGGGTAGTGGAAAATATAAATCATCAAAGGTGAATGAGCTTGTATTCAAGAAATAATCAAAATTGTAAACATTGATAAATACATAGGGCCCGATTCTCTGCTACGAATAGCGGGTATGAACGTTGCAGTGAGACGTCCATCCCTGCTATTTATGCCTTCCCCTGCCGGCGTCTAACCTCCCCACTGGTTGTGCAGGGAAGTTAGACAGGGGCGGGGAAGGGGCGGCTCGGAGACAAAGTCTGAGCAGGCGGTGGGTGGTCGCCGGCCCAGGACTTACAGGGCTGATTCTAATGTCAGCCCTGTATGTCCAGGGCCGGCAACTTGTGCGGGGAAGTTATTCCACCTCCAAGGTGGAATAACTTCCCTGGACATTTTTTTTTCAGGCCCAGGGCACAAATGGGGCAGGGGGAAGCCCGAGGGCATTCCCTGCAGCCCAACCCTGGCCTTAAGAGACCAGATTGGGGGTCAGGCTGTGGGGAAATCTCCTTTGAAGTCTGGTGGCCAGCATTGCGGCTTTTAAATGGAGCCATGGTGCCATGGCAATCGGATGCCATGGCGCTGCGGTTCCATTTAAAAGCCCTGACTGGGTTAGTCAGGCAATACCTGTATGTGCAGGCCAGGCTGAATTGCAGACCTAGACCTGGCCCATGGGATCAGAATCACAAGCCCCTCTGTATGCCCAGTCAGACCGGACGTACAGAGGGGCTGGATGTCTGGATGGTATGACCCTATAGGTAATACAAATGGTTAAAATGAAATAAAATAAAATATATTGATCCAAATGAATCAAAACAGCATAAGAAAACAAAAACATTCAAATGTCCATAACATGATCAGTTGCCCAACATATTTCAGCAAACCGTCTGCATCAGGGGACGTGATTATAGATATGTTTGATGATAAGTATTAAGGGCGCAGGCAGGGTCCCGGCGCCCACGCGTAACCGGGTGCCCAGCCTGGCGCGGGACCCTGCTCGCGACTCGGTAAAATGTGGGGGAGGGGGGCGCATGTCTTGGCGCTTGGTGACGCGGTGTGCGTCTTTTAAATGGATTGGCTCCGCTCGTTGATGGGGATGAGCGCAGCCAATCAGGAAGGACTGACCATGTGCTCCAGCGTGCGCGTGATCGTGGCTGGAGCACATGCGGCCGGACTGGAGGGCGAGTAGCAGCGGATTTTGTGCGGCGGTAGATTTGGCTTCATCGGGGTCGCGATCCCTGAAGGGCCGGCAGAGCAGTGGCTGATCTTCTAGCACGGAGCCCGGCAGCTGGGGCGCGTCCAGTGCTTAGCGTGCAGGCGAGTGTGACGGGGGTTTCCATTGGGGGGAATTTAGTATTTTAAAATAGTAAAGGAATCCATGTAACACCCTAAATCCTCAGCAATCAATCTCATTGTACATATGTAATTAGTTAGTTCAGTTTACATCCCCATGTTATCCAAGTTGTTATTCCTGTTCTCTGTAAAGCAAAACAGGTTACCCAAGTTGTTACTCCTGTTCTATGTGAAGCCAAACAGTTTGTTATGGTCATTTTGTTATATGTAAACCGCGCTGACAATAGTGCGGTATATAAGAAATTGTAATAAATAATAAATAAATAAATAAATAAATAAGCGGGGGGGGCTTGGGGCTGAGGGTAGTTTGAAAATAATAACTACTGATATTAAATAAAACAACGCCGGGTACTACGGTGGGGGCGGGAGGAGCAGTATACGGGACTAAGTAAAATTTAAAAAAAAAAAAAAAAGGACAGGAGGGTTTCTTTTAAGCCCACTTATTTGTTCCCGTGCTGTGGGGGGGGGGGGGTGTGGAGGAAAGGTAGGTAATGGTGGGTAAACAGGCTGGAAAGGGCGGGAGGGTGCAGGGCTGCTGTGGGCAGGCAGGTAGGGAGACAAAGGGGTCGGGGATCAGACAGGGGGGGAGGATTGGGCCGCAGAGTGTGTGGGAAAGTGTGAGTGCAAGCAGGGGGGTGCGGCGTGCAGCGAGGGAGCGTGTTGGGCTCTCAGTTACTGGGAGGAGAGCACGTAGTGGGGGCAATGTGCAGGGCAGGGATGCTCTTGGTTCAGAGGTGGAAGGGGCAGGTGGTGCGGGGGTGGGGGCAGAGGTGGCTGTGGGGCACAGGTCTGAGGTGGAGCAGAGAGGTAGTGTAGGCCCCTGGGGACAGTGGGGGGAGTGGATAAGGCCTGGATTTGGTGCGGTAGCTGGAGGTGGTAGCGGTTTTGTATCTCCTGGTGGGAGTATGGCTTCACCTAGGGGATATGGTCTGGCGGAGCAGCAGGCAGTTTGGGAACATTGGTTGAGTGGGGGGCAAGGCTCTTCCAGGTCGGATTGGGCAGGGGCATGGCAACCGGCTTGGTCTCCTGCTTTTCCCCCCTTGGGTTTTCCTTTTTTGTCTCTGCAGGTTCCTTTTCAGTCCACGCCGGGATGCGTGCCGTCTACAGTTTTGTCATCTGGTGCAGTGAATGTGGATCCGGGAGCCTCTGCTGTAAGGGGAACGCCGAGGGACGTGGTCCAGGCTCAAGGAGCAGCTGTGCAGCAACGGACTGTTGCTCCTCGTGTGGGTTCACTGCTTTCGTCTGATGTGATAGCCGCTGAAGACGGGACAGGTGAGTTGCTGTCGGTTGAGGGGGTGAGCATGGCAGGAGTGGGTTGCGGGCCAAGCGGTCGGGACAGGCGCGCAAGAAAAGGAAGTACGTGTGTCAACATCGGCGTAGTTCGGATTCGTCCTCCTCCTCATCTTCAGACTCAGCGGAGTCATCAATGGGCGAGGTCGGTGGCGGTGAGGTGGTGTCGGGGCGAGGTCTTCTGGTATTCAAGCTGGCGCCGGGTCTTCGTCATTGGTTGCCTTATCAGAATTATGGGAAGGTGTCCCGAAAAAGTTGAGGCAAAAAATTCAGAAGAGGAAGTACATTGATATTTTTCGTTTGCTGGAGGGGTGTAAGCATTCGGGGGATAGTAAGAAGAAGCGTAAGGAGGATGAGAAGGCTGGCCGTATTCGGAAGGTCTCGAGGAATGTTGTCAATTGGGTGAGATTGTTCTTGCGGCTGGCGAGTGTGTGGGGTCAGCATTTTCTGGGGCAGTATGGTATGTTGCTGTCCTATTCTGATTCGATTCTGGAGGCGTCTCAGGTACACGAGGGCTGGTCGTGGCTGAATTATGACAAAAAGATTCGTGACAAAATGGAGGAGAACAAGTTTTTGACTTGGGGTACACAAGACATTAACCTTTGGCTGACTCAGATGTCTGTCAAGGGTGGGGTGGTTGGAGGGGGCAGAGGAAAGGTTGGGCCGGGGGTTGTGGCCAGGGTGGGTCATTCCTTTCACAGTGGCGTTTCCCCAGTCCAGGCCAGACCGGTCACCAGCAGCGGCAGTGACGTGTGCTGGAGGTTTAATAGATCAGCGTGTCCCTTTCCGGACTGTAAATTCTACCACGTGTGTTCGATCTGCAGTGGTCCCCATTCGGCGGCAAAATGTGTTAAAAAAGGAGCCGTCGCTCCGCCTGGACCAGGTCCCATGTAGGCGGGCGCTATTTGAGTTGGCTCCTTCTCCAATACGGGTACCGCTATTGCTTAGCTGGCTTCACGGTTATCCGCGAAAACGGGATACGTTGATTTTGCAGTTGGGTTTTCAGTTCGGTTTTGTTGTTCCAATTCGGGGTGCTGTGGGGTGTTCGATGGCTCGCAATTCCCCTAGTGTACGGAGATGGGCGTCGGTAGCTCGGGAGATGTTAGCGGTGGAATTACGGTTGGGCAGAATAGCCAGTCCTCTCCGGCACCCTCCTTTTCAGAATTTTGTGGTGTCTCTGTTAGGAATTGTTCCTAAGAAAGAACCAGGGAAGTTTTGATTAATCCACAATTTGTCTTTCCCTGTGGGGGCCTCGGTGAATGATTTCATCCCGTGCGAGTTCTGTACGGTTCATTATGCCTCTTTCGACAGGGCGGTTGAGTTAGTCAGGAGGGCCGGGCGCGGCTCCTTAATGGCAAAGTTGGATATTGAGTCTGCGATTCGCTTGTTGCCGTGTGCACCCGTCTGCCTTCAAGTTCTTAGGTTTCCAATTTGAGGGAGAGTTTTATTTTGATAAGTGTATGCCGATGGGTTTGTTCGGTATCTTGCTCTTACTTCGAGAAATTTAGCACTTTCTTGCACTGGATGGTGGCGCGGAGAGTGGGGTCCTCGGAGGTTGTTCATTATCTTGATGATTTTTTGTTTGTCGGCAAAGTGGGTTCTACGTGTTGTAGAGTGCTTCTGGACGGTTTTGTCTGTCTGGCCAGCAAGTTGGGGGTACCTTTAGCTGAGGGTAAGACGACAATCCTCACCTTTTTAGGTGTGGAATTGGACTCAGGACAACTGGTAGCGTGGTTGCCGTTAGAGAAGGTGGAGAAATTGAGGGTACTGGTTGCTAATTCCTTGGCCTCTTCTAAGTTGATCTTGAAGGAATTGCAGGCGCTAATTGGATCGCTTAATTTTGCCTGTAGGGTAATTCCAATGGGGAGGGTGTTAATTCGGCGGTTGACAGCATCAACGGCTGGAGTGCACAAGCCGCATCATCGCATTCGTGTGTCTAGCGTTATGCGCGAGGATTTGCGGATTTGGGACGTCTTTCTGTGGGACTTTAATGGGATTTCTGTATTGCAAGATGCGGAGATCTCCAGTGAGGATTTGCAGCTGTATACAGATGCGGCCGGCAGCATTGGTTTGGGAATATACTTCGGTGGCGCGTGGTGCACTGACAGATGGCCGCAGGTGTGGGTCGATGTGGGGCTAGTGAGTAATATTACTTTCTTGGAACTCTTTCCCATATTGGTGGCGCTGGAGTTATGGCCGAACAAGTTGGCCAACCGTAAGGTCGTGTGGTGGTGTGACAATGAGGCTGTGGTGGCGGTCATTAATCGTTATTCTCCGCGCTGCAGTCAGGTAGCATCCTTAATGCAACTGGTCATACTTACATGTTTGCATTTGAATGTGGACCTGAGGGCTCGCCATATCCCAGGGCTTACTAACGAATTCGCTGATGCTCTTTCTCATTTGCAGTGGAAGCGCTTTCGGAGCTTGGCTCCAGAGGCGGACGAGGACGGGCTCGTGGTCCCGTGGCGATTGTGGAGCTGTGGCCAGCTGAGATGAAGAGCCTTCTCAAGAATTCGGTGGCGGAGCGGACATGGGATGCTTATCAGCGTGGTTGTGAGCGAGTGCTGGAATATCTATACCAGACAGGATGGGAAGGGGGGGAGGTGCCGGAGTATTTGCTGGGGGGGTATGTTGGTTGGGCGACGGGGCGCGGGGTTGCCAGATCGGCTATGAAGATTCATCTGGCTGGGTTTGGGTTTTTTGCCAGGGCAGCGGGTTGGGGATTGTTGGGCTGCGGATTCCTGGCGCGGCGGCTGCTGCAGGGGTGGGAGCGTTCTCTGCCTGGGCCGCGTGATCACCAGCTGCCGATTACGCACGACTTGTTAAGAAGGCTGTGCCAGGGACTGCCGGGGGTGGCGGCGTCACCATATGAGGCCACTCTCTTTCGTGCGGTCTTCTGTTTGGCATTCTTTGGTGTCTTTAGGGTCAGCAAGCTGGCAGTCGAATCGGTGAATGCAAGTTTAGGTAATTGCTTGTGCCACCAACACGTGTGGAGCGAGCAGGGGCTCATACGCATGTTGTTAGCAAAATCCAAGACGGACCAGAAAGGGAAAGGGTTGTGGGTGGTACTTAAAGGGATTGGTGGGCTCACGTGCCCAGTGGCGCCATGGAGGAATACTTGGGTGTGCGCCCTAAGGGCGAAGAGGGGTTGTTTGTGCATAGTGATTCCCGTGTGCTGACATGATTTCAGGTGACGGCGGTGTTGCGCATGGTATTGCGCCGGATCGGGGAGGATCCATGGCATTTCTCTGCACACTCCTTTCGCATCAGGGCGGCGACTAGTGCTGCAGCCGTGGGATTTTCTGGGGCGCAGATTCAGAGTATCGGCAGATGTTGGTCGAAAGCTTTTAAGGGGTATGTTCGCCTATGAGAAGCCCGCATAGCGCTGGGGGGGATATTAATGATGTTTTTTCTGTTGCAGATGTGGGGCTGAAGGCCTGGGGATGTTGGATCTTAGGGCACTCCTTCGTGTTCTGGGCTGGTCAGCGAGCGGCAGTGCGGCCTATCGGGCTGAATCTAGGACTGGATCCAGCGGTGGTGGCGGTTTCATGGCGGGGCGAGCGCGGGCTGCGGTGGCCTCAGCTGATGCCTTTGCTTCGTCGTCATCAGCGTATCCAGGACAGGCCAACGATTGTACTGGTGCATTTGGGGGGCAATGATTTGGCCGCTTGGTCTTGCAAGAAGCTGATCAGAGCCGCCAAGAAGGACTTTGCTGTACTGCTGCGTATGTTTGGGGGTGTAGTCTTAATCTGGTCCGATATTATTCCCAGACCGGCGTGCTGCGGGCAGAGGAGATGGTCCCGGGGATTGATGAAAATAAATAGGCAGATTGGGAGGTGGGTTTGTGAGCAAGGGGGGTATCATGGTCAGCATGATTGGGTTGAAGAGGCCTGTGCTGGTTTGTATCGGGCGGATGGTGTGCACCTATCTCCGGTGGGGACGGATTTGCTCCTCAATGACTGGCAGGAGGTGTTGGAGAGGGTGGTGCAGGATGAGGCACACTGGTCGCAGCTTGGGGGGGGGTTTCGGGGGGGCGGCACAGGTGAGGTTTGGTCCCTGTGCCGGTGGCGGTGGCGGGATCCTGGAGGTTTCCGGGGTCCGGAGCCTTAGGCGACTTGGGACGGGGGCGGGGTGCCCTCAACCCAGACTACCCCTGGAAGACTTTTGCTAGTAATATGGCGAAGTCGGATAGGGGTGGTTGGAACGTTGCCGGTGGTGTGACCGGGGATGGAGTGGAGGCGAGGTCGCCTTGCTAATTGCATGGCTGGTGACGCATCGCGCCGCTGGGAGGTTTTTTGGATTCCTGTTTATTGTTCAATATGTTGTTTTGGAAATAAAGCTGCGACCAGTTGTTACCACAAAAGGCGGTCTGTGCAATTTGTGGGAAGGGTGGAAGATGTGTGGAGTGGACGGAGGATAAGTTTGAAAAAGGGGGGAGCGACGGGTCCAGCTACCCGGTTATTAGAAACAGATGTAAAATATCAGGATGGGGGAATCCTAAAGAAAAAGGGGGGGGGGAGGGGAAGAAAGATATAAATCAAACACTAAAAGCAAAAAAAATGAAAAAAATAAAGTGGAATGAAAATCTTACCCCCAAGTAGTATCGTACCCCCAAACTGCTGCAAACAAAACATGTTACGGATATTTGAATGTTTTTAGAAATTCGCATTGATGCGTCTCACACCTGTGTTTCTATTGTATTTGTTTTCTTAACCAGTTTGATCTGTTTGGTATGATAAATAGATTTTGCTTCATTCTAGCGATTTTTATTATTTATCAATGTTTGTAAATTTGATTACTTCTATTTTAGAGTTCCTCCTGCTTCAGCCTCCTCTTTTCTTGAGGTCCCATCTTCAAGTATAAGCCAAATCTGGAGGGGAACCACTCAGCTTCCACGACCTAGCAGACTCAGGCTTTCCCAGGCCAATGTAACTGAGGGCTCTTGGGCTACCATGGCATGACTCATATGAGCACATTTCAGTTTGTCACAAATCTCATGTGCCAGTTAACTGTATGCATCATAAGAACATAAGATATGCCGTACTGGGTCAGACCAAGGTCCATCAAGCCCAGTATCCTGTTTCCAACAGTGGCCAATCTAGGTCATTCGTACCTAGCAATTTCCCCAAGGGACACAGGTTCCTCATTGCATGTATTGGGTCAAGCATTGATATCCTGGGTCCCTTCTTAATAATGGTTTATAGACCTTTCCTCCAGGAACTTGTCCAAACCTTTTTTAAACCCAGCTACACTAACAGCCTTTACTACATCCTCCATTAACAAATTCCAGAGTTTGATTACACATTGAGTGAAAAAATATTTTCTCTTATTAGTCTTAAATAGTTTACCCTGTAGCTTCATTGCATGTCACCTAGTCTTTCTATATTCTGATAACATAAACAATCTATCTATGTTTACCTTTTCCACTCCGTTCATTAATTTATAGACCTCTATCATATCTCCCCACAGCGGTCTCTTTTCCAGGTTGAAGAGCCCTAACCTTTTTAGCCTTTCTTCATAGGGGTATCCTTCCATCCCCTTTACCATTTTGGTGGCTCTTCTCTGAACCTTTTCTAATAACACTATATCCTTTTTAAGATACGGCGACCAGAATTGCACACAATATTCAAGGTGCGGTCGCACCATGGAACGATACAGAGGCATTATAATATCCTTTGTTTTATTTTCCATTCCTTTCCTTATGATACTTAGCATTCTATTTGCTCTCTTGGCCGCCGCTGCACACTGGGCCGAGGGTTTTAACATGTTATCTACAATGGCGCCTAAATCTTTTTCCTGGGTGGTGGTTCCTAAAGTGGAACCTTACATCGTGTAACCATAGTTTGGGTTGTTCTTCCCTAGGTGCATAACTTTGCACTTGTCCACATTAAATTTCATCTGCCATTTTGATGCCCAGTCTTCCAGGTTATCAAGATCCTCTTGCATTTTTCCACAAATCCTCAGGGGTTTTAAACAACTTTAAATAGTTTTTGTGTCATCTGCGAATTTTATAACCTCAATCGTTATTCCCTTTTCTAGGTCTTTTAAGAATCATGTCAGAAAGCAAGCAGACCCAGCACACATCCCTGGGGTACACCACTATTCACCTTTCTCCATTGGGAAAATTGGGCCATTTAGCCCTACACTCTGCTTTCTATATTTTAAACAGTTCCAGATCCACAATAGTACACTGCCTCCTATCCCATGACTCTTTAATTTTGCCAAAAGTCTCTCATGAGGGACCTTATCAAAGGCTTTCTGAAAGTCCAAATACACTATATCAACCGACTCACCTTTGTCTGCCAGTTTATTCACACCTTCAAAAAACAGATTAGTAAAACAAGATCCTCCTTGTCTAAAGTCATGTTGGCTGTCTCCCATTAAGCCATGACTATCTACATGTTCAGCAATTTTGTCCTTTATGATGGTTTCTACCATTTTTCCCGGTACTGAGGTCAGGCTCACCGTTCTGTAGTTTCCCGGATCACCCCTGGAACCCTTTTAAAAATTGGCGTTACGTTCACCATCCTCCAATCTTCAGGTATTACAGATGATTTTAATGATAGTTCACAGATTACTAATAGCAGGTTTGCAGTCTCATATTTCAGTTCTTTCAACACCCTTGGATGTATATCATCCGGTCCAGGTGATTTGCTACTCTTCAGTTTATCAAATAGTTGTAATACATCTTCCCGATGTATCAATATTTCCTTCAATTCGTCTGCACCTTTAAATACCACTTCAGTCATGGGTAACATCCCTACATCTTCCTCAGTAAAGACCGAAGCAAAGAATTCATTCAGTCTCTCCGCTTTGGCCTTGTCGCCTCTTAGTGCCCCTTTAACCCCTCTATCATCTAATGGACCAACTGACTCTCTCATAGGTTTTTTGCTATGAATGTACTTGAAAAAGTCTTTATTACGCATTTTTGCTTCCGCAGCAAGCTTCTTCTCAGATTATCCCTTTGCCTGCCTTATCAATGCCTTGCATTTAACGGTACAGTGCTTGTGCTGTTTCCAGTTTTCGTCATTTGGCTCTTTTTTCCATTTCCTGAAAGATGCTCTTTTGGCAACAACTGCCTCTCTGACCTCACCTTTAAACCATGCTGGTAGTTTTTTGGACTTCCTTCCACTTTTCTTTAAGCGTGGAATACAGCTGGTCTGGGCTTCCAAGATAGTATTTTTCAACAACACCCAAGCTTGATGTAAGTCAGGGGTCTCAAACTCCAGTCCTGGAGGGCTGCAAACCAGTCAGATTTTCAGGGTATCCCTAATGAATATGCATGAGATATATTTGCATACAATGGGGCAGTGCATGCAAATATATCTCATGCATATTCATTAGGGATACCCTGAAAACCTGACTGGTTTTCGGTCCTCCAGGACTGGAGTTTGAGACCCCTGATGTAAGTCTTTAACCTTTGTAACTGCTCCTTTTAGTTTTTTCTTAACTATTTTCCTCATTTTATCATAGTCTCGCTTTTTTTTTTTATTATTATTATATCATAAATGCAATCCTAATACATAGTTCAAAAGAAATACACAGTCTGAGATGAATCAATACAAAGAAATATCAATAATCAAACTAAACTCAATACTGTGTAACAGCCCACATCATGGAGAAGACAGCTTAAAGGTACCTGGGAAAATTCTTAATAAAGGCTACAACCACCTAACAAAATAATCTTATCATTAAAGAAAGATAAAAGAAGCGAATTCAGGCTTGGAGGGCCAACAGGAACACATCTAGTTGAGATGATTCAACAAAAACATAATCTATACCCTGAATAGTAACTAAGCATTTACAAGGAAACCGAAGGAAGAAGGTCCCCCCTGCAGCCAAAACACAAGGTTTAAGCTGGAGGAAGGACTTCCTCCTCAGTTGAGTATAACGGGAAACATCAGGGAAAATAGACATTCTTAATCCATAAAAATCAACATTCTTTTTCAGAAAAAAAGCTTTCATAATTTTTGCCTTGTCAGAGAAATTTACCAAAGTAATTACTAAAGTGGCACGCGTAGAAATCAAAGCCTGAGAATTTTCAAGAAAATCAGTCAAATTTAAATCACTTTGTACTTCTGATGGAGCCACATCCTTGTTCGAGGAAGTCTCCCGACTTGGCAGATAATAAGAATGTGAAATCAAAATAAGATCAGCATCTGGCATCAATAAAACATCTTTGAAGTACTGCCTAAATAAAAGAAGAGGTGTCATAAAACGAGTCTTAGGAAAATTTAGAATACAAAGATTATTCGCATGAGACTTATTTTCCAATAACTCTACCTGTTTATACAGAAGTAGCATATCTTTTAAAGAGGAGGCGCTCGCCGATTGAAAAACACCGGCTTGAGCCTCCAATTTATCAACCCGCGTAGACAAACTCCCAACCGTTGAGCTCAAAGTATGTACCTTGTGCACAACCTGTTGGGAGAAAGCAGACATTTGATCCATAAATTTAGTTAACAACAAGTTAGTGGCAGAGACTTGTTTCCAAATATCCAATAAAGAAACATTTCTAGGATCAACTACAGAAGAAGAGGAGGAAAAATCCTCCAATTTGATAGCCAGAATAGGAGTTAAAGAAGAAACTTTACTAATAGCATTAAGAGAACTGTCACAAACAGCGCCCTCTTCCTCCTCTGAGGCAGAAGCCTCAGAGGGGAAAAGGTGTCCAAATCCAACACCTGAGTGCCAGCGGGATTAGGAGGAGGAGTCCTTTCGATGGTACTCAGGGAAGCTCCAGAGGCAGGCGAGGAGGAAGCAGGAACTGGTGAAACAAGCTTATGTTTAGAAACCACATGCTGGTCCATCGGACCAACCACTGCTTTAGAACCTGAATCGTTATCAGAAAGTTTTTTCAAAGACTTAACTTTTCCTCTTAAAATGACCTCTGGGCATTCCCTCAGCGGCTAGAGCTCCGAGGCTCCGAAGTAGCACCAAAGGGGCACCAAAGGGGCGTACCCCTTCGGGCACGCGACCGTGGCCGTGAAAGGCAGTTGGCTTTTAACTGTTGCAGTTCCCCGATGAAAGAAGGGGTAGGAGGAGCTTCACCTGCAAACACTTCAGCTGGAAACAAAGTTGACTGCCAAGCCCCTATATCCTGGCTGCTGCTTCTCAGCTCCTCTGAGAGCAGCTGGCTTTTAACTGTTGCAGTTCCCCGATGAAAGAAGGGGTAGGAGGAGCTTCACCTGCAAACACTTCAGCTGGAAACAAAGTTGACTGCCAAGCCCCGATATCCTGGCTGCTGCTTCTCATCATAGTCTCGCTTTGGAAAGTTAAAAGGTAGTACTGTGGATTTCCTTACCATCCCTCCTCCACTAATTAAATCAAATGCGATCATGCTATGATCACTATTGTCAAGTGGCCCCAACACCCTTATCTCTTGCACCAGATCTGGTGTTCCACTAAGGACTGGGTCCAATATGGCTTCCCCTCTGGTCGGTTCTTGAACCAGCTTCTCCAAGAAGCAGTCATTTATATCGTCTAGGAACTTTACCTCCCTAGCATGTCCTGCCGTGACACTGATCCAGTCGATACCGGGGTAATTGAAATCACCCATTATTATTACTGTGCTGTAAGTTTTGTTAGCTTCCTTGATTTCTTTGAGCATTTCATCATCCATTTGTTCATTCTGGCCAAGCGGTCGATAGTACACCCCCACTGCCATCGTCTTCCCCTTTTTACATGGTATTTCAATCCATAGAGATTCTACAGAAAATTTTGTTTCCCGCTAAACTTTAATCCTTTCTGACTCAATGCCCTCTCTAACATAGAGTGCAATCCACCAGTTTGATCAGCTGTATCATTATGATATAGTTTGTACGCAGATATCACAGTGTCCCACTGATTGTCCTCCTTCCACCATGTCTCTGAGATTCCAATCATATATAACCTCTCATTTAGTGCTACATATTCTAACTCTCCCATCTTATTTTTTAGACTTCTAGCATTTGCATACAAGCATTTTAGAGACTGTATTTTATTCATATTAATTTGGCTATTGGTAGGCATGGGTAATTTGGGATCTTTAAGCTCTGTCTGCTCCATACTCGAGGGCATTTGGGCTACTTTACTCGTTTTTGGAACCTCTCTGCTTTCGGTAGTATCCTTCAAGGATACATTCTTCCGAACCAAGCACTCTTGTGCGACTGTCGGCTTTCCCCTATTATCTAGTTTAAAAGCTGCTCTATCTCCTTTTTAAAGGTTAATGCCAGCAGCCTGGTTCCATCCTGGTTAAGGTGAAGCCCATCCCTTCAGATGAGCCCCTCCTTTCCCCAGAATGTTCCTCAGTTCCTAACAAATCCAAAACTCTCATCGTTGTACCATTGTCTCAACCACGCTCTGAGACTCCGGAACTTTGACTGCCTTTTGGGTCCTGCGCATGGAAAAGGAAGCACTTCTGAGAATGCTACCCTGGAAGTTCTAGATTTGAACTTCCTATCTAAAATCCTAAATTTAGCCTCCAGAACCTCCCTACCACATTTTCCTATGTCATTGGTACCGACATATACCAAGACAGCAGACTCCTCCCCAGCACTATCTAAGACCTTATTTAGGTGACGCATGAGGTCCGCTACCTTTGCACCAGGCAGGCATGTTACCAGGCATTCCTCACATCCACCAGCCACCCAGCTATCTACATGCCTAATGATCGAATCACCAACTATAATGGCTGTCCTAACCCTTCCCTCATGGGCACATGGCCCTGGAGAAACTTCCTCGGTGCGAGAGGGTTTTTCATCACCTGGAGGACAGGTCCTAGTTACAGGATCACTTCCTGCCACACCAGGGTGATGCTCTCCTGTCACTTGACCTCTCTTCTTGATGGCAAAAGGGATGCTGCCAGACTGGATGTGGGACTTCAGGACTATATCCCTGTAAGTCTCGTCTATGTACCTCTCTGTCTTTCTTATGTCTTCCAAGTCTGCTACTCTAGCCTCTAGAGAATGTTCTCTGAGAGCAAAGAGCTCCTTGCACCTAGTGCATACGTAAGACCTCTCACCAACTGGGAGAAAATCATACATGTGACACTCAATGCAAAAGACTAGAAAGCCCCCATCCCGCTGCTGGACTGCTGTCTGCATCTTAGTTTTAAGCTTGTGTTTAGATCTTTAAGTTCTTTACTTACTAAGGGTTACTGTAGATACTTATACTAATAAAAGTGTACCTAATATGTTTAATATACCTTGTTCACCTGAAGCTTAATTAATCTCAGGCCCTTAGTGTATGACTGATTTGGATAACGAGCTGCACCTGAGACCAGCTCCTTTCCTTTAAGATGTATAAGTACCTATACAGCTACGATTACCCCAAGGGTGGGTGGATGTTGGGGAGGGAGGGAGGGAAATACGACTTATTAAAAGAGGTCTGCTACACAGTACCCTGTCCTGTGCTTCTAAGGTAAGCTGTGACCAACTTCCTGGGTGATTAACAGCCCTTGCTTGGATAGAAGGAGTCTTTCAAAATGGCCTTTTGACCTGCCACCTGGCTTTAACACCTATTTAAAAAGTTTCACAGGTCTCTTGCCCCCTAGGTAGAAGGCCTCTTTGTAAACGTTTCTAGAAGACTTTATTTGTTGCTCAAAGAATACTGACCCTGCTTTGCCTTTTATCCTAAGTTATATTCTGATTTGTTTTAAATTAAAGCTCTTTGCTGCTGCTAGGCTCTGACTTAGTATGAAATTTAAACTAGAAGCTCTCTGCTGGGTTCTATATTTAACCAGAAAGCTCTCTTCTGTGTTTTAAATTTAAACTAAAAGCACTTTGCTGCTACTAGGCCCCGAGTGAGTATTAAATTTAAACTACAAGCTCTCTGCTGGGTTCTAAATCTAACCAGAAAGCTCCTTTCTGTGTTTTAAATTTAAACTTAAACTGCTGCTACTAGGCCCTGACTGATTTAACAATACACTGGGTTCACAGATTAATCAGCTTTAATCTAAAGAATTCCCTTCAGAAAAATTCCCAGAAGTATATACTCACAATTGCAGATCTCTCTCCAGAAGTAGCAGTCCCCTTTTCTAGTCCTTCAAGATGCATCCTTTTCATTTGTCCTCAGCTGCTATACTAATACTGTAAACTGTGGTTTCAGTTAAAGGCCTTTCATTGCATAGGTTTAGCTCATACAGAAAGAGAGTGATTCTATATAGGGTGTGCAGAGTTACATACTTGAAACATGAGTAAATCCCTAATCTAAAGGATTTACTTCTGTGAATGGGCACTTGTGGGTGTGTTTTGGGCGGTTCCTATTCTGCAAACACACGTATAAGTCTCATTGTTTTTATTTTTATTTGGGGTGTGCACAGGGGCAGTGCCTGGGGGGAGCCTAGGTTGGCCCCAAATCTACACGCAAAAGTTATAGAATACTATAACCTATGTGCATCACTGCACTGATCTAAACAGTCCTGCTTGCCATGCCTAGAATCGGGCATGTGCATATGCCCCTACTTTATAAAGTAAAGCCTGCGTGTGCTCTGCTTTGTAGAATAGATGCCAAATAGGCACGCCAGATTATAGAATTACCCTCAAAAAGTGGAGTTTAAACCAACTTTCCAGTTTGAAAGTCTCAGTTATGTGCTGACAAGCTGGCCTGACCATTAGGCAAGACTAGGTGGTCGTCTAGGGCAGCAGTTTCTGAGGGGCAGAAGACAGCAGCAGGAGTCATAACAAAACAACAGATCCTGACGCCCAGGGCTGGTGCTACCAGTAGGCAAACTAGGTAGTTGCCTAGAGCACCAAGCTTTGGAGGGCAACAGAAAGTGCTGTGGCCTCCGATCTCCCTCCCCTGTCATTACTGCCACTGCCACATCTCCTCAGGACCAGTGGCAGCAATAGCAATACAACAGAAAAGAGGCACAGCGCGGAGGGGAGGGGAGCCTCTGAACCTCCGTGTGCTGTGCCCTGAAGATGCAGCTGATCTGGGGGAATGGAGGGGATGGGACTAGCTGCACTTTCAGAGTGCAGCGCACAGGGGTTCAGAGGCTTCCCTCCGCGCTGTGCTTCTTTTCTGTTCTATTGGCACTGCCACCACTGCTGCTGGTCAAGGAGAGATGTAGCATTGGCAGGTATGGTAAAGGTGGGGCGGCAAGAATGAGGGCTGCCTAGAGCGGCTAATGTCTTTGCACCAGCCCACACCAAATCAAAGAGCCATCAGCACATTCTTTTACCTATTGGAAGAGCAAACGCGCAAAAAGGTCCGGCCCGTCCATTGAGCGAGAATGTTTTTTGCACAGGGCCCCGTGTTTCAGGGGGCCCCGTGCAAAGAACATTCTGCTTTAAAAATAAATTAAATTAAAAAAAACAAAAGCTGGCTGCTGTCGCCGTGGCAGCAGAAAAATCGAGTATCCCGCGGGCCCCCCCCCTGCCCGGCTGAGCCCTCCCTGCCCGGCTGAGCCTCTCTGCGACGGCTATAAGATCCGCGAAGGGAGAGTGTCTCCCTCGCGGCTCTGTTAAGCCCACAGGGGCTGATGGGAAATTCGGCTCTGTTAAGCCTTCAGGGGCAGATGGGAAATTTCCCATCAGCCCCTGCGGGCTTAACAGAGCCGCGAGGGAGGCGCTTTCCCTTCGCGGATCTGAAAGTCATCGTGGAGAGGCTCAGCCAGGCAGGGAGGGCTCAGCTGGGCAGGGGGGGGGGCCCTGCGGGACACTCGATTCTGACATGGTAGCAGCAGCCAGCTTTTTTTTTTTTTAAATTTTCTCTGGGCCGAGGGGGGGTTAGGACTGGTAATGGGCTGTGGGCTGATGGGGGGGTTAGGACTGGTAATGGGCTATGGGGGGGGCTAGGACTGGAAATGGGCTGATGGGGGGTTAGGACTGGAAGTGGGCTGATAGGGTTAGGACTGGTAATGGGCTGTGGACTGATGGGGGGGCTAGGACTGGAGGTGGGCTGATGGGGGGTTAGGACTGGAGGTGGGCTGATAGGATTAGGACTGGTAATGGGCCGTGGGCTATGGGGGGGTTAGGACTGGTAATGGGCTATGGGGGGGGGCTAGGACTGGAAATGGGCTGTTGGGGGGGTTAGGACTGGAGGTGGGCTGATGGGGTTAAGACTGGTAATGGGCTGTGGGCTGATGGGGGGGTTAGGACTGGAGGTGGGCTGATGGGGGGGGGGCTAAGTCTGGAATGGGGTGATGGGGGGGTTAGGACTGGTAATGGGCTATGGGGGACTAGGACTGGAAATGGGCTGTTGGGGGGTTAGGACTTGAGGTGGGCTGATGGGGTTAGGACTGGTAATGGGCTGTGGGGGGCTGTCTGTAAATCGCTAGAATGGTGTAAGGACTGGTAAGTTGCTATGGGTGGAAAGAACTGTAAATGGGCTGATGGGGGGGTTAGGACTGGAGGTGGGCTGATGGGGTTAGGACTGGTAATGGGCAGTGCGCTGATGGGGGGGCTAGGACGGGAGGTGGGCTGATGGGGTTAGGACTGGTAATGGGCCATGGGTTGATGGGGGGGTTAGGACTGGTAATGGGCTATGGGGGGCTAGGACTGGAAATGGGCTGAGGGGGGGATAGGACTGGAGGTGGGCTGATGGGGTTAAGACTGGTAATGGGCTGTGCGCTGATGGGGGGGTTAGGACTGTTAATGGGCTATGGGGGGGGCTAAGTCTGGAAATGGGGTGATGGCGGGGGTTAGGACTGGAAATGGGCTGTTGGGGGGTTAGGACTTGAGGTGGGCTGATGGGGTTAGGACTGGCTGTGGGCTGATGGGGGGGTTAGAACTGGTAATGGGCTATGGGGGGGCTGTCTGGAAATGGGCTATGGGGGGGTTAGAACTGGTAATGGGCTATGGGGGGGTTAGAACTGGTAATGGGCTATGGGGGGGGTTAGGACAGGAAATGAGCTGATGGGAAGGGGTTAGGACTAGAAGTGGGCTGATGGGGGGGGTTAGGACTGGTAATGGGCTATGGGGGGGGGGCTTAAACTGAAAATGGGATGATGGGGGGTTAGGACTGCAAGTGGGTTGATGGGGGGCTAGGACTGGTAATGGGTTGGGGGGTTGCTAGGACTGGAAATGGGCTGAGTGGAAGGGGAGGCTTGAACTGCAAATAGCTGATGGGGACGAGGACTTGGAATGGAAATCGGCTGAGTGGAAGGGGGCTTGAACTGCAAATAGCTGATGGGGAGGGGGGCTTGGAATGGAAATGGGCTGTGAGGGAGGGAGCTAGGACTGGAAATGGGTTGAGTAGGGAGGGAGCTAGGACAGGAAATGGGCTGATGGAGCAGCTAGGATAGGACTGGAAATGGGCTGTTGGGGGGAGCTAAGATTGGAAATGGGCTGTGGTGGGGACTTGGATTGAAATGGACTCATGGAGGGGCTAGAACTGGAAGTAGGCTCATGGGGGGCTTGGATTGGAATTGGGCTGAGTGGAGGGGAGCTAGGATTTGACATGGGCTGATGGTGGGGTTAGGAAATAACTAGAAATGGGCTGATGGGGGGCTGTGATTGGAAATGAGCTGATGGAGGGACTCAGATAGGACTGGAAATGGATGGGGGAGCTAGGATTGGAAATGGGCAGTGGAGCTAGGACTGGTGGGCTGATGCAGGGACTAGAAGGAAGCGGATGCTGGGTGAGGCTGGAACTAGAAGGGAGCTGATGTTCGGGGAGGATTAGAATGGGATGGGGCTGAAATGGAGAGGGAAAAAATATTTTGTATGGGAGGGATGAAAAATCTACAATTGGCCGGGTATTGGGAGAGTAAGTGGGGATTGAGGATGGAGGGGTAAAATTTGAGTGGATGAAATAGGAATGAGGAAAGAGCAAAAAGGAGAAAGATTATTATGTTAAAGCAGATGTAGAGAGAGAGAATGGAAAAAAACTAGAAGAGAGAAGAAAGGACAAATGGACAGCAGACGATGGAGAGTTAGCAGAAGACACGAAGAAACCAGAAGAAAGTGGCTGGAGCAATTGCAACTGAAAAAAAATGCACAAAAGGTAGAAAGATATCTCTTTATTTTGAATTTATTAACTGGAATATGTCAGCTCTGGGAAATGTGCATCATTAACATCTGCGCTTTGTTTAGTACAAGAGGAAGTTAATTTATAGTTTTATTTCTACAGTGTTGTACATTCCAAATTTGGCTTTTGGGGTTTCCAGTTTAATTATTGTCTTCCTGTTTCTAAGTTGTGATTCCTTGTTTGGTGATGGTCTATGTTCTGCATGTGTAACTGAGCTGAGGTATTCTGTTTATGTAATTCCTATTTGACATTGTCATTTGTCCTCTTTCCCCAGTAGGTCATATATTGTTGTTCTCTGAAATGTATTGGTTTAATATTTGCAGTATTGCCTTTTGATAGGTAGGGTATGGTGCTTTGTGAGTCCTGGTAATGCTGTCAGGATACGGCGGGTTTGCTATGGGTTCTAAATACCCCCTATAAAATACTTGATACCCACAAACAACCTTGTGTAGTGCCGTGAATGTGACCTAAACAATATCAGATTTTTTGTCGGATCGCCCACCGATGAGTAGAAATTTTACTACTCTCGTAGTGGGCCCTCCATTTTATTCAAAGTTAAAAAAATGGCCCATGACAGGTCATTAAATCAGGTGCACAGCACTAACAAGCCGTTGCTCCTGCACTACGAAAACTAAGCTGTGTCTCATAAGACGTTTCTCCAGATCAATAGGCAATGTCAATGGCCTGAGGAAGAGCTGCAAAGCTGCGCGGCTTGAAACACTGATTGGTGTTGTGATTTGAATCATACGACTCCTTCACTGGTCAAAGAAAACTTGATGCTTTGGATTATGCCAGTTTCGGAGAGGAAGATTGTTTGTCAATGAAGATTTCTGCCTTGGACCGGAGTTATCGCCACCGTGGCGCCATTGCTTTGAGGGATTTCAGATGAGTATTCCATCTTTACGGTTCAAGTTTGAGGAACATTGACATTGCCTATTGATCTGGAGAAACGTCTTATGAGACACAGCTTAGTTTTCGTAGTGCAGGAGCAACGGCTTGTTAGTGCTGTGCACCTGATTTAATGACCTGTCATGGGCCATTTTTTAACTTTGAATAAAATGGAGGGCCCACTACGAGAGTAGTAAAATTTCTACTCATCGGTGGGCGATCCGACAAAAAATCTGATATTGTTTAGGTCACATTCACGGCACTACACAAGGTTGTTTATGGGTATCAAGTATTTTATAGGGGATATAGTTGTGTTGATCCCATTTGGGTGTATTGTTTGTTTGATGGGTTCTAAATAGGCAGTGTTTGTAGTAGTTCCTAATATGCCTGGCAGTTGGCACTGAATTATAGTAATGTAGAAATCTTTTAGTCTTTCTTTATCCATACACTCATTTAGAGACATGTTTACTAAAAGTTAGTGTATGGTAACATTATGCAAATATTTATGCAAATGAGGCCACTTATGCAAATGAGGTCCCGCACCGAGTCTCTGCACATGGCCCCGCACCCCCCTTGGGCCGCCCCTGCGCATACATATCTACAAAGCAAAGTTTAATATTTAAAAGTATGATGCCCAAGATCAATTATGCATTTGTACAGGAAGGATGGTATTCGGATGATTATGATTGCTGAATTTAATTATCAAAATCTCTGGGGTTAGGAGAGGATGTATAAGGCTGTAGGTTCATCTAGGGCGCCCTGTACTCTTGCTCTGGCCCTGTGCACTGAACAGCTGTGTTCAGCTTGTCAATTGCTCTATTTCATTCATAGGAAGCTGGAGCTGAAATGCTGCTCTCTCTAACATCCTGCCCCCAGAAGAAAGAGTAACAGCACAGATGTCACATGAAGCCACTTCAAAGAAGCAGTGGAAAACTTACACAGAGACACTTAACACCAAAGTGCGTCGGATGAGAAAATAAGTTAGCAGAAAGTGGAGGGTGTTAGTCAGCAAAGCAGCAAGGAGCAAATAAGCAAGCAGAATTACTGTAATTCACACCATTACTGGGCCTTATCTTATTGCATCCAAAGAAGAGAACACAGGGTCTAAATAAGACTTTATATCGATAAAGTAGCACGTGACAGTGACCTTCGTAGGGATTTAGTTAAATTTTCACTTTGATTTTAGAACCTTCCAGGTATTTTATATCTGGATGCACAGTCTGGATGGAAATATTACGAGCTCACACATCTCTGGAGCTCAGTAATAAGACCCTGATAATTAAGAAAGAAAGTTTGTTTTTTCTGAAAGCTGTTTACACTAATTATAGAAGTACTGGAAATAACCTCCTACCCTCAATTCTGCCGCAAAGTGAAATTAACTGAATGCCCAGCTGAGCTTTAATCTTTCAGCAGAAGACCTTCTAGACACTAGAATTCTTCTCTCTCCAGTGGAAACGCAGCCAGTTGCTCAAACCGCGCACTAATAGACTGTACAATTTTGCTTTAAGCTGGTAAACGAGCTATTAAAAGTTTTGGAATGAAGCCAAACCTATCTGAATGCAGGTCCAGAGCCACCGTCTCTGAGAGTATTGCAGACAACACTTTGTAAACCTTGGAGTTGTTCTTGCTTGGTGATTATTTTTTCAATTACAATCCTTTGGAATTAGAGGCACTGCACTCTCCTTTTCATTACATTTAGTAAGAAAGCGCCTCTTTTGCTGGTCAGTGTACTCTTCCATTTGTTATACCTATCTTGTGAATACCCAGAAACACCTGTATAAAAGATGAAATGAGGACTCACCATATAAAGTCCTTCCCTTGCTTGTTACCCTAGGAAGGGATGCAGTCGTCTTTGTTCATGTAACCCTTGTATAAACAAGTCGCACATCAGCAAACAGAAAACAGAATTAATCATGCTGGTGAACTTGTCCCTGTATGAATATTAGCTCCGCCTTCTAAAGAAACATTGCTTACTCTATTTATTTGCTGGGTGAAGGATCTATTGTATAATAAATATGAGGTCACCTTCTGTTTCTTGAATTGAAATGCCCAGTTGATGCCACTGTATATGTCCAAGAAGCTTTCTGCTGAAAGGAGGTGTCCCAGTCAGATTTTGAAACAGGGCTGCATTTCCAGAGAGTTTGACAGGGTGCTAAACGAGCATGCATGTGAAACTTGTTGATAGTAGTACTAATCATCAAGGCTTCAACTCTGGCTACTGTCTGCTTGGCATTTTTCATAAACATTTAGAATTCAATTATATTAAAAAATGCAAAAAAAAAAAAATTCTAGAAAAAGTGGGAATAGGGCAATTTTCAAAGGCATTTAGCTGGGTAAGTAGACTGACAACTGAAAATTGCCCTCCACAAATATAGCTGACAGTAAAAGTGCGTGTTCTTCTAGAACTGGAAAAACGAGGTCTCTGTATAGGAGAGGCTTGGGGGGAAGCAAAGCACATAATTTTTTATGGTACTGTTGGTTGAATGCAGTGCTGTCCAGTGATAATGAGTATTCAGGTGCAATATATAGTCCTGCCTCAAAGAATTTACGTTCTGAGATTTCAATCCTTTCACCTTGCTGCTCTTCATGCCTAGAAAAAACTACCCGAGTCTGTGTGTGGGGCTTCATCTCTGGTCCTTTTCAAATCCAGGCTGAAAACTCACCTCTTCAAGGCCGCTTTTGGATCCTGATCCTCCTAGTCTCCTGTGTGTTTCCTCACCATTCAGGGCCGGTGCTGGAGTTTCTAGCACCCCCCTGCAACCTAAAAATCGGCATCCCTCCCTCATTATTAATGTTGGCTGCACCCTACCCTCCTTTTTCCCAAAACTGCTTTGTAAACTCTTTTCAAGCGATATTAGTATTTCTCCTTCATATCAAGTGTTGTAAGAAAATTGCAGCGAAAGAGCAATTGCATAGCCAAAATAAAAATATTTAGCAGTAAATACTTAGCATCAAACAAACAGGCTGTGATAGTCTAAAAAATAAAATAAAATCTGATTCGGGTCATTTCACTAACAACATAAACATTCTTCAGTGCCAGGCATATTGTGAGCTAATATAAAACACTGCAAAAGTCAATGAAGCTCTACAAGGCCAAATCTACCATACTATACCAGCATACACTTCCAAAACTCATACAATAAGGGGCCTACCCAGAAAAAAAGCAGCACTATAAATACTGAAATAGACCTCAAAACATCCATACACCTATTTGAAAGGCTGTACAAGTCAAATTACTACAGTACAGATCCCTACATACAAACTCCATGTTAACAGAACACCTGGCCTTGGTCACACACTCAGAACACAGACCCTCACCAAGTACAGAATACATGACCACAACCTAAAGTAAAAATAAAAATATGTAGGCAAAAATTAAAATGAAACTCCGAGAAGCCAGACTCCGCATGCGGTGCCACACCAGATAAGAGATGCAGTTCCCCATACTGTGTGAAATATAAAGATAGCACAAAGTCCAATCACTAAATTAGAAATAAAATTATTTTTTCTACCTTTGTTTTCTGACGATTTTTGATCATGCTGGTCCCGATCCGAGGTTCTGTTTTCCTCTGTCGTCTCTTAGCTCTCTTTCTAGATCTATAGTCCATCTGCCATTTCTTTGTCTCTCCTTTTACTTTCTTCATTTTCTTCCACAACCTTTTTCCAGTCCCAGTAACCCTCCTCAGTATCAGCCCTCTTTACAGCCTCCCCTCCCAGTACCTTCCAGTGTCAACCCCCTTGCATTCCCAGCACTGTCACTGGTGTCTGTTCCCTTCCAGTCCCCCTCCTTCCCCACCATCCAGCCCCTTCTAGCCCAAATACCATCCCAAGAATCAGCGAACTTCCAGTCCCAGTGCTCCTCTCCATGTCAGTTCCCTTCCAGTCACTCTCTTCTCTGTCCATCTGCCTTCCAGTGCCATCACCAGTTGTCAGCTCCCTTCCAGTCCCATCCCCAGGTGTTAGCTCCCTTCCAGCCCTCACCTTCCCTCCAGTCCCTCTTTTCTACTCTCCAGCCCCCTCCTTCCCCCCTATCAGTTCTCTTTAAACCCCCCTCCTATTACCCAGCCATCTTCCAGCCCCATCCCCAAGTTACCGAGGCACGCCCGCACCTTGCAGGCCTATGCCTGAGGGCATCGCCAGAGGGCCCTTTGGCGTGGCCCTTAGGCGGGAGCCCCAGGATGGAAACCGACACACACCGCATAACGAATCCAACCCCTACGCCAATACCGATAAGATGAACTGTTGACCTCCACGACTGCACAGCAAAACGAGAGACCTATACTAAATATCTCAAACCACCAACCAACACTACTGCCTCAAATATCGCACAAGGTCTCACAAGCAGTGAGTAGCTCAATCCACATAGCAGATACCAACATGGAACATCAACTCCAGCATACTCCTCCTGCATACAAGACCAACAAACTCCAAGACAAACAGCAAATGTACAAACGGACATTCCTCCAACAGATATATGCTATTTTACTAATTCTTATCCTATGCTCTCACCCTACAAATGCTCATTACTACACTACAGCTATACAAGCCTCCCCTATATACGTATCATATCTCCCCACCATATACCAACCTATCTACATATCTGCTCCCTACAAACATCCATGTAAGAAACCCTCCAGATACATACAAATAAAACCACCCTCAAATACATCTACATATCAAACACACCCCTCATATACCACCTGCATAACCATAGGCCTGATCAACGCGAGATCAATATGCAACAAAACAAACACTATTATTGATCACATCCATGAAAATAACATTGACATCCTATGCACTATTGAATCATGGCTCAGGAATTCAGACCAGGTGATACTGAATCAAATAACACCACCAACATTCACAGCATAGAACTGTCCCAGAACCCACAAATGAGGAGGAGGTGTATTAATTCTCGCCAGATCAGACCTACGACTCAAAACGTCTACCTCAAAAACCTCTGAATACGGCGACTTCATCAACATGGAAAATAAATATCTAACCATCTGCCTTATCTACCGACCCCCCAAGGCATCAACTGAGGACACGTCCAACATCCTAGATATGATATACGCAGCGAACTCCCCACACAAGACTCTCATTGTTCTAGGAGACCTAATTTTTGCATCTTCATCTACAACACTCAAAATGGCTTTTCACAAAGCAATGGAATCCATTCATCTAAAGCAAGTCTTCTCTGGTCCATCACATCGCTCTGGCTCTATACCAGATTGCATATTCGTTCCAACTAACACCCTGGATCACGATCTCATAAAACTACCTAAAACCACACCAATACCATGGTCAGATCACCATGCAATACTATTCGAGCTCCACCACAATACCCACCATTCATCTCGGAGAACCGAACAGCCAACCAGATGCTTCTAAGCTTTTAACAAAGAGCAATTCCTCAAAGACACCATTCAGTCCCTACCCCAAAACTTCACCAACCTAGACGAAGCTGTCAACTCATGGAATACCAATATCCTTGCCGCATCTCAACTCCCACCTCTAAAGAGCTCACACCACAACAAAAACAGATCTAGATCTACACCATGGTATTCTAACACCATAAGAGAATCCAAAAGGAAATTACGACAACTGGAACATAGCTGGAGATGGAACAAATCAGAAACTACATTGAGAGAATATCAAGAGATGCAAAAAGAATACAATAATCTAATTAACAAGCATAAACAAGAATACCACACAAACCTTTTTCTAAAAGCCTGTAACAAACCCAAGGAGCTCTTCAACATTGTACGCACTCTTAAAAATGATCCAACCATGAAGGATGAAAGCAAGATCCACCCGCAAACCTTTGCAGACTTTCTAATATCTAAGAACAGTCCCAATCACAACACACCACTTACGAACATCCCTCTTATAGACACATCAACTACTGATGCTGACTGTAAGACTACCAATCAATGGAAACACTTCAGCATTCCATCAACGAAACAAATAACTCAAACCATCTCCGCTCTAAAAACTACCACTTCTCCATTGGACCCCTGCCCGGTGACATGGATTAAATCCACCAAAGAAGACCTAAGCACATATATTCAAAAGATAGTAAGCACCTCTCTCAATCAGGGCTACATGCCCAAAGCACTCAAACAATCTACTATCTGTAAAACCACATCAACTATTAGCACCAACCCCTCAACCTACCGCCCAATATCAAGCCTTCCATTCCTAGCGAAAATAACTGAAAATATCGTTCAGAGACAGCTTCAAGAACATATTGATCAATATGCCCCACTAGACCGTCACCAGCACGGATTCCACCCAAACCATGGTGTTGAGACACTTCTCATTCATCTATTTGATAACATACTCAAAGGAATAGACAAGATAAAAAAGGGCATCTTACTAATCTTTATCGACATATCATCCGCCTGCAATACAATTTCTTATCAGATTCTACTGAAGTGCCTAATGGAGAATGGTCTCCAAGACACCACCATAAAATGGTTTCAATCATACCTTGAAGACAGACAACAAAAAGTAGCATCCGGTAACCTCGCCTCAGCACCCTTCCATACAACACAAGGAGTTCCCCAAGGCTCGTCACTATCTGCACTCCTTTTCAACATCTATATTCAACCTATATGCAAAATATTTAATAAACACAAGATACAATATGCCATATATGCCGACGATATCATGGCATATACTCCTATCCTCTTGGATGCCCCAGACTATACCGATATATCAACCTGCATTCACGAAATAACGACCTAGCTTACTAACAACATCTTAAAAATCAACATAAAAAAATCTGAAGCAATCATTATCACAAGGGAATCCACATTCACTCCTCCTCCTATCAACATCTCAAATATACCAGTCACTATAAAAGATGAAGTTTGATATCTTGGAGTGATACTAGACAAGCAACTTACCCTCCAGGCACACATCAACAAGACGTCCAAAACAGCCTTCTTCAAACTAGCAATGCTCCAAAGACTAAAACCTCTTCTCAATAAAGAACACTTCCGTATAGTATGCCAGGCAATCATTACACCTATGCTGGACTATTGTAATCTCCTCTTCCAAGGTCTACCCAAACAATCCACTCAACCCCTTCAAATAGTCCAAAACACTGCTGCCCGTATTATTGCTGGCGTTTCACTCCAAGACCATATAACTCCCATACTACATGATCTGCACTGGCTACCAATCTCTTCACGAGCAAAATATAAATCAGCGCTCACCATCTTCAAGATCAAAAATAACATGTCAGCAGGAATACTACAAGAGCTCATTGGAACCAAAGCAAACAAAAGACTGGACAGAAACAGCACTAAAAACACAATACCAACTCATAGTTTATTCACAAGAACTAATAAATCCACATCCATGAGGGCTTTCTCTCTTGCTGCCCCTGCTATTTGGAATGCACTCCTGGAAAAGCTAAGATCCACAATAGATATAAAAGATTTCCAGAAATTACTCAAAACCACCCTATTGGTTGAACATTTCAATGAAGACCCCTAATCTTTGTAATCTCTACACAGAACCGTGTCCATTCCACCCCACAAGTTGATTTCACAAGTCAAGATATCTGCACCACTCCACCTCCCATTACTCATACTTTGATGTATATAGTTTTGTTTCAAAACTCCCACCTAACCCTCCCCTTCGTGTACAGAAAATCTCTATTCTTGAAGTATGAAGTTACAAGACTGTTTAAGTTTTTTGAAATGTGATGTTACTGTTTACAATTGAAAGTTCTTTGTAAAAGTTATTGTTTATAATTGGACGTTCTTTGTAAAAGTTGAAGTTAATGTAAACCGCCTTGATTAAACAAAAAGGTGGTATAGAAAAACTGTTAAATAAATAAAATAAATGTCTGCTCCCTTCCAGCTCCCCCCCCCATGTCTGCTGCCTTCTAGCTCCCAGATGTTTGCTCCCTTCCAGCTCCCCCTTGTGTCTGTTCCCCTCCAGCCTCCCCCCCCCTCCTGTGTTTGCTCCCTTCCAGCTCTCCCATGTCTGCTCCCTTCCAGCCCACCCGTGTCTGCTCCCTTCCAGCCCCCCCTCATGTCAGCTCCCTTCTGGCCCCTTTCCTTCTCTTCCCTCCTCTATCAGCTGCCCTCCCCTCCCCTCCTCATTGATTTATCCTTCAAAAAAAGAAAGCAGCCACAGGAACATTTCTCTGTTCCTGTGGCTCTGCTATCTTTTAAACTGCTGGGATGCGGGAAACAGGAAATGCTTATTATTGCCTTTAGAAACTCCGCGAACCAGTAGTTTAAACGATAGCAGAGCCATGGGAACAGAGAAATGTTCCTGCGGCTGCTTTCTGTTTTGAAGCAGTGGGTGGTAGGCGGCTAGCAGTGGTCCCCCACCCCCACGGCGCCCTCCTGCTGTGCTTACCTGACTTACTGGGCAGCGCTGGCCCTGTTACCATTCCCCTAGATATATCCTTGTCCTCAGCTGTTGTGTTGTCTGCCTTGACTAGATTGCAAGCTCTGAGGAGCAGGGACCATCTTTTACCTATGTCTGGACAGCACTGCGTATGTCTTGTAGCGCTATACAAAGGATCAGTAGTAATAGTAAGTAGGCAGCTATCTTAATGGGTGATAGTGACTAGTCCAAGGTCACAGGGAATAGTAGTGGCAGAAGTAGGATGTGAACCATGACTTCCTGTGTTATCAGCCCACTGGTCTAACCACTAGGCCACTTCCTCTATGTCAGAAGTAGGCATTGCATGAGGATTGTCATAGGGGAGCACACTAGAGGTCAAGCACAAAAGAGCTTGACCCCTAGTGGTAGTACTGCGAGTCTACAGATAGGATTCAGAGCTGCCATTCTGAACCCAGGCTAGTGATGGGGCAGAAGTGCTCAAGGATCGCCTCTGCCTCTCCCCCACTAACCAATCAGGGACACCCCAGTAATACCGTTTGAGGGATAGGGGGGGACAACATTGGAGTGTGGAGGGGTAGCCTAGTGGTTAGAGCACTGGCTTGCGAACCAAGAGGCCAGGGTTCAGTTCCCACTAGCACTCCTTGTAGCCTTTGGGAAATCACTTAACCCTCTGTTGCCTCAGAAGAATCCAAGTTATCAATGTCCCTGTTTAATGTACATTACCAAGTTTAAGTTACAATGTAAACCGCCTTGACTAAATGATAAAGCGGTATAAAAAACCTGTTAAATAAATAAATACTCATCAGGGGCTAGGTTTATTTTTTAAAGCAATGGTCCGCAATAAATGCATGTAGATAGCAAGGATGCACTTAGAGGAGGCCGAGTATCTGCAGAGGTGACAGCGCACAGTAACTTCAAACACTTTTCATGCCTATACCTCACCCATTCCCCACTCCTTCTTCACCCCCTGCTTCAGCAGGGCAGTTACCTTAAGTGCCGCTGCCATGTAGTAGCTAGTAGGTATATGTTTATTCAGAACTTTCTATATCACCTTTCTCAACAGTATCAAAGCAGTTTACAATGTTCAATTTCTAGTGGAAAGAGAAAGGAAAGATACAGCGAAGGGGGAAACAAGAGGAACCAAGATCAACAATTTCAATTATAACACAAATGAAACTAAACATAGAGGAGGGAACTTGGTGAGTGCAAAAGGGATATAGCTGGCTCTACATAGTGAAGCCCCTATAGCAGATTTTTGGTATCATCAGTCTGGAAATGCCATGGAGAAAAATATGTTTTCAACCAAATTTTGAATTTGGAAAAATAGGTTTTGGTCCTTAGGTAATGTGGAATGGAATTCCACAATGAAGAGGCAAAGTTAAAGAAAATTTCAAAGTGTCTTTTAGAAGGAAGCAGAATAATTAGTACATGTTCATTCCAAGAATGAAGGGGTCTTCAAGAACATAGGGACATGTTTACTAAGCTCTGTGGCTGTGATATTACTGCAGGGGGGTTAGCACTAACTTCAGAGGGTGTATGCTTCCATCCCTCTGTAGTCAGTGTGAGCCCTAGGTGTAGAATTGCACAAGCCAGCATGAAGTGGTATTAAGTGCACCTGTGCAAATGCCACCAAGCACAGTTAGCGCGGGCCACTAATGCCCATACTAGCCATGATGCACCAGCAACACTTCCATTCTTACCAGTCCCAGGGTAGCAGATTCTTAGTGCTTCGCTGAAACCCTCCACTAAACCCCTGTGCTACCAGATAGCATACTTTAGTAAACATGCCCATAGAGTGTAAGTAAATCAGATAAATAAGTTGGCCGTCAGGAGTAAGGATCTGGGTGGCATAGGAAGTATTTTATTTATCTATTTAACTAGTTTTCTATACCGCTTTATCGTACAGTCAAAGCAGTTTACATTGAACATCAACTGAAACAATTACATCTCAACTATTACATTATAACATGATAACCAGACAAAGGGGAACTAGGGAAAGGAGATAATGGGGAAGGGCAGGGGCATGCGGTATATGATGGGGTGGGGGAGAGGTAACTATCCGCCACTGTCCAACCCATAATAATCCATGAATAGATGTGGTTTTAGATTTTTTCATAAATCTGATACGTTGTCAGTGGAACGCAGGTGTTCCGGGAAAGAGTTCCATATCTTGGGTGCAAAGAGGGAGAAGGCTCTGTTACATGTTTGCTGAGTGCTTTTGGTTTTGAGCTTTGGGATAGTAAGGAGGTTCTGGTTGTTGGATCGCCGTGATCTTGAGATTGGGACTTTATTGATTAGTTTTCATAGTTCAACTGGGAGTTGGTTTTGTAGGAGTTTGAATGTGGTAATGATTACTTTGTTAGGATTCTTTGTGATATGGGAAACCAATGAAGGGATTTTAATATGGGTGTAATTCAGTCATATCTGGATAATCCGATAATGACCCTGGCCGTGGTGTTCTGTACCATCTGGAGTGATAAAGAATTTGTTTGGGGAGGCTTTGGTACAGTATATTGCAGTAGTCCAAGTGTGGAGTAATTATGGCTTGGCATATTGATCTATAGTCATTGTGATCTAGAAGCGGGCATAGATTCTGTAGAGTGCGTAGTTTGTGATAAGCAGTGTTGGTGTTTTTCTTAATGTGGGAGAGAATGTTCAAGTTTTGATCTATCGTGATATCCAGGTATTTGACTTCGTTTTTTGTGCCTAGCTCTCCTTCAGTGAGTGCTAATTTGGTTGGGGGGATGAACGAGGAGTCTCATGTAATGTGGAATGCTTTGGATTTGTTGTAGTTTATTGAGAGGTTGAGGGTGGCAAGGCACTGGGTTAAGGTATTGAGACATGAAGCAATGGCTGAGTAGTCCAGGTTTTTCATGGATATAGGGGAGTAAATCATTATATCGGCTGCATATATGTGGAAGAGTATGTTGTGTTTTCTTATAACTTCGCATATAGGTTTAATGTAGATGTTAAAGACTAATGCAGATAGAGCAGATTCTTGTGGTACCCCTTGTTGTTGTGTGAATGGAAGTGAATTCTGGGTGCCTACTTTGAGCTGTTGTTGGTGGTGGTCTATTAGGAAAGAGTTGAAACATGACAAGGTTGTGTTCTGGAGACCTCGCTCTTGTAGCCTAGATATTAGGATTTGGTAGTTAATGGAGTCGAATGCTGCAATTAGGTCGATGAATATCTTTATAAATCCTTGGCTGACTTTTTCAGTGCCTCTTATTAGTGTGCCGAAGAGGGTAAAGAGGAGTGTTTTGACACTGTGGAAAGAGTGGAAACCATGTTGTCGGGGGTCAAGAGGAGTGTGGTTGTCAATGTGATCTTGAAGTTGTTGATGCACCACTTTTTCGATGAGTTTTGATAAGAAAGGTAGACTTGCGATAGGTCGTAAGAGCAGGGTAATGGGTCAAGGGAAGGCTTTTTTAGAATAGGTCTGATTGATGCCTTCTTGAGAGCAGGGGGGGGCATGTATCCTTGGGAGAGAGAGGAGTGGGTGAGCTTGAGGAGCATTGGGGAGAGGTCTGTTCTTGCTACCTTTATCCACAATACCGGGCAGGAGTCTAGTGGGGATGTGGTGATATTTATGTTTGGGATGACAGTTTAGTTCTTCGCTGTTTATTAAATGTGTTTCAGATTTGTGTAGGTCTTGTTGAGGATCTGTAGAGATGTATATCTCTCTCTTCTGGGTATCAAGTGATGACTTATTGTGGAGGTAGTTTGTCATTGCTTGAAGATGGATACATGTATTTGGATGTAAGTCTTGCTGGGGTCTTTAGTGCATTTGCGATTGCAAAGAGTTCTCTGGGGCGGTTGATTGATTTCCAGATGATGCTAGTATGGTATTTTCATTTGCACTTGTGTATTAAATTTGTGTATTCATGCTATTTGTTCATGTAGCTCTCTTTTGTTTCGGGATCCCTGATATTTCTCCATCTCCTTTCCAGTTGTCTGAGTTTCTGTTTTAGGTCTTTTACATCTTTAGAGTACCAGGGGGCATGCTGAATTTGATCCTATAAGGAATTTGCAACCAATGATGCTGTTTCAGTAAGGGAGTCGCATGGTCAAACTTTTGACCGCTGCATTTTGAATAATCTACAAACACTTGAGCAAGGACAGTTGAAGCCCATTACATATTGCTTTATAATAATCGAAATGATTAATGACGAGGGTATGAAGAAGGGCTGGGAGACTGGGCTTCTCCAAGAAAGGCCTGATGGATCATGTGTGTCCTAGGGACCATGATGACTGCTTACTGTGCTTTGGTAGAAAGACTCTTTTATGATTTAATATGCAAACTAATTTGAATGTCTGCAAATTGATACTGAACTTCAGCTACTTCATGTAGAAGTGAAAAGCTTGATCAAATAACTCTGATTACTGTTTTATTCCTCTTCGATAGATGGAAATGCATTTATTTTTTTCAAGTATTCGTTGATGTTTAGCTCATACCTTTTCACTTGCTTCTGCCCCCATGCAAACAGGAAGTCTGCATCGGGGATGGCTGCAGAACAGCGACAGCATTGTAGTTTATGGCAAGCGCATTGTCACTGTTTAGAAGTAATTGCTGCTGCTGCAGTTCTCAGAGAGGGGTGACGGCGATGGCAATAGGGGCAGAATGGGAGCAGGGGGCAGCAGGAATGAGGTTCGCCTAGGGCATCTTATATCTTTGCACCGGCCCTGCATCAAAGCATGCACGTTCTTGTTAGAACGCATTCTTGTATGTGCATGCACGCCTTGCACAATTTTATGAGAGCCTTTTTCTGTCTGTAAAACATAGAAAGATAGAAACATAGAAATATGATGGCAGAAAAAGACCACATGGCCTATCTAGTCTGCCTTTCCGTATCAATTACAATAGTCCCCTTCTTTCCTTTAGAGATCCTCTGTGTTTGTCCCATGAATTCAGATACTGTCCTCTTCTCTACTACCTCCACTGGGAGATTATTCCACGTATCTATCACCGTTTCCGTAAAGAAATATTTCTGCATATTACTCCTGAGTCTATCCCCCTTCACCCTCATCCTTGCTTTCAATCAAAAAAGACTCTCTTCCTGTGTATTTATGCCATGGAGGAATTTAAATGTCTCTATCAGATCTCCTCTATTCTGTTGTTCCTCTAAAGTATATATATTAAGATCTTTAAGTCTGTCCTCATATGCTTTATAATGAAGGCCACTAACATTTTAGTATCTCCCTCTGCACAAACTCCAACCTGTTTATATCATTTGAAGGTGCGGTCTCCAGAATTGCACACAATACTCCAAATGAGGTTGCACCAGAGACTTATACAGAGGCATTATCACCTCCTTTTTTTCTGCCGGCCATTCCTCTTCCTATGCACCCAAGAATGCTTTTGACTTTCACTGTTGTCTTTTCTACTTTTTTTTTATACTGCGCTCTTTAGAATCAGTGTGGTTTACATGTATACTAACAGGTACTTTTTATTCCCTTGTCCCTGAAGGGCTCACAATCTAAGTGTACCTGAGGCAATGGAGGGTTGAGTGGCTTGCCCAAGGCCACAAGGAGTGGCCATGGGACTAGAGACCCCAGTTCCTCTGGCCTGAGGTTGCTTGTCCCCATGTGGGAATTGAACCCCTGGCCTTCTAGCCTGAGGTGGCCTGTCCCAACCACTGAGCCACTCCTCCCTCCAATCCTACCTGTTTAGCTACTTTAAGATCGTCAGACCCAATCACGCCCAGGTTCTTCTTTTGTGGACAGAAGTACTTTCCCCCCTGCACTGTACTGCTCCCTTGGATTTTTGCAGCCCAAATACATGACCCTGCATTTTTTAACATTAAATCTCAGCTGCCAAAATCTTGACCATTCTTCAAGCTTAGCTAGATCCTTCCTCATGTTATCTACTCCTTCCTGGGTGTCTACTCTATTGCAGATTTTGGTATTATCTGCAAACAGGCAAACCTTACCCGACAGCTCTTCTGCAATATCACTAACAAAGATGTTAAAAAGAATCCTTTACATATGGTAAGTGCTTTATAAAATGACCCTATTTATTGTAGTCTCATGGCACAATTCACTTTAATACAGCCCAGCTTACAAGGCCTGCTGACATCTGATTTCAATTTTACTATAATCAACTGACATACCCTGAAATAGAAACAGCTGAATGAAGAATATTTTAAATTTCAATGTTGCTAAAAACATTGCGGGGGGGGGGGGGGTGTTATTCAAAGTGTTTTTGCCAGTTAGCTTTACCAAGGGCTGTGTGGGTGGTGCACTGAATATCCACACAGACCATGTAAAAAACCGGGGTGGTCTGTGGGTAGATCAGGAGCAGCGATGGTGGGTATTGAGTTGGCGGCAATATGCAGCTACCAGCTGGATAGCTTAACTGCTGAAAGTTGCATAATCTGAATAGCGGTCCTAACTATAACTGGTCGGTGCTATCTAGTTAGTGGCTGAATAGGTCCATTGATTGCATAGTGATGCTGTTGTCTGGTGAACCCGTATATTCATACGGCTGGAAACCATATTAGTTGTGGTGCTAAATTTTTTTTTTTTAAGTGCCATCAAGTCAGTGTTGACTCATAGTGACCCAGCTACCTCTGGGTTTTCTTGGCAATGTATCACCGGAAGTAGATTGCCAGCCTTTTCTTCCAAGGCAATGGAGGGTAAAGTGACTTGCCCAAAGTCACAAGGAGTGCCAGTGGGAATTGAACCCTTGATCCTCTGGGTACTAGGCAGTTGCTCTAACCACTAGGCTACTCCTCCACTCCTAAATATGCTAAATATCCAGGTTTAAATAAAGTGGCGACAGGTAGGTGCTTTAAATAACCCAGCTGCTGTCACTGACTATGCCTCCATTGGTTAGTGCATAAAATGCCAGGAGAAGAGCCAGTGGAAGCACAAAGCGAATAGGTGAGCTGGTGCCTCGAAAGTGAGACCAATCCTTCCACCGGCCCTTTACGTCTGAGCCCAGAGCGCTCTGATACTGCTGCAGGTCATGTGACAACTAAGAAGCAGCAGGAGAAGCTTTGCTGACCTATTGGAACTCCGCCTCCTCTCTCCGCATCATGCTACAAGGGGAGTCATGTGCTGCTGGTGTCGCTGATTCCTAGCTGGCCTATGCTCTGCAGGATTTGCATCCCATGCCAATGTCTTCACCTTCCACCGGCAGTGCCATGGTAGATTGAAGTAGGCCGTGCAGAAGGCTTAGGGTCTGGCTAATTAAGTACTTAAGGAAGATGACACTTGAGCGAGGGGCCAAGGGCATGGCTGTGAGGGACCATACAGCCTAAGGTTAGCAGCTCGAGCCTGGCAATGTGGATTAAGGAGGTGGGATGGGAGGTCAGGAGGAAAGGAGAGTTTATTCTGGGATTATGTCTGCCTGCAGGGCCGTGCCCTTGAGGTGGGGGATGCTCCAGCCAGGGAGGAGGCAAGGAACAGAAAGAGAGGAATGCTGCTTGGCTAGAGGGTGGAGAGGAGAGAGACAGGGGAATGCTCCTGGGCTTTCTGGGTGGGGGAAGAATGTTCCTGGGATTCCTGGAACGAGGAAAGGGGATAGAAACAAGGGGATGATGGAAGGAGCATGGCTGAAGGTTTGCCTAGAATGCCTAATACCTCTGTACCAGCGACGAATCTCATGCCATGTTGGAGGGTGGCATTCTAGTTGCTGGAGAAGACCAAATCTTTGTAGACTGGAAGGACCAACAACAAAAAAAAAGATATTGTTGTACGTGAGCTTTTGAGAGCACACAGGCCCCTGAAATAACATTTCCTGAGCCTTGATTTATAAATAGTAATAATCATCTGCCTTCTCAAAGAGAAAGTGAAAACAAAGACTATCAGAGCAGATACCACGGAGCCTTCTCATACACGGTGCTTGCCATTCCTCTTCTCTTCCTTTGCCCAGCTTCCAAATCACACTTTGATGTGACTCATTTTAAACAAAATTCTTTATTTAGAACACATACGATGATGAAAAGATGCTGTATTCTTAGGGAAATCTGAGTAGAGCTTTGGGGTTGTAAGATATATATTCAGTGACGGCAGCTGAGGCTATTTATAGCACCCCAACTACTGCCCCTTTAACAAAACCCAGCTATTCAGCACTGGAACGTATCTGGGTTTTGGCACTAAATACCTGGGTTCATTGAACAGCAGTTTTGCTCTGGTTAGCAGCGGTATTCAGTCATTTACCAGATAATAAAAACCAGTTAAAGTTAGCACAGCTATTCAGGCGACCTGACTTTAACCAGTCCTGGAAGAAGTGGATGCTTTGTAGGCTGTGATATCTTTTAAGTGGTCCAACATGACATGTTGTGTATATGGTTTTAGGGTCACATTGGCTTCTCCCTTAGAGTGGCAACCTCAAAGATTCATGTATGCCCTCCTCTTAGATAAGTCTTATGGTGGTATCACTGAGCCTTTAAGGAATCCATCATATTTCTATGCAAAAATGTAAGTGAAAAACATAACTCCCTCTCCTGTCTTGTCATTGTTAAGCACGTGCAAATTTCCAAGTTCTGCTTTAGCTTCATCCACCATGCAGCGACCTCTGGGAAAACATGAAACAATCTGGTACAGCAAAAAATGAAACTGGCCATTCTTTCAACCACATCAAACCAAGTCACATACACTCCAGGTTAAGAGCTACTCAAGCATAAAATGAAATTGAAAATGCAATGAGAAAGCTTTACAACTTTAAAGAAAGTTTGTGCTGTGGAACCTGTAACACTATAGAACTCCAAGGAATGTCCATGTCCAGAGTACAGAATACAGAATACTTTCTTTTCCAGATCACAGTGATGTAGTAACATAGGGAATGATGACAGATAAAGAACAAATGGCTAGTCTGCCCAGTTGAGACTTAGGCACTGTGTTGAGGCATATATGAGTTCAGATGCCCTCCGCAGAATGCCAAAATTTGCTTCTGCTCTCCACCACCCCTACTGGAAAGCCAACTCAGGTTGTGACATTTCATAGAATGATACACAATACAGTCATACAGCAATATATGCTTTGCATATGGTTCTTGGAGCCTAGACAGTGACTTCATTTTCTATGGAACACCCACAGGCTTTTTGGTTACCAGTGTTTATTTGGAGGCTACCAGCTTATAGGCAAGAAGCGAAGATGTTCAATTCAATGTTGGCACAGAACACTCTGTTCCTGGGAGACATGGTAGGGGGGAATCTGTGGTATGAGTAGGTCAGTAGAATCATCACCATAATAGCTCAACTCACTTTGGATTATCTATTTTTAAGAAGATGAAGATGAAGGTGGCCCCAAGATTTCAGTAGTGTGAACTTAACTCTAAACGTCTAAACCCAAACTCACAGTGCAGAAAAAGCTCTCAGGTACCCCAGGTTAGCAGCACATGTGATGAAAGGCTAAATCCTTTCTCTCTCACAGGTCACAGATTGGGAAATACTTTATAGTAACATAGGAAATGACGGCAGATAAAGACCAGTATGGTCCATCTAGTCTGCCCAGTAAGATGGCAGGAGAAGGTGCACCTGCCGCTCTGTGCAGGCCACCCCTCCCCATGTCTTTGTTTAGGGGTGAACCCACCGCTCCATGTAGGACACCCCTATTTGTTGAGAAATTAGATGGTTCAGTTTATTTTGATTTTATCCTTTTGCTGTAAAGGGATCCACTGTGTCTGTCCCAGGCCATTTTGAATTCCGTCACTGTGTTTGCCCCCACCACTTCCATCGGGAGGGCGTTCCAAGCATCCACCACTCTTTCAGTGAAAAAGTATTTCCTGACATTGTCTTTCAATTCACCACCTTGCAGCTTCATGTCATGTCCTCTAGTTTTACAGCTTCCCCGTCTTTGGAAGAAGTTTGTTTGTTCATTATTTCTCTTTAAGTATTTAAAGGTCTGAATCATATCTCCCCTGTCCCTCCTCTCCTCCAGAGTGTACATATTTAGGTCTTCAAGTCTCTTCTCATAAGGCTTCTGACGCAGGCTCCAAATCATTTTGGCCGCCTTCCTCTGAACAGTTTCCAGTCTTTCTACATCATTTGTGAGATATGGTCTCCAAAACTGAACACAGTACTCCAAGTGAGGCCTCACCAGAGACTTATACAGTAGCATTAGTACCTCTTTCTTTCTGCTGGTAATTCCTCTTTGTATGCAGCCCAACATCCTCCTGGCTTTTGCCACCGCCTTGTCGCACTGTTTTGCCACCTTGAGATCTTCAGAAATAATCACACCAAGGTCTTTCTCCCAGTCCGTGCACACCAACCTCTCGCCCCCTATCGCGCACATTTCCCGTGGATTTCTGCTACCCAAGTGCATGACACTGCACTTCTTTGCATTAAATCTTAATTGCTAAGCATTAGACCATTCTTCCAGCTTTTGTAGATCTTTCCTCATGTTTTAACCACTCCCTCGGGGAGTCCACTCTGTTGCAAATTTTCATGTCATCTGCAAAAAGACCGACTTTTCCATTCAGTCTTTCAGCAATATCACTCACAAATACATTGAACAGTGCCGGGCCCAGGACCGAACCCTGGGGCACCCCGCTAATCACCTTCCTTTCATCCGAGTGAGCTCCAGTCGACCAATTTCTGGTCCAGTTTACCACTTTGGGACCCATCCCCAAACTACTGAGTTTATTGATAAGCCTCCTATGAGGAACAGTATCAAAGGCTTTGCTGACATCCAGGTAGATGACATCCATCGCATGCCCCTGATCTAGTTCTCTGGTCACCCAGTCAAAGAACACAATCAGATTAGTTGGCAAGATTGTCCTTCGGTAAAACCATGTTGCCTTGGATCTTGCAACCTGTTGGTTTCGAGAAAGTCCACTATTCGCTCTTTCAGGAGTGCCTCCATTACTTTTCCCGCCACCGAGGTAAGGCTCATGGGCCTGTAGTTTGTCACTTCTTCCCTGTCACCACTTTTGTGAAGAGGTACCACATCAGCCATTCTCCAGTCCTGAGGAACTTCTCCTGTTTCCAAGGATCTGTTGAAAACATCCTTTAACGGCCCTGCAAGAACCTCTCTGAGCTCTTTCAGTATCCTGGGATGTATCCCATCCGGTCCCATGGCCTTGTTCACTTTCAGTTTTGGAAGTTGTTCTAACACATCGTCTTCTGTGAATGGTGTGGTATCTACTTCATTCCCATTTTTATATTTGGGAGTCACAGGTGGTCCTTCTCCAGGATTTTCTTTAGTAAAAACTGAGCAGAAGTATTTGTTTAGCAATTTTGTTTTTTCAATGTCACTTTCCACGAGTCCATTCCCAGCACTTCTGCAATTCCACCTCTGATCTTCTTCCTTTCCTGAATATACCTGAAGAAAGTTTTGTCGCCACACTTCACATCTTTAGCCATCTTTTCCTCTGCCTTTGATTTTGCTTTCCTTATTTCTCTTTTTGTCTGTTTGCGTTTGATCCTGTATTCATTTCTGTGTTCCTCTGTTTGCAAGCTTTTGAATTTTGCGAAAGCTGTGTTTTTTGCCGTTATTTGAGCAGCCACTTCTTTGGAAAACCAAATAGGTTTCCTTCTCCTCTTGTTTTTATTTACTTTTCTTACATATTTATCTGTTGCCCCTTTTATTGCCACCTTTAGTTTAGCCCATTGCAATTCCACTTCCCTTATCCCCTTCCACCTTGCCAACTCCTCCTTAGGGTACTTGGCTATTTTACTGAAGTCATTCTTTTTGAAGTTTAGGACTTTGAGCTTGCTATGATTGGACTGCACCTTGGCTTTTATCTCAAACCACACAGTGTGATGATCGCTGCTGCTCACAGGGGCACCCACCCAGACATTCGACACGCTATCATTGTTGGTGAGCACTAAATCCAGCGTTGAGCTTTCCCTGGTTGGTTCCATCACCATTTGTCTAAGTAACGCATCTTGGAAAACATCCACAATTTTTTTGCTTCTTTCCAGATTTGCAGAAGGAGTAATCCAATCCACATCGGGTAGATTAAAGTCACCCAATATGATCACTTCCCCCTTTGTGGCTATCTTGGCAATATCTATAATCAATTCGTTATCTATCTCTTCGATTTGAGTCAGAGGTCTGTAGACTACAGCAGTATGGATGATAGTGCCATCTCCTCTTTCCAACACGCTTCTTCTTTTCCCCATGCCCCCTGCATTTCAGTAGCTTTAATATTGCTTTTTTTTATTTATTTTTTTTGTAGTAACACAACGTACAATGGGTCTAAAACGTTTCTGAATGAATATATTCAATAACTAAATCTGTATAACTGCTCATTCAACCTGTTCAACATGTTTTTGATATCATAACTCTGTTGAACAGGTTGAATGAGCAGTTATACAGATTTAGTTATTTAATATTGCTTTTGACATACAAGGCTACTCCTCCTCCTTTTCCATTTTATCTGTCTCTTCTGAATAGATTATAGCCAACTATGGCTATATCCCAATCATGTGATTCATTAAACCATGTTTCTGCAATGGCCACAATGTCCAAGTCCATTTTCACCATTAGGGCTTCCAGGTCTGGAACTTTGTTGGCTAAGCTTCGAGCATTTGTGCTCATTGCTTTCCAACATTTAACTGGCTTGCATGTATTTTGCATTGATTTTGTTCTGCCCACTTCTTCCCACTTGCTTTTGATTTGTGGTTTAAAAGTGTGACTGGTTCTGATGTTGTTCTGCTTTTGCAGGGAGTGACATCCTGAACTTGACCTTCCCCATGCATCACCCCCTTTTTCTAGTTTAAATGCATATCCACATGCTGCCTGAATTTTTCACTTGTGCTGATGGACTACATCTCTCTGTTGCAGGGAAAAGAATCCTATCAGCACTGTATAGTCTCTTGTTGGTCCATCTGTTTCCCCAGTCGCCTATAAATCTGAATCCTTCTTCTTTTCACCAGGTCTGGAGCCATGTGTTAAAGCTGTTTATGCGATGTAGCCTTTCTGCCCCCTTACCAAGGACAGGTAGAACTTCTGAGAATGCTACAGTGTTAACAATGGGCTTCAGTTTCTCTCCCAGAGTTTGGAAGTCCCTTTGAACTGTAGTGGCACTGTTTCTAGCCAGGTCATTTGTACCCAAGTGGATGACATCATCAATTTTGGCGTACTCACTTTCAGAGCTAAGTGCATCAACAATTTGGTTTGTATTCCTGCTAGCTGAAAAGCCTGGGAGGCATTTGACTAACTTCTCTCCTTTGAACTGTGTTCCCAAGCTGGTGCCTCTGATGATGGAATCACCAAGTAGTAGTAGTTTTCTGTTCCTTGAGGTTTTTCTTCATATTTGGTGCTTTATCAGGAGATTGGGCATTGACCGTCTCATTTAAGGGCCCTTCAGTTTCCATGGATTGGGCATCCTCATTAACCAAAGCAGAGAAGGCATTATGCAGTGATATCTCATGATGTACAAGGTGTTTCTGCGTTACCAGATGCAATCTACCAGAGCCCACTGTAATCCATTTGTTCCAGGGATGTTTGATTCTTTGTGGGAGCGGTGGTGGACTTTGTTTGGTTTGTATCCTAGAAGAGGTGTGTTTCATTGCAGCTACGTCTTCCCTTAATAGAGTTTAAAATGAAACAGCCTGGGGGCGGAGCCTAACTTTGGGCAAGATGGACATGTGAGAGCTTTGCTCCGGAAGGGTAGTTTAAGAATCCTGACTCCTGCTGCTTTTATTAAAACGGACCCCATCTATTTTGGAAGTAGTTAACTCCGGATATGTCTGGCCCCAAACCGACACATCTGGATTATCAAGGAACACAAAGTGCCAGTGCTAATCGATCTAAAATGGAGCCTGTCTCACCTCACAAAATGGTGGTCATCCGATATTACCCCGAGGCCCTGCAGGAACTTCTGTCTGAGATTCGCGCTGTGAAAGTCATGATTAAATCAAATGGAGACTCGTTGACCACGATGCAAGAAGATATTTCTTCCTTAAAAACAGTCTGGAGTCGATCACGGTGAGACTGGAGAAGGTGGAGAACATGGTTGCAACACACGTGGAGTGGTTCAGGGCCATTGAGAAGTAAGCTAAGCTGATCCATTCATTGCAGAGGGACCTGGAAGATGGTAACAATCGTGCTCGTAGAAACAATATCAGGATCCTGGGAGTCCCTGAAGGAGCTGAAGGCACAGATATGTTGGCCTTCTTGCAGTCAATGATCCCGAGTGTGCTCAAAGTCAAGTTTGCGATGCCATTTGAGATTGAATGTGCCCATCGTGTGCCTACTCAGTCTATGGTCTCGGGCAAGCGTCCACACCCAATCATACTAAACGTTCTGCGATTTCATCAACTCACACAATCATGGAAACAGCCAGACTACATTCTCCATTGGAATATCAAGGGCATAAACTCCTCTTCTTTCCAGACTTTGCAAAAGCAACTGTAGACTGGAGGAAAGGTTTTTTGGCACTGTGTCCATGATTGCTGCAGTTGCAGGCCCACTTTGGGCTGCTTTATCCTGCCTGTATGAGTCACGCTGCACAATCAAACCAGGACATTCGATAATCCAGGGGAGTTGCATGCTTTCTTGGAAGACAAAGAACTGGTGTTGATGAGGTGAAAACTCTGCATTGCTCACAGTGGTGGACATAAACTTGCAGAGTACCTTAATCTTCCTCATGTAGGAGCCATAACTGGTTACAAGATCATGAAGTCGTGATTTGAATTATAATGGAGTCGACATACATTCTAGCCCCTTTGGGGCAACTCCAGAATATTGCTTTGGTCACAATGTTCTTTTCTTTTTTTTTCTTTTTCTTTTCCTTCTTTCTTTCGTCTGTGGTGATTGGGTTAGATCAGAAGGCGTCGGGGCCTTGAAAGATAGGATGGCCCTCATATATTTATATTTATCTTTCAGTGATCATGCAATGCTTTGGGAGGGGCTGTTTTGCTCTAGCATTCTAGAGCTTTGGCGTTTGGGGAAGATTTACTAGTTGTGGGTAATTTGTTAGAATAAGGAGTTTTACTTGGCAGAGGAGATGAAGTGAATCATTTGGTCATACCCTCCATGCCTGTCTTGTCCTTTTGGGCTCACCCGCTAAGTTGCGAGTTTGGAATAGCCCCCCAGGGTTTTGGTGGCCTTTGGTATTTAGAATCATGTTCTTTGTTGGGTGGTCTTATATAAGGGCTATGGTTAAGGTGTGGGATTTCTGCTTGTGTTTTTCCCCTTGGGATATCAATGCTGCTTCAATTTTGGGTGCTTCAGTGATGTGGATTAACAATGTAAAATTTTATGTTACAACCTGGTATGTTTCTGTAGCAATTGTACATTATTGTGTGCTATATTGTCTCTATGTCTTCCTTTAAGATAGTCTCACTGAATGTTAAGGGCATTAACAATCCCATTAAGAGGAAAAAGATATTTTTATATGGCCGTAAGGAATGTGTTGACATCCTTTTTCTGCAAGAAACACATTTGAATGCAAGGGAGTCTTTAAAATTAGATATGAAACCCTTTACACTTATAGCTTTCTCAGCTGCAAATCATAAGAAAAATGGGGTAGCCATACTAGTAAGGAAATCTCTATCCCCTACTGTGCTGAAAACCAGATCTGACATCGAAGGGCGCTGGGCAGTGGCTGTTATCAAGATAGCCAAAAGAAAGAGTATCCAATTATGTAGAAAAAAATCCCACTTGTTGCCAAGAAACTTTTTTTGTCGGAGAAGGTCTGCCCAGTGTCCAGAATCAATGTATCAAAGACACAGCCGAGACCACTCCATTTTAATTAGTAGATTTAAAAAGGAACAAAAGTCCACCACTTAGCTGAAATCACCAAGATGCCAAGACTCTCAATGGACGACGCGGCTCGCATTTCGGGCTTTGCTTCTTGATTTGTAGAAAACCCTGCTTCAGGTCAAGACAAGCCAGCAATCGGTAAATAACAGCACACTGGCCGCGGGAATTTGTCAACCGCTAAATAGTCGCCGGCGTCTGACGTCAGAGGAACAGAATCACCATGTAACCAATCAAAAGTAGACCAACCCCTTTCAGGGAATCCCACCACACAGGGCATCCCAAAGGGGAGGCGGTCTTACACCCAAACTAATGATGAAAAAAAACGATGAAAGAAAATGATGAAAAAAGAGCTACCATTATAACAGCGTGTGCCAGTCAATTTGTAAGTTTAGGCCAGCTGGAGAGACCGAATTTAACATATAGATCCAGCGCTCCCTGCCAGCGCTGGATCTATATGTTAAATTCGGTCTCTCCAGCTGGCCTAAACTTACAAATTGACTGGCACACGCTGTTATAATGGTAGCTCTTTTTTCATCATTTTCTTTTGCCCTACTTTCTTTAGTTCTATAGCAGCTGTGGCGCAAGAGGTATCCAGATATCCGACTATTATGGGGGAAGGACTTCAGCCTCACGTTAGACCCCTTGGACAGGAGACCTGTGAGAACTAGTAAGGTCCCCAAAGCACACCCTGTTCTTTTGTCACTAATGCAAGAGCTAGGCTTAGTAGATATATGGCGGTTGCAGCATCCCGTTGATAAGGAATACACTTTTTTCTCCCCTCCTCATAACTCAGTATCGCACATAGATTTTTTCCTAGTCTCCAAGGGTTTGTGTCCCAGAATTAGTGAATCCAATATTCACGCTGTTCATATATATGACCATGCTGCAATCTCATTGTCCCTATTAGACTCTTCGAGCTGCTCATCTCATGCACTATGGCATTTCGATAGAACTCTTCTCAGCAATCAGGAGTTCCATGAGACCATTCTAGTGGCTATAGAGGAGTATTTTCAGTTTAACTCGCCCCAGGACTCTTCGGGTTGGGCGTGGTGGAAGGGTTTCAAAGCTAACATATGGGCCACCATAACCAGCTTTGCTATACGTCATGCCAAACAATGTAAAGCAGAATTAGAAGCTTTGGATAGGCAGATTAAAGCAGGGGAACGCATCCTAGGCTGGAAAACTGACCCTAACATTCTGATACGTCTACAATGCCTTAGATTTAGATATAACACGATTCTAACTACTGAAACTTCACAGAATATTCAGATGCAGAAAGGGCGGTATTATTTGGAAGGCAATAGGGCTGGACGGTTACTAGCTATCTCGTTAAAAGGTTGCAAAGAAGCTTCTCGCATTGCGGCTTTAAGAGACACCCAGGTACAGCAATTGATTGTTGCGGACACTGAAATTGCAGAAACCTTCTGTCATTTTTATGCTCAGCTGTACTCTACTGAGATAGAATTCTCTGAGGAAACCTTTGAGAGATTACTGGCTGATGTTCAGAGGCCTATTCTGGATCAGGAAACAGCTGAAGGTCTGGATAGGCAGATCACGGTCATGGAAATTATCCAGGCCATTGATTCTATGCAAATGGGCAAGGCTGCTGGACCAGATGGCCTTCTAGTTGAATTTTATAAAGCCTTTTCTAAAGTCTTAGGTCCATATCTTCAACAATACTGTCGGTTCCTCTTGGAAGCAGATGCCCAGACTGGAGCGTTCACCTCTGCGAGCATTGTGGTTCTTGAAAAACCTGGGAAGGACCCTCAGCTGGTCAGTAACTATCACCCAATCTTGTCACTAAACGCAGACTATAAAATATTTGCTGCCTCCTTGGCTGGTCGTCTTTCCAAATTAATTCCATCTTTGATCCACCCGGATCAATGTGGCTTCACAGAGGGTGGCTCTACAGCTGGCAATGTCAGAGTGTTTTGCCATGTGTTGGAAGGAGCGGAAGGAGTGGAGGGCCTGCTGGTGGGATTGTCGCTGGATGCAGAGAAAGCATTCGATTCACTGGAGTGGCCTTTCTTATTTGCTGTTTTGAGGTGGTTTGGTTTCGGTGAAGGGTTCCTTAAACTAATTAAACTGATGTATACGAGACCAAGTGCTAATATTTTTGTGAATGCAACTCAATCCAGAGATTTTCTTTTAGGGCACGGCACCCATCAGGGCTGCCCCCTTTCACCTATCCTATTCAATCTTGCCTTAGAACCCTTGGCTCTGCTGTTGAGACAGAGTTCTGCGGTTAAAGGTGTGCCTATTGCTGGTATGGAAATTAAGCTTTCTACCTATGCTGACAATTTATTGCTGTTCACTACACCCAGCTCAGTTCCGGTTGTTCTTGAGTTGATAGACCAATACTCAGGGTTATCAGGATATAAAATTAATTGGACAAAGTCTGTAGTGTTCCCTTTAAATTCACGAGTTTGTAGTGCAGACTTGACTGACTACCCTTTTGTTTGGGAACCCAAAATGGTAAAATATTTAGGAGTTCATTATTGCCATCCACTTATTGAAACTCTGCAATATAATGAAGAGACTCTCCTTACTACTGTACGAAATATGACTGCGAAATGGTCGCTGGTCTATTTATCTTGGTGGGGACGTCTTGAAATAATAAAGATGACTATCACTCCTTAGGTGAATTACGTATTAAAAATGCTGCTGGTTTTCCTTTCAGATAAAACATACCAACAAGTGGAAAGGATTCTTGTCCAGTTTCTATGGAAAAACAAACCGCCTAGAATTGCTCTTAGGAAGCTTAAGGCTGAAAAAGGGGAGGGGTGTGTGAATTTTCCTGATTTTCAGGCCTATCACTGTGCTTTTCTGTTAAAACAGGGGTCAAGATGGGTTGAGAAGCCTAAGGGTCAACGTCCAGTGTGGCTTGATTAGGAAGAGAGATTGACGGCCCCATTTCCCTTGAGTCTCCTTCCTGGCATAGTGTCTTCAGAAAGGTTGAGGTTCCTAGGGTTATAATGGACACCCAAAAGGCTTTCCAGCAGTTAGCAAGTATAATTCCTCGGGGAAAAATGCTTGTCTATGTTTATTCCCATTTGGTATTGTCCTTTTTTAAAATTCAACAAAATCCGTTCACCTGGAAGCAATGATTTCAAAGGGGTATTTGATCTATAGGGCATCTGATATCTGATGGTAAGTGGAAGCCTTTTTTGTGTCTGCAGCGTGAATTTGACTTGCCTGGATCCTTATACTTCCAGTGGTTTCAGTTGAGGCACTGTATAGAGAAATCCCTCATTGATATCAGATCTTTACCTGAGGAATGGGGGTTACTTAACAAAATTGGAAAAGCCCAACAAGCCTCAGGGGTGGCTTCTTATTATTATCAGTTGGTAGCCCATCATCCCTCTCCACATTCTACTGGCATTCAGCGGATATGGGAACATGACACTGGGGACATTCTCTCTCCGGATTCGTGGGGGAAATTTTGGGGTAAACTAATTCGAATTTCTCAATCTGCCTCTATTTCCCAGGCACTATACTTTTTTGCGCACAGAGCTCATTTTACCTCGATAAAGGTATCTAAATGGGATAAGTGAATTGGCAATGTGTGTTGGTCTTGTCAGAGGGATGTTGGCACTTTAAAGCACATGGTCTATGATTGCCCTACTGTTCAGTCCTACTGGATTTTGATTTGGATTCTCTTGGTCTATTATTGTTTTCTGGTCAGCAACTGACATCTTGTCGTTACAGAGGGAATGTCATTTCCTGTTTGACTTTATGATGTGAGTGGTGCTGCATCTCGTAATTGCCAATTGGAAACACATGGTAGATCTCAGTTGGCACACATGGTGGAATAGATTATGTTTATGTAATAAATATGAGCAGATGCCACGTTATGGTTCAATTCCTATGCCTTCTACCTTGCTCAAATGGAAACCCCTAAATGATTATACATCGAAAGCACAATATGCTGTAACTTAGGGGGTAATCAATCAATCATGTTTGCACATGGTGTAGGGCAACCTATATGATATATCATAGTCCTTGCAAGCCTTTCTTTTTTCCTTTTGTCCCTTTCCTAAGATGGCCGCCTGAATGGGGGGTGGGGGGAGCTGGTGTCAGGGTGTGCCGTTAAGGTTTTTTCTTATGTTCAAATGGATGTATTATTTCAGCTGTATCCTTGTTTGGTTTTTCTGAAAACTTAAATAAAGAATTTAAAATAAAACATAGTCTAGGGGATACAGGAGAAAGTGATTTTATAAAATAAACTCTCTCGATAGATCTAGATATTTTATTTTATAAAATGGTTTTCTCCTGCATCCTCTAGGTTCTGTTCAGTTTTAAGACATTTCACACATCTGTGACCTGTTTATTGAAATTTGTAAACAAAATCCTTTTCTTTCCGCTTGATAGTTAAATATGTGACCTTTTGTAATGATCATCTCATCATTTGCCACTCACAATTAGCAAATACTGCACTGCAAGCATGGCCAGCACTAGAGACATAGTGCTCCAGGGCAGAAACTGGTGAGAGAGCCCCAAAGCCTATCTGCAGGCTATGTGTCCTTCAGCTTGAGGGAGACTTGGGGCCCCCTGTGGTAACTTCCCTAACGCTGACCCTGCCTGCATGATTTCAAACCCATCTACATATACAAGGTCTTTTTCTGTGGGGGCTTAGCACAAGAGGTGAAATACTGCAAAGATCCCCTCCAGAGAGGGATGGCAAAATGGCTGCATACAGGAAACTCCCCAAAGACAATGTACTGTACATTTGAATCATTTCATATTCTACAGATCTACTCCAGTTTGTAATCTACATCTCAGAGAAAAAGTGAGGGCAGGGAAGAGTTTTTGCTTGAATTTTTTTATTCAAGTGTCTGGCTATTACTAGTGCCTCTTCCTCACCAAGCCAGCGATACTATGAGTATGTGTTGAATGAAATAACTTTATTAACTGTCCAAAGAATTAAAGAATCCATATGAGATACCCATGAAAGCATTCCCTTACAGCCAGGACCCATCATTTGTATCAAACATGTTGTGTAGTTTGGCTAGTAGCATTCCGCTACTAGCTAAACTACACACACAGACCAAACTGGGTATTGGGAAACTTTAACTTACCAGCTCTTCACAATCCTCATTCCAAAGCCTTCCTGGAAGCACTCAACGAACTGGGCTATGAACAGATAATGGATGCAGCCACCCACCGGAAAGGAAATAAACTAGACCTCATCTTCATCCCATGACCAGACATAAGCCCGAACTACAACTTCAACCTAGACATCACCCCAGTCCCAAGGTCAGACAACAATCTAATCAAATTCCAGATACCCATGCATCAGCAAAGCAGCTTGCCCAGCAAAGCAACTCATTAGCACCCACAGGATGATTTAGACCCTTCGACAAAGAAGCGATCCTCAATGAAGTCCTTCCTAACCTCATGCCAGTGTCGCCTAACCTGGATGATATGATAGACACATTTATTTATTTATTTACATTCTCTTATATACCGCGCTATTCTGCATCAGTGCGGTTTACATTGAACAAACTGAAATTACATTGAACAGGGCATTATAACTTGGAGATAACTATTTTACAGGGAACATGGGCTATAACACATGGAATAACAGCCTGAGATCCTTCGCACACCTACCTGCCACAGACAAACCACCTGCCCCAGAGAAGCCACCAAGAAGGAGGAAAACAGCACGCTGGTTCTCCACGGAACTACGGACCTCACTACTTCTTCTCAGGAAACTAGAAAGAAGATGGTGACGCTCCCGATCCCCAGCTGACCAAGCAGCCTACACCTCCCACCTGAAGACACACCGAGATTCAACCCCAGAGAAAATGAAAGAACACCACTCCAAACTCCTGCGTCGCTCTCTAAACAAACCTCATGACTTCTTCAACATAGTGAAAATGCTGACAAAAGAACCTTCGCGCCCCCCCCCAAACAAGTATACCACACTCTCAGGAATACGCAGACAACCTATAAGCCAAATCCAGCAATGTCAGCACTGCCTCGAAGTCCACTCCGAGCCACAATAATCCACACCAACTAATGCTGCTCACCTCACTTACACCAGCAACGGACAGAGGCATCGAGGACATCATAGCAGCCATCAACTGTACCACAGCTCCAAATGACCCCTGCACAGCATTCTGGATAAGATCCCTGCGCAAGGAACTTAGCCCAATACTAGCCAAGATCATGGACCTGTCCTTCTCCACTGGACATTTCCCATCATGCCTCAAACAGACTTCAATCCATCCCCTTCTTAAAAACCACAAACTAAACCCCCAGAAAGTAGAATCCTATCGACCAATCTCAAGCATCCTGCTACTAGCCAAGATAATTGAGAAGGTCGTCCAACGTTAAATCCAGGACCACATCGATTCCACTGCCCCCTCGACCCATGCCAGCATGGCTTTAGAGAATCGCATGGCATTGAGACCCTACTCACCACGCTGCTCAACACCTTAATCACAGGGATTGACAACATCAGACGAGGATATTCCCTGATCTTCTTGGACACTGCCGCTGCATTTGACTTAGTCAACCATGAACAACTCCTGATACGTCTCCAGGAGAAGGGAATCCATGGTTCAGCCTGGAACTGGTGCAAATCATATCTAACAGACAGGTGGCAGCAGGTACGAACAGGCTCTAAGACCTCCGAGCCGTTTCAACAAAAACATGGCGTTCCCCATGGCTCCTCACTCTCTTCCCTCTTGTTCAATATATATATATGCAGCCCATCTGTGCAATCATCCGCTCCTTCAACATCTCCTGCCTGATTTATGCTGATGAAGTACTACTCTTCACCCCGTTCACTATCGACCAACCAGACCTCTCATCACTAGTAAGATGCTTTGATGCTGTCACCGACTGGCTCCACTCACCGAGTCTCAGGATTAACTTCAACAAGACAGATGTTCTATTCATCACAAGAAATCAATCCTTTGCACCACCCGCATCATTGAAGATGAGAGATGCCGAGCTCCCAAGTAGATCCACCATCCGCTACCTAGGCGTCACGTTAGACCGGCATCTCGACATGAAAACGCACATAGGCAACACCATCAAAGCAATCTACCATAAGATGCAGACAATTCGACACCTCCGACCCTTGCTGCAATCAGACGACGTCCGAACAATTTTCCAGGCACTTGTAACCCCCCACTTTGATTACGCCAACGTGATCCTGCATGGACTCCCCAAGAATACACTAAACTCACTACAGCTAGCAATGAATGCCGCTGCCCGATTCTTACAAGGGCCCTCGAGAAGAGACCACATCACCCCAATCTTAAAGGACCTGCACTGGCTGCCAATCGACTGCCGGCTCACCTACTAAGTAGTCCTGCTGACCTTCGAAGCCATCAACAAAATATCCTCCACCTCCCTAATGGACCTTCTCCACCCCACTCCTGCAAACAGATCAAGAAGGACCTTCGCCACCAACACATTAATAACCCCTAGTGAAATAACAAAATGCACTCAGGCAACAATGAACAGAGCATTTATGTTCTACGCACCTACCCGCTGGAACGCGCTCCCAACTACCATCCGAGCGATCAGTGACCTCGCCCAATTCAGAAAGGCACTAAAGCACCACCTTTTTCTCCTACGCTACTCACAGCCCAGCAACACATCCTCACCCACCATACCCCCACCCTTCAGCCCAACCATCTAACTGTAAATAACTTACAACACTGTATATAGTTTTAGGGCACGCCATGTTGCTACAACAGCTCAGTCACATCTTGCTCATACTGTATATAGTTTCCCCAGTTATGAATCCAAGTTACATTACTCGTTCAATGTAAGTACAAAGCAGGTCCCTGCTTTGTACAAAAATGTTATTTGTAAACTGCACTGATTTTAAAGAGTGCGGTATAGAAAAGCGTTAAATAAATAAATAAATAAAACATGGGCTGGATTTAAAATCTGGGTGTCCACATGCATGGGAAGAAGTCTGCTCATAGATATGGAACGTTGCCATGTGTGGGGGTGTACATTGCCTAAAGAAATAATTCCCCCCCCCAAAAAAAACACATGGGGGAGACCCTCAGCCCCAATATTTCTGCACGGCTTTTTCCCTTCCTTCTCACCCCTCTCACTTGTGGACTTGCTGCCTTGTTCAGCCATAGGAGCAGTAGTTGTAATAGTAACAAAATGCAGAATTTTGAACACGGGGCCTAGGAGCTGGTGTAAGGAGTCATAGGCCTTGTGGAACTCACACCCCTTGTAAAGGTTTCCATGCTAACAGGAAACTTGTGCAGAGGAGGGGATGGGATTGTATCGACTCCAAGGCCGACACGGAACATTCTGCAGCTACTGTTTCTGCAGCAGGCCCGATGGGGCAATACAGCAGAGGCTATGCTATGGCTCCTATCAAACTTTGGTGCTAGAAGCAGTTGTCGACGTATGTTGCCTATGCGTAAATCCAGGTCTAGAAAACACTGTTGTTTTAATATGTTCTTTTTTTTTTTTTACTGCTGGAAAGTAGATGACCTTAGAACTGAAAGATGATTCATTCCTCTCCCTCCCTCCTACACAAGAATAGCCCAGCTGGCCTCTTGACATTACATATGAGGTTAAACAAGAAGCACTGAGGAAACGTGCGCTGACAAGAGAGACCACTTAGAGATGATGCTTCAGCTTTGCTACTGGTTTGCAAAGGTGCACGACTACAATGTGATGGCTGCACTGTACACTACTGCCACCAGGTGGCCAATGAAATTCACTACAGCTAAGGATGTGTCAAGTAATTTTATCACGATTTCACAATGTTGTAAATGAATCTCATTGTATGGACTTGGGGTTTTGTTTCTTTTGAGGGCAATGTCTCCAAATGGGTTAGCTTTATGTGTATCATAACACTAATGAACCTCACACCTAAGCCAGGGTATGTGGAATATGATCTCTGTTTCTCAACTTTACTAATTCTCGCCATAGTATTTACATTGTGCCAAAGCAAGCCTCCTTCTGGAGTTCATCAGATGTAACATGTATGAGTAATTTATCAAGGTGTGTATGAAAATTCCTTTTAATTAAGCTCAAAGTGATTGGAAATAGTCCTGTATTCTTCTGCCACGTTTTCTTAGTCTCCGACTGCAGTGCTTGGTACTTGAAGATCTTCTCTATTTAGTGCATGGAATAATTGCTTGGTATTGAAACTGCTATTATCAATGCTGTTTTTGTGTTTTGCTCCTTCACCGTGATGTCCAGGCTTTCTGTACGTGACCAGACGGATTATCTTAATGATCAAGTTTATTCTTGGATGATTAAGGGTGATCAACCTGTGATTAAGAAGGTCTCGTTCAGCGAAACGTCCGGTACGTCTACGGACTCTGAAGTGGAAAAAGTACAGGGACCCAATAGACAGAAGAAATCTAAATCGAAAAAGAAAAATGTGGTTCCCCAGGAAGGTGGTTTCGCATTGAGTTTTGATGCTGATCATCTTGGAGAATCTGGACCCCAGAAGGATTTTTACGAGGGCCGGTACCGGGGATCATCCCGCCCCCGTTACCAAAGCCAATGGAGGGGACCAATTACCAGACAGAGGCGCAAAAATCTGTTTTCAACCTCAGTGGACGAATTTTGACATCTGATCAGCTCTAAGTCTTGTCCTTGGGGTTATCCTTCGTCCCCACGGTGTCATATAACTCCTTTGTGGTACAACTAGCGTTACAAAAGCTTTTTCGGAAACTACAGGTTATTTTATATTTTTCAGATCAACGATATGAGGACGAGTCCTTTGTCTCACGGCCTTCCCATTGGGTGCCTCCGGGCCCTATAGTTCTGGTCATTTACACTTTTCAGTGACTGGTATTGACCGATTTGTTGGAGATGGAAAAGAAGGTGGTGGCTTTCCATCCTAATCTGTCTAGGACTCAGAGAGTCGCTTTAAAAGAATTAATGGGTGATCGTGATCTGGTCATCCGACCTGCGGATAAGGGTGGTGCAGTGGTGGTACAATCTTTTTCTGCATATCATCATGATGTCCTTAGGCAGTTGGGTGATGCCCATTATTACCTACCGCCACCGGAGGACCCTACACCTTCCTTGTTAGTGGCCGTTAAGGAGTTATGTGACCAGGCTCAAGACGAGAGTTGGATCACCCGTAGAGAATACCGGTTTTTGGTCCGGGATAACCCTCAAATTCCTGTGTTCTATACAGTTCCGAAGGTACATAAATCTTTACAGAATCCTCCCGGCTGCCCCATAGTTTCTTGCTGTGGGTCGGTCTTAGAACCTTTGTCCCAATTTTGTGACTTTTTTTGCAACCACTGACTTTAAAAGTTCCATCCTTTATTAGGGATACTTCTCATTTTTTGATGTTACAAACTGTGGATTTACCCCTCTCTCCAGTGGTGTTGGTCACTTTAGATATAGTAGCCCTTTATTCTAATATATCTCAGTTACAGGCTTTGGAAGTCATTTCTAATCTTACACTTCCCCTACCAGACCGCCTCCCCCAACATTTCCTACTGTCACTGCTTAGGATGGTATTGGAAAAGAATTACTTTCGATATGAGGATTCTTTTTTTCAACAAATTTTTGGGATAGCAATGGGGGCTACTGTTGCCCCCTCGATAACCACCCTATTCATGGCACATTTTGAACAGCAAGTTATATATGGGTCTGAGTGGTTTTCTGGTGTCCTTCTCTGGAAAAGATTCCTAGATGATATCTTTTTCTTATGGAAGGATGATATAGACACACTTCATCAATTTATATCTTATTTAAATCAAGTGGATTCTCATATCAAATTCACTTTGAAATATAATACCCATCATATTGAGTTTTTGGATGTTTTGATTACCGTGGATAACACTGGTTTATCCACTACCCTCTTCCGTAAGCCAGTCCAACACAACACTCTTTTAAAATACTCGCGTTTTCATCCCCCGGCCCTGAAACGGGGGCTCCCGTTTGGCCAGTTCCTAAGGCTCAAACGTATTTGTTCTTCAGATGACGATTTTAAGATTCATGCCAAAAATTGTGCCAATGGTTACATCGCGGTTACCCCCCAAAAATCATTCGGGGTGCCTATAAAAGAGCTTTATATAACCATCGGGAATGGTTGTTATTAGCCCCGGAAGAGAGGAACCTTCACCATACCAATATGAGGAGCAATGATAATGATTTTGTTATGGGTGTAAATGCTAATGGCAATGGAAATAAAGATAAAAATATAAAAACACAGGTGCTGATATAAAAAATGAAGATGGGGCCATAGATGATCTTCAGGATCATAATAATTTTTGCAGGATGAAGGCTGTTGATTCTTCAAAGTTTGTTGGGGTTCTCCCCTTCAATCATCGTATACACACAGTACACTCGATTTTGCGAAAACATTGGAGTATTTTATCGGTCCATGCTTGTTTTCGGAAAAGTCTTTGTGTTGCTTTTACTAGGGGGAAAAATCTATGTGACAGTTTGATGTTTACTTCCCCACGGGTCGACACCATGAGATCAGGAAGGCATCTGTTGCCATTCTCTCTGGGTGTGGCTGATGGGAGCAGAAGCAGAGTAGCTGCGTGTTGTCTGGAGAGGCAAATAGATCTATCACGGGCCTGCCCCAGAGATGGAAAAGCTGTCTCGTTACTCTGGGGTTCAAGCGCCACTCATATGGGTGAAGGACTGTGCTCAGCCTGTCTGCTAGGCAGTAGCCTGTCCCAGGAGGTACACTGCTCGCAGAAGCAAGTTGTGTGCTGCAAAGGAGAGGAGGCCCACCAGCACCTGACAGAGGGAGTACAAACCCATGCCCCCCCGCTTGTTGATATAAAAATTGGCAACCTGGTTGTCCATCTGGATCAGTACAGGTCAGTGCTGCAGGTAGCAGCAGAACACTCACAGGGCCAAGAAGATTGTCCTGAGCTCCAGGAGACTGATCTGTAGGAGTGACTCCTCCTGATACCAGCTGCCTTATGTGCGACGGTTTTCACAATGTACCCCCCAACCAAGGAGGGAGGCATCTGTGATCAGGATCCTCTGTGGTGTGGGTGCCTGGAAGGGCATTCCTGTCTGGAGGTGGTGTAGGTCTTGCCACAGTTGAGGAACTCCACTAGTTGGCGGGTAACCCTGACCCTGTCCCGTAGACTGCCCGTGGCCTGAGTCTGCTGCGAGCATAGGCACTTCTGGGCTGTCCGCATGTGTAAGCGGGCTGAAGGCATAATGTAGTTAACAATTGTTGGTGTGGTTATTCTATCACAGAGTTGAAAGATGCAAATAATAGTAGTTACTGTGATTCTTCCATAGAAGCTTTTCTTGTATCAAATTGAACTCTTGGCTAATGAGGTCTCAGATACTATAGGTTGCCACTGTTTCATGGAACTTCAGTGGACTAATACCTAAAAATACATCAATGACCTCTGTCTTAAACATCTAGCCATATGAGTCTCCTTCTAATACGGTATTCGTTGATGTGAATTTTTCTACATTAATTTTTAAACAATTATATGACTTAATAATAAATAGTAAACCAGTGCTTAGCTTTACGATGGAATTCCCGACGCTGATTCACGCGCTATAAGGTGCATTTCTCCTATTGGTTTCTTCAGGGGAAAATATTCACATCGTAGCTGTAAAGAGAAGTGGGTTCGTCAGTACATGCTTCTGATATTACCATTTTTATAAACGTTTTAATAAACCATTGTATTAACATGTTTACCGATCCTCCTATCTTTTGCTGCACCAGCTGGGTAGGAGGATCGGTAAACATGTTAATACAATGGTTTATTAAAACGTTTATAAAAATGGTAATATCAGAAGCATGTACTGATGAACCCACTTCTCCTTACAGCTACGATGTGAATATTTTCCCCTGAAGAAACCAATAGGAGAAACGCACCTTATAGCGCGTGAATCAGCGACGGGAATTCCATCGTAAAGCTAAGCACTGGTTTACTATTTATTATTAAGTCATATAATTGTTTAAAAATTAATGTAGAAAAATTCACATCAACGAATACCGTATTAGAAGGAGACTCATATGGCTAGATGTTTAAGACAGAGGTCATTGATGTATTTTTAGGTATTAGTCCACTGAAGTTCCATGAAACAGTGACAACCTATAGTATCTGAGACCTCATTAGCCAAGAGTTCAATTTGATACAAGAAAAGCTTCTATTGAAGGCATAATGTGACCGTTGAGGCCATATGGCCTAGTAGCCAGAGGAGGAGATGAGCTGGCATTGACCGGCGGCATTGTACCTCTCCTGCCAGTTACCTGAGGCATTCTGCCCTTTCTCTTGGAAGGACGGCCTTGACCTGTAACGTGTCCAACTGGGCACCTATGAGCTCCAGACTTTGGGCTGGAGAGAGATGGGATTTGGGGTAGTTGATGATGAACCTCAGGTGCTGCAACAGAAGAGTTGCATGTTCTGTGGCCTGACTGACCTCTGAGGCCAAACCACCGCTGATGAGCCAGTCATCCAGGTAGGGGAAGATGAAAGCCCCTTGTAGGCACAGGTAGGCATTTGGTAAAGACCCTTGGCGAGGAGGCTAGGCCGAAGGTAGCACTTTGTACTGGTAGTGCCCTCCTCTCACCACGAACTGTGGGTACTGCATGTGGGAGGGATGGATAAGGATGTGCAAGTATGCATCCTTTAGGACCAAGGAGCACAGCCAGTCTTCCTGGTGGAGGTAAGACAGCAATGTTCTAAGAAAGCATCTTGAACTTCTCCCTCACCAGAAACTTACGTTTCTCAGGTCTAGTATGGACCTGAGGCCCCCAGTTCTCTTTGGGACAAGGAAATATTTATTTATTTATTTAACTGTATTTATATCCCGCTTTTCACCGGGTCAAAGCAGTGGGACATATAACAGGGGGGGGGGGATCAATAGTGGGGGGGTGGGGGGTCCCATCACCGGGGGCTCAACAGTGATGATTTTGGGATGAACATAGAGACTGACAGGATAACTGACAGGATAACACAGGCTAGCTGACAGGATAACATAGAGACTGACAGGATAGCACAGTTATTGGTCTGGGGTTCTTGAAGAGAAATAGGGGGGAGTATCTGGAGTAGAAGCCTTTTCCCCATAGATGTTCAGGTACAGGCTCTACTGAGTTGTCCCTGAGCAGACCTGCAAGCTCTGACAGCAGAAGGGTCTGGTGAAGGAGAAGTTGCACTGGTTCTCCTGGAAAGAACTTGGGTGGTACCTGCTGTAGGTGGAGGCGGTATCCCTCCCTTACCACCTACAGTACCCACTGGTCCGAGGTCACCCTGGCACACTGTGGGCAAAGAGTGCCAGGTGGCCCCCTGTGGACTGAAGAAGGTCTCCCGGGCTGGGTGGGATATGGGGCCTAAGGCTTCTGTGCCTTTGGTTTCTGGGTCCCATGGTTTTGTCTTTTAGGATGAGAACCCTGCTGCTGGCCTGAGAAGGGCTGGTAGCAGTGACTCTGATGAAAGGGCCCCCTTTTCCTTAGGAACAGGGGCCTTTTCCCCAATGGTTTCTTACGAGGAAAGGATGAGGTCTTTTTGGAGAGCTTCTGTCGAGTCACCACGGCAGCCTCTATCTCAGCCACCTTATCGGTTCCCAGTACAGGGGACATCGAGAAGCTTGTCTTGGACCCACTGCTCAAGATCCGAAGACTGCAGCCAGACACCAATGTCGGCCGCTGCTACCTGAGCCACTGACTCAAAGCCATCAAAGGCCATCCAGGAAAGGAACTTGGAGCAGCTCTTGATCCCGGAGGTCAGGGATTGGAACTGTTGGAGGGGTTCCCCAGTAAGCCCTGCTGAAAACTCGGACAACTCCTGGGGTAGGACTTTGAGGTACGTCTATGTATAACTCATAGGCCTGGATCCGACACCCCAGCATCGAGCCCTGGTAGCACTTGCGCCCAAGAGCATCGAGGGCTCTAGCATCGCTATCTAGGGGAACAGAAGAATGGCTCTTCAGGCTCTTAAGTTTTTGCATGGTTGACTTGACAACCATGGAGTTATGTCGGAGTTAGGGCTTATGGAACCATGGCCCTTTCCTGACGCAGTACATGGTGTCGAGGCACCGACTGACCACCGGTACCAACGCCGGGGTCTCCCACATTCTTAACAGGAGCCACTTGAGGATCGGCTGCACTGGCACCATGAAAGTTTCCTTGGGTGAGACTTGTACTGGAGAATCTCCAGCTCTTCAGTGTGTGGGTCCTCCTCTACCTCGGTTTGCACCAAGAGGGCTTTGGCCATATCCCTGACAAAGTCATGGAAGGCCACGTTCTCCAGAGGAGAATGGTGCTGGAGTGCCAGGGGAGATGGGTCTGAGAGGATGTCTCGGTGCTGTCTGGTTTCTGGGGAGAAAAAACCTATAACTAGGTCAAAAAATATCAATCACTTAAATTAAACCCAGTCAATCCAAATAACTAGCATAACCGAACTATTTTTTTGTCGGAATAGGCCAGCCCAGTGAAAAGGAAAAGTCCTCTCACCACCGTGGCCCGTCCATTTTACTTAAAGAAAATTATTTTTGAAAAACAGCGTTTACTTAGCTGAATCAATAGTAGGCTGCCCCAACAGTTTTGCAAACAGCAGGTTTATTGAACGATGTGTCACGTTTCAGGGTAAGCACAGTAGTCCCCCTGCTTCAGGTCAAACCACTGATTGTGTATCTGATTATATGCCCTTGTAATTTATACTATGTTGGCCGGACATCAAGATACGGTTGGGTGAACATGCCTCTCAGTTCCGTACAAAATCTTTGACAGCCCCAATGGTAGATCATTGTGTGAATATGACACACACTTTTGAAGAGCTCCATTGGCGAGTACTTGATCATGTACCACTCAACCCACAGGGAGGAGACCGGATTCAATTCTTGCAAACTTTAGAACAAAAATGGATTTTGAGGCTTAATACCATTCATCCAGGAGGTTTAAATATGCAAGTAGATTGGCACAATATATTGTAATGATTAAACAATAGCCTTTCAGTAAGGGAGGAGGTCTCTGTTTGGTGATTCCTCCTTCAGTTGTTCTGATTGGCTTTTCCAGTTTAAACTCACCAAAGGGGTGGGTTTTGCCACAGCTGAGAAAATGTTTGCGTTGCTTGGGTATAAAAACCGTCTCATTTAGGAACGATTTCAAAAGGCTGAATTTTCATTGAGCAGTGGTTTGACCTGAAGCAGGGGGACTATTGTGCTTACCCCGAAATGTGACATGTCGTTCAATAAACCTGCTGTTTGCAAAACTGTTGGGGCAGCCTACTATTGATTCAGCTAAGTAAACGCTGTTTTTCAAAAAGAATTTTCTTTAAGTAAAATGGACGGGTCACGGTAGTGAGAGGACTTTTCCTTTTCACTGGGCTGGCCTATTCCGACAAAAAAATTAGTTCTGTTATGCTGGTTATTTGGATTGACTGGGTTTAATTTAAGTGATTGGTTTCTGGGGAGGCCTTGTCAGTGGTCTCCCACTTGGAGTTGAGGGGCGACGACAAATCCGAGGCCCTGCGACTCCTTGCCTCAAGGCCAGTGTAAAGGGGCCTGGGGCCTCCAGAGGACCTGGGATCTGAGTCACAGAAACTGGCCGGTGAGGATCAGATTCTCAAGGATCGGGACCGGGACCTCAACCAGCACGGAGGACTTACCCGAGGCCAGTGGTGCTCGGAGCTTGGTTCAATGACCGGGGATCCTCCTGCAGTCGGGGAGCCAGTCGTCAAGTACCTTAAGAAGAAGCAAGACTACAAATCCATGCAGACAATAGGGTAAAATCAGGCCTGGATCAGCTTATCTTAAAAATCTGGGGCCAGTTGGTAACCCTAATGCAAATTAACCTGGTTCTTACCTCTCATTTACACAGTTGTGCCTGCTGAATATTCATGATGGTAATCCTGAAAACTAGGTCTGTCTGCAACCCTTTAAAACCAGAATTCTGAACCCCCTGGCTTACTACTATTTATCATTTGTAAAGCGCTACAAGGCATATGCAGCTCTGTACAGAGACATGTACGAGACAGTCCCTGCTCATAACAGCTTACAATCCAGTCAAGACTAGGATATATCTAGGCTAGGGATATCGTAAGGAAACGCGTTGTAGGAGATTAACAGGAGACTAGGGGATCAGGATCCAAAAGCAGTCTCAAAGAAGTGAGGTTTTAGCCTGGATTTGAACAGGGCCCCAGATGGAGCCTGATGTAGCGATTCAGGTAGTTTGTTCCAAGCATAAGGAGCAGCAAGGTAGAAAGATCAAAGTCTGGAGTTGGCAGTGGAGGAGAAGGGCACAGATAGAAGAGATCTGCCAGAAGAGCGGAGCTCCCGAGGAAGGGGGTGTAGGGCAAGATTAGAGGAAAGGGAGTGAAGAGCAGCCGAATGAAGGCACTTGCAGTTTCATGATACACATTTTTCAGATACTCTTCTAGTCTTTTCATTTTCTTTGTCTTTACTAGGCAAATTAATAGTATCAAAAAAGGAATGAACATCATGAAACGGGAAGAATTTAGCTAGACCCTATTCAGCAAAAATAGATTTTCCAGCTGCCAGCCCATCACTGCTGGCATGATCACTGGACACTTCTCCTTATCTAGTCTTCCTCATTTATCATCTTGGACAGACAAGCAGACAGCATCTTCCTGTATCTGGCCCCCAAAACTTTGTAATAATCTAAGGGGAGCTTACTGAATAGCAGATATCTTTATCCTGTTACCTTGTGTGCTGCTGAATATAAACAGAGCTAGTTAACTAGACAGAGATAACCACGTAACGTTTGGGCAGCTGTCAAACCCAACCAGACTTGTCTGGTTAACATTAGCCAAATACCCGCACTGACTGACTAAAGCCAAACCATGTTCACTCCTCTTTGAAGGCCGCTAAATTTTATCTGGTCCACAAAATTTAAATGCTGAACATCAGAGGAGGGTGATGTTTGAATCCAGAGTTGTCCAGATCATTCCTAAAGTTAGCCAAAGAATTCTTTTGAATATCAGCTCCTTAATACGTACCAGGACGAGTGTCACTTATGCCTGAGCACTGGGCCCCCAAAGGTCTCTGCACAGCCTGCCAGTTAGACCCAGATATGTGAGAGCATCTGCATTTTAGTTAGGGCAAGGACCTTCAAAATCTGCTTCTTAATCCAAAACCTAGTAGCTCCTGCCTCCCAATGTCTTACCATTAAGCTTTCTACCTATCTGAACAGCTGCCAACTGAAAAAAATTAACCTGTTGCTAATTGCCTTACTAGGGCTTGAAACATTTCACGTTACCCCCTTTGTCATTCACTCTTGCGACCCTCACACTTATTGTTGAGTATGACACTGCAAACAAGTGTTTCTATGACCTCTTCATGTCAGGGCAAAATCCCACTGGGGGCTTGAGCCAGGATCAGACCTGGAGTTCAGGACAAAAGTCCTGATCATGTGGCGCAAGCAAAGGCCATAGAGCAGAGGACCCATAACCAGTTGGGTTTTTGGAGTATCGACAATGATTAAGCACAAGATAAATTTGCATGCAATAGAGAGAGTACATGCAAATTTATAACATAAATATTCATTGCAGATAGCCTGAAAACTGGACTAGCTGAGGATCCCCCGGGACAGGTTTGGGAACAAATACCCTAGAGCAGTGATGGCTAACCTTTTTGAGCCCGAGTGCCCAAACTGCCGCACAAAACCAAAGAATTTCCTCAAAGTGCCAGCACGTCATTTGCATAAGTGGTCTTATTTGCATAAATATTTGCATAATGTTACCATACACTAACTTTTAGTAAACATGTCTCTTAATGAGTGTATGGATAAAGAAAGACTAAAAGATTTCTACATTACTATAATCCAGTGCCAACTGCCAGGCACATTAGGAACTACTACAAACGCTGCCCATTAGAACCCATAGCAAACCGCCGTATCCTGACAGCATTACCAGGACTCACAAGCACCATACCCTACCTATCAAAGGCAACACTGCAAATATTAAACCAATACATTTCAGTGAATACTGGGGAAAGAGAAACAAGTGGCAAACGTCAAATAGGAATTTCCTCTTGTACCAAACAAAGCGCAGATGTTAATGATGCACATTTCCCAGAGCTGACATATTCCAGTTAATAAATTCAAAATAAGAGATATCTTTCTACCTTTTGTGCATTTTTTTTCAGTTGCAATGGTCCAGCATTTTCTTCTTGGTTTCTTCATGTTTTCTGCTAACTCTCCATCGTCTGCTGTCCATTTGTCCTTTCTTCTCTCTTCTAGTTTTTTTTCCATTCTCTTCTCTCTACATCTGCTTTAACATACTAATCTTTCTTGCTCTTTCCTCATTCCTATTTCATCCACACAAATTTACCCCTTCCTCAATCCCCAATTACTCTCCCAATACCTGGCCATTGTAGATTTTCATCCCTCCTACACAAAATATTTTTCCCCCATTACTCTCCCAGCCCCATCCCATTCTAATCCTCCCCCAACATCAGCTCCCTTCTAGTTCCAGTCTCACCCAGGAACCATTCCCTACTTCTAGCACCCCACTTCCCCTCAGCCCACCTCCCTTCCCCGCCCCGTCCCCATCAGCTATTTGCAGTTCACGCCCCCCACTTCCCCTCAGACCATTTCCAGTCCACGCCCCATCCCCAACAGCTATTTGCAGTTCAAGCCTCCCTTTCCACTCAGCCCATTTCCAGTCCTAGCAACCCCCCAACCCATTACCAGTCTTAGCCCCCATAGCCCCTCCCAGTCCTAATCCCACCAGCCCATTCCAGTCCTAACCTCCCCATCAGCCCACTCCCAGTCCTAATCCCCCATCACTCAATTTTTAGTTTAAGCCCCCCCAGCGCCTATCACCACTCCTACCCCCCAGCCCAGCGCCCATCACCACTCCTAACCCCCCAGCCAGCCCAGTGCCATCACCACTCCTAACCCCCAGCCAGCCCAGTGTCATCACCACTCCTAACCCCCCCAGCCCAGTGCCCATCACTCCTAACCCCCCCCACCCCAGCCCATCACTACTCCTAACACCCCCCCAGCCCAGCCCACACCCCAGCCCAGCCCAGCCAATCACCACTCCTACCCCCCCAGCGCCCATCACCAACTCCTACCCCCCCCAGCCCAGCGCCCATCACCACTCCTACCCCCCCCAGCCAGCCCAGTGCCCATCACCACTCCTAACCCCCCCAGCCCAGTGCCCATCACCACTCCTAACCCCCCCCACCCCAGCACTACTCCTAACACCCCCCAGCCCAGCCCATCACTACTCCTAACCCCCCCCCAGCCCAGCCATCACCAACCCCCCCAGCCCAGCCCAGCCCATCACCACTCCTAACCCCCCCTCCAGCCCATCACCACTCCTAACCCCCCCAGCCAGCCCAGCCCATCACCACTCCGAACCCCCCCCAGCCCAGCCCAGCCCAGCCCATCACCACTCCTAACCCCCACCCCCCCAGCCCAGCCCAGCCCAGGAAAATTAAAAAAACAACAACCCTGTATGCTGCCGTTGTCGGGGCCGCCGCGGCAGAATCGAGCGTGCCGCGGGGCCCCCCTGTACCCGGCAGATCCTGCCCTCCCCGTAGCAGCTCTCTCTTTGGAGCTACAGTCAGACGCGCCGGCTTGCAGAGCGCGAGGGAAGAGTTCCCTCGCTGCTCTGTTAAGCCCGCGGGGGCTGATGGGAGGTCCCATCAGCCCCCGCGGGCTTAACAGAGTCGCGAAAGGGAAACTCTTCCCTTCGCGCTCTGCAAGCCGGCGTGTCTGACTGTAGCTCCAAAGAGAGAGCTGCTACGGGGAGGGCAGGATCTGCCGGGTACAGGGGGGCCCCGCGGCACGCTCGATTCTGCCGCGGCGGCCCCGACAACGGCAGCAGACAGGGTTGTTTGGTTTTTTTTCGATTGCGGACCTTCCCGCGTGCCAGCTGCAAGGCCTTCGCGTGCCACAGCTGGCACGCGTGCCATAGGTTCGCCATTGCTGCCCTAGAGCAGGAGTTCTCAACCCAGTCCTCGGGACACACCTAGTCAGTCAGGTTTTCAGGATAATCACAATGAATATGTATGAGAGAGGTTTGCATGAATTGGAGGCAGTGCCTGCAAATTTCTCTCATGCATATCCATTGTGGTTAACCTGAAAACCTGACTGGCTAAGTGTATCTGGAGGGCTGGGTTGAGAACTCCTGCCCTAGAGAATAAGATTTGTGTCACACAGACGCAAGACCCCACCTCTAGAGGTAGCTGGGAAACAGGAAGCTGTTTGTGGCTTGTTTTAATGTTCCACATTCTGAGTACCTTATAAAGAAGCTGTTTGTGGCTTGTTTTAATCTGCCATGTTTTGAGTGCCTTGTAAAGGTGTGTCATCAAATACAATCAAACAAACCAGAAGGCTAACCAGCCCGTTTACTGTAAAGCCTCCTGCATACAGAACTCATATTGCCAGGTCTGGCTATTCTAGGTCTTCGGTTCCTGCTGCAACTTTGTGACCTGATGACTGTCTCCAGTTCCAGGCCTGCTAGTCTCATTTATTTCCAGCCTTGTAATTTATTGATTTAAAAAAATGTATAAGCTGCCTATTCACAAAGTTCAAAACAGTACAACAAATATATACAGTAATTACACATACATCTACATAAAAGATCCTGAAACAACAAACAATGCAGTCAGAGACCAAGAAAATATCAGAAAGATACAGAAATATTTCCCACTGTAGTGGAATTTCCATCACAACTTGATAAGTTGCCTATACATATTACATCAGACAAACTCCAGAAGAAGGTCTCTTTGGCACGATGCCAGTATCATGGCGAGCGTTAGCGGTAAATCTGAGAGTCTGAGATCATACTCCACATACTCTGGCTTAGAAGGGAGGTTCATGATTGTCATAGTATGCACAAAACTAACCCATTTGGAGAAATTGCCCCTAAGACATTTGAAACTGAACAAAATTAATTAGATAAAACATTAAATGAAACACTAAAGCACATCAACAGCAAAAGCTTTGCCTGCTGATTTAATTCATTTATTTGCTAAATTTATATTCTGATCTTGGTGGATAACAATAAACATTATAATTACCAAGCATAAAATCATATGCATAAGAACATAAGATATGCCGTACTGGGTCAGACCAAAGGTCCATCAAGACCAATATCCTGTTTTCAACAGTGGTCAATCTAGGTCACAAGTACCTGTCAAGGTCCCAAAAAGGTAGACAAATTCCATGCTGCTTGTCCCAGTGGTAAGCAATGGATTTCCCCAGACCACTTTAATAATCATTTATGGACTTTTCTTCCAGGTACTTGTCCAAAATTAAATATTTTCTCCAAGTTGTCTTCAATGTGCTACATTGTAGCTTCATTGTGAGTCCTCTAGAATTTCTGATTTTTGAAGGTATAAACAACCAAATCTACATTTACTTGTTTCATTCCACTCATTATTTTGTAGACTTCTATCATATCTCCCTTCAGCCATCTCTTTTCCAAGCTGAAGCGCTTTAACCATTTAAACCTATTCTTGTAGGGGTATTCCTCCATCCGCTCTGTCCTTTTCTAATTCCACGATATCCTTTTTTAGATACAGCAACCAGAACTCAACACAATATTCAAGCGATAAGAGGGATTCTAATATCCTTAGTTTTATTCTCCATTCCTTTCCCTATGATTTCTAGCATGCTATTTCCTTTCTGGGCCATTTCTGCCACTGGGTAGAGAGTTTCAACATATTATCCATGATGATGCTTAAATCCTTTTCCTGTGTAGTGACTCCTAACATGGAACCTTGCATTGTTTAACTGTAGTTTGGGTTGTTCTTCCCTAAGTGCATAACTTTGCACTTGGGCACATTAAATTTCATCTGCCATTTGGATGCCCAGTCTTCCAGTTTCTCAAGGACCTCTTGCAATTTTTCACAATCCTCTTGTGATTTATCTTTGAATAACTTTGTGTCATCTGAAAATTTGATCACCTGACTTGTTACCATTTCCAGGTCAGTTATAAATTAGGGATGTACAGCCCAAAACCTTTAGTATTTTGTTTTGTTCTCTTTTTTCATGTTTTATTTCATATCATTTTTCCTTAATAGTGTTCAGTCTATTCCAAGAGTGTGCATTATTACACAATAGTGTGCGCTATTTGCGAGAGTGCGTTCTCAACTATTACTCAATAATGTGCATTCTTGTGGAAACTAGGAAATGACGTCAACATCATCATTTACTGTTTCATGGAGATCCTGGTTTTCATTGCAAATAAAAGCAGTAGGTCTAGCACAGATCCATGGGGTACTCCATTATTCACCTGTCTCCAGTGAGAAAATTGGCCATTTAGCCCTACTCTCTGTTTTGTATCTTTTAACCATCTTAACACAACTAAAATATGAAAACACCGTAACACTACACACACACAAATAGCGTAGTTACTCACCTCAAACAGATGATCTCCGGGAACAGCAGGAATTTAGTCTTCACATATGGGTATCATCGGTACCGACGGAGCCTGCGCGGGAACGCTCCCCAGCGTCCAATAGGAAAGCTTTTGGGAGCATCCCACAGCGCCTGCGTGCTGCCTTCCTGCCTTTCCAACTGTCCCTCTCCAATTGAGTTTATAGCTGAGACAAAAGAGAGAGGGAGAGAGAGAGAGATACAACTCCTAGGAGAGGTGGGCAGGTTGTGAAGACTAAATTCCTGCTGTTCCCGGAGATCACCTGTTACAGGTGAGTAACTACGCTATCTCCAGGAACAAGAAGGAATTTAGTCTTCACATATGGGGACTCCCTAGCTGCAGATGCCAGGGAGATGGCCCCAGGAAGTTGTTAGCCCTTGTGAAAGGGCCATAATTCCCCCCATGGATCTCTGGCATCCTACCAGGGATGGTGGGTAGGAGTTGATTAAGTCTGAAAAAGGTGTTGAAGAACAGCCTGGCCAAACAAGGCATTCCGGGGGGAGTCCTTGTCTAAGCAGTAGTGGGCTGTGAAGGTATGTACCAAAGCCCAAGTAGCTGCTCGACAGATGTTGTCGATAGACACAGAGTGAAGATGAGCCATTGAGGCTGCCATGGCTCTCACATTGTGAGCTGTGACATGGCCTTCAAGAGGAAGATTCTTACTCTCATAGGCAAAGGATATGCACTGAGCAATCCAGTTAGATAGAGTTCTATTGAAAGCTAGAAGTCCCAAATGACTAGGATCAAAAGCAACAAAGAGTTGAGAAGATTTTCGATGTTGCTGTGTCCTTTGCAAGTAAAAGGCTAAGGGGTATGTTTACTAAGCTGCGGTAATCGTGAATAACGCACGTAACGTACACTTAACGATCATTCGCACGTCATAACGCGCGTTCTGACGTGCGAACGATCGTTAAGTGTACGTTATGCGCGTTAACCGCAGTTAACGATCGTAAACCCCCGCGGCCGTTAAAACACCGCAGAAGGTGGAGAGTGGGCGGAGAGAAGGGGTCAATGGGCGTAGAGTGGGCGGGGAGAGGCTCCCCTCACACTAATGCGCTGATTTTCAGAGCTCAATTCCAACGCGAATGAAAACTATCGTTAAAGGCATATTAAAGGGAAGAGAAACCATTTCCGTCAGCAATGTACAGCAAAACCGGGGAAACCTATAAAACGTGAGCAGTGTGATACATGTGCACAGAACAAAATGTCAAATAAAACTTTAAAATGACCACAAGAAACAGTGTAAAAATTATAATTCAGCTGGGCAACAGTGATAGCAATGGGCAACAATAAAAAACACTCCCAGGAAAGCCCCCAAAAAAAGAAATGATGTTTGGAAGGGTCTACGCCCATGTCCTTATTTGGGGTTTCTGTCACTACCGCGGCTCCTAACGCGAATTGCACTAACGCAGTTTAGTAAACATACCCCTAAATCTCTTTTACAGTCCAAGGTATGAAGGTTCCTTTCTGCACTGGAGGCATGAGGCCATGGAAAGAATACAGGAAGGTAAACCGCTTGGTTTAAATGGAAAGGTGAAACCACCTTTGGCATAAAGTGTGGATGAGTCCTAAGAACTACCTTATCATGGTGGAACCTTGTGTAAGAAGGATCAGCCACTAACGCTTGCAATTCACTGATGCGACGTGCTGATGTGAGTGCAATGAGGAAGATGACTTTCCAGGAAAGGAATTTCAAAGATATAGTGGCTAATGGTTCAAAGGGCGGTTTCATGAGCTGCCTGAGCACCAGATTCAATCCCATGCCACCTGTGGTGGCTTAATGGGAGGCTTTGTTAAAAGAAGGCCTCTCATAAATCTCGCTATAAGAGGAAATAGGCTGTCCACTTAGAGGCTTGTAAGAAGCTAAGATGGACTCTTACTGAATTTGTCTTAAGACCCGCAATTGACAAGTGAAGGGGATACTCTAGTATCGATTCCAGAGGTATCGCAAGAGGGTTAAGACCCTTCTGCGAGAACCATATGGTAAACCTTTTCCACTTAAAGGCATATGAGCGTCTTGTGGAGGGTTTCCTAGAAGCATAAAGGATATCCTTTACCTGTTGGGAAAGGTTGAGATCCTGAAGTTCTAGGCTTTCAGCAACCAGGCCCTGAGATGCAGAGACTGGGGATTGGGATACCAGAGCATCCCGTCCTCTTGGGAGAGAAGATCTGGAGCAGATCCCAACTCCAGAGGCAGAGCTTGAGAGAGATGTAGAAGCAGAGGGTACCACATCTGCCGTGGCCAACGTGGAGCTATGAGAATCATATGACCTCTGTCCCTCTGAAGCTTGAATAGTGCTTTGGGGATGAGGGGAATGGGTGGGAAGGCATATAGGAAGTCCTGACCCCAGTGAAGGAGGAAGGCGTCCCTTGCCTGACAACATCGAGCCGGAATTCTGGAACAGAACCAGGGAAGTTTGGCATTCAGCAGACTTGCAAAGAAGTCTATGTCCGGGGTTCCCCAAATCTGAAATATTTGGGCAACCTGGTCTGCATGGAGAGACCATTCGTGTGGAAGCAGAACTCGACTGAGTTTGTCTGCCCAAGAACTTTGAATGCCTGGAAGATACATCGCAAGGAGATGAATCTGATGCTCTCTGGCAAGGGCCCATAGTCCAAAAGTTTCATTGCATAGTGACAGAGAGCCTGTTCCGCCCTGCTTGTTCACATAGAACATGGCTACCTGATTGTCCGTTTGAACCAGGACTGTCTTGTAGCTGAGCTGGGTGTGAAATACTCGAAGAGCAAGGAAGATTGCTCTGAGCTCCAGGAGGTTGATGTGAAGACAGGCCTCCTGTGGAGTTCAGGTACCCTGGGTAGAGAGATTGTGCAAGTGGGCTCCCCATCCCACCTGTGAAGCATCTGTTGTTAGGGTGGCTTGGGATAGGGGTTGCTGGAAAGGAGACCCCACCAGACGTTTTCTGGGTGATTGCCACCATTAGAGGGACGAAATAAGACGGTTTGAGTTTGTTATTTTGTCCGACAGGCAACCTGAGGCCTGTGTCCACTGAGTGGATAAAGTCCACTGGGCTGCGAGCATATGGAGGCGAGCATAAGGAACCTCATACACAGTGGATGCCATGTGGCTTAGCAATTGTAGCATTTCCCGAGCAGTGAGACAAGGTTTGAGCACTGCTTAGGAAGCTAGTTGTACTATGCGAAGACAGCAGGGCTGCGGAAGGAAAGCCCTTGTCCGTCTGGTATCCAGATGAGCTCCTATGAACTCTAGGGACTGAGTGGGAGCAAGATTGGATTTTGGGAGGTTTATGACCAGTCCCAAATACTGAAGGACTCGCATTGTGCGAGACAGAGCAGAACTGGTTTCTGGCACTCTAGGGGCTTGAATGAGCCAGTCGTCTAAGTAAGGGAAGACGAATATTCCCAGAGTGTGGAGAAATGCTGCTACCACAGCCATGCATTTTGTGAACACTCTTGGCACAGAAGCCAGGCCATGGGAAGAAACCTTGTACTGGTAGTGCTTTTGCTGAAACAGGAATCGGAGGAATCTCCTGTGATTTAGATGGATGAGAATATGAGTATACGCATCCTTGAGATCTAGAGAACAAAGTCAATCCTGACTTTGAAGGTATGGCAGCAGAGTTCCTAGAGAGACCATTTTGAACTTCTCTCGGAACAGATATTTGTTCAGTTCTCTGAGGTCTAAAATGGGTCTGTGTCCTCCTGTTTTCTTTGGAATAAGGAAATAGGGGGAGTAGAACCCTGTACCCTGATGAGGAATGGGTACTTCCTCTATTGCTCCTTGAGCAAGGAGCATTTTGACTTCTTGACCTAAGAGATTAAGAACATAAGAACATAAGATATGCCATACTGGGTCAGACCAAGGTCCATCAAGTCCAGTATTCTGTTTCCAACAGTGGCCAATCTAGGTCATACGTACCTAGCAGTTTCCCCAAGAGACACAGGTTCCACAATGCTTGTATTGGTTCAAGCATTGATATCCTGGGTCCCTTCTTAATAATGGTTTATGGACCATTCCTCCAGGAACTTGTCCAAACCCTTTTCAAACCCAGCTACACCAACAGCCCCCACCACATCCTCCGGCAACAAATTCCAGAGTTTGATTACACGTTGAGTGAAAAAATATTTTCTTTTATTAAATAGTTAAATAGTTTACCCTGTAGCTTCATTGCATGTCCCCTAGTCTTTCTATATTCTGATAAGGTAAACAATCGATCTACGTTTACCCGTTCCACTCCGTTCATTAATTTATAGACTTCTATCATATCACCCCTCAGCCGTCTCTTTTCCAGGTTAAAGAGCCCTAACCTTTTTAGCCTTTCTTCATAGGAGTATCCTTCCATCCCCTTTACCATTTTGGTGGCTCTTCTCTGAACCTTTTCTAAAATCGCAATATACCTTTTTAAGATACGGTGACCAGAATTACACACAATATTCAAGGTGCGGTCTCACCATGGAACGATATAGAGGCATTATAGTATCTTTTGTTTTATTTTCCATTCCTTTCCTTATGATACCTAGCATTCTATTTGCTCTCTTGGCCGCCGCTGCACATTGGGCCGAGGGTTTTAACATGTTATCCACAATGACGCCTAAATCTTTTTCCTGGGTGGTGGTTCCTAATGTGGAACCTTGCATCGTGTAACCATAGTTTGGGTTGTTCTTCCCTAGGTGCATAACCTTGCACTTGTCCACATTAAATTTCATCTGCCATTTTGATGCCCAGTCTTCCAATTTATCTTCCAATTTATTGGATTGTCGAGAGAGGTCTGAGAATTGAACTGTCTTATAACTGTAGGAGGGGGCAAGCTGTGAAAATGAAGCTTGTACCCCTCTCGTACAATGGACAGTGTCCAATTTTCTGCTGTTATTTGGTACCATCTGTGGGCAAAATGACATAACCTGCCTGGGATGGTTAAGGGTTCTGGACCCTTCAGGGGCAGGAAGGCAAAGTTCTCTAGAAAGGAGTCAAAGCCCCTGAGGAGGCTGAGTTTGCTGAGCTGGCTGAGGTTCTGCAGCTTTTGGCTTCTTTTGTTGTCTAGGTTGTTGCTGCTGTCCCTTTTGGGCAGTCGGACCTGGATGGTGTGCCTGTTGGGTATAGGAAGGATAAAGCTTCTTTTTCTTATTGAAAAATGGTTTCTTAGAGGATCTTTTCTTTGCAGGATCAGCTGTAGATTTGGACAATCTATCCAATGTGATATTGTCAGCATCTATTTCATTAGCCTTCTCCTGCCAATTCTTGCCAAAGAGATTTTCTCCTGTGCAAGGAATGTTTCCTAATTTATCCTGTACCCAAATTTCCAAGTCAGATGCCTGAAGCCAGGCAATCCGATGTGTACCAATGACAATAGCAGAGGTTCTGCTTATGCACTCAAAACAGTCAAAGGCTGCACGATTAACAAACTTGGAAACATCCTGAGCATGTTTGACAAGAGTGAGATAGTCTTGTCTTTTGTCATCAGGAAGAAGGGGTCTCATAAGCTCCAAGTCCCCTGTGACCTCTTTAAGGAACATTCCCATATACAAGATATAGGAAATGATCCTAGCTGAGAACATGGAAGCTTGGAAGCAGACGCCCAAAGGCATCGAGAGTCCTACATTCACGACCTGGAGGATTGAATGCATGTCTCTTTGCACTTTTCATCCTTCTCATGGCTGATTCCACCACCGTTGAATGGTGTGGTAATTGAATTTTTTGAAAGCCAGGACAAGGTGGAACTCGATACATGGTACCTGGTATCGAGTCTTCAAGAATGAGGAGATGTGGTTAAAGGTGTTTCCTACATCCTTAGCATAAGATCATATAAGATCTCATGAATAGGCAGAGTAGCTGCCTCTTTGGGAGCCTTTAGGGAATTGGAGGATTTCCAACTTCTTTGCCCTAGGCTCTTTTTCAGGAGCTACTGTGATGGAAAGGCCTCGGGCCACATCACGGATAAAGTCCTGAAAGGATACAGCCTCTGGCGGAGACATTCTGCGCTGAGGAGAAGAGGAATCCTTGGGGAAGAAGTACTCTGGTATTGGCAGAGTCTTCAGACTCATCCGAGGATTCAAAATATCTCCGATCCCGGTGATAATGCAAAGAACGGTACCGGTATCGATCGAAGTCGGTATCGAGTTGTTCAGGTACCAATCTGTCTATGCTGGAAAGAGACACATGACTCGGTACGGGTGGCATACCCGCCGATGTCGATGCAGTCGGTACCGGTACCAGTTGAGGTGTCTGAAGCGGTTTCAATGGTACCGAAGCCGTGAGAAGAGCCGCTAGACTGTGTTCGATAGCAAGGAATCTCTGGTCTATCGACGCTGCTGATGCTTGGGTGTCAGTACCGGTAGAAGTGGCCGGAACCCCAGAGCATGGCGCCAGTAGTTCTGCCGAGGTTGAGGCCTCGAACATCCTGGAGCCCTGTTAATGCTTTGGAAGCCGAAGCCTCCCGTCAGGGCAGTTTTGCCAGTGAAAATTCCTCAAGGGCAACGCCAGGGGTATCTCGATACTTAGGAGATCTACCCTTTGAGGACCGGCTAGATTTATGTTTAGTTACCTGAGATCCATTGGAGGAAGAAGCAGCCCTGGAGGACGTTGATGCAATAGATGCCGCGTCTGAGGGAAAAAGGGTGCTACATTTTAGCAGCTCGGTTCTGCCAGCCCCTTTCTGACATCATTCCACAGAAGAGGCACTCTGAAATAGAGTGGTCAGGACCTAAACATTTGAGACACCAATCATGGGTGTCCGTGACGGAAATGGTACCGCCACATTTAGAACATTTCTTAAAACCTGAAGTAGGTTTTTCCATTTTTAAGGAAAAATTGGGCCTAGTGCCCAAAATGGCGCCTAGCACCACGGAAAAAAGTTCCTGAAGTAAACCACTTCAGAAACTATAGTTTGTTTTTTTTGGGTTTTTTTATAAGAAGAAAGAAAGAACCGGCGGTACCGGTATAGCGTCGAGGGAAGGCAGACGCGACCACAAAAACAAAGATTAAAGACAAAATTTTCAGCGGTGACAGGGTATGCAACCTGTTGGCTCAGCGGAAAACGAAGAACTGGAGAGGGACAGTTGGGAAAGGCGGGAAGGCAGCACGCAGGCACTGTGGGATGCTCCCAAAAGCTTTCCTATTGGACGCTGGGGAGCGTTCCCACGCAGGCTCCGTCAGTACCGATGATACCCATATGTGAAGACTACATTCCTGCTTGTTCCAGGAGATGCCAAGTTACCCAGTTCTAAGAGGGAGATTTTGTACCAGTCCTGGATTTCTGGCCATCCTATCCAGATGGTTTATGGTTTAATCTGATTTTGACACATTACTTTTAAATTTAATATCAAGGTGCATTTTGGGATCCACAACATGGATTGTAATGAGTAGAATCAAGGACTGTTTTTGGGAAGTCAATTCAAAACCAAGAATGGCCTATAAATCTCTGTCCTGGAATCGGGTAACTTGGCAGCTCTGCACACATTTCATAAAAATCGATCTAGTTCAGATGCACCCTGACTCTGAGTAAGATGGAGCCCGTCATTTTAGAACAGATTGCCCTTGCCCAAAATCTAAAGCAGGCAGTTGGAAAATTAGCACCCTAGTTTGGTTTATTTTTTCCTACATGCATCGCTTAACACTTGTTCACATTAAATCTATAATTTACCTGTAGATGCCCCCAGTCTGCAAGTTTCTCCTAAAACGTCTTGCAGTTACTTCAAGATTTAACCACTTTGAATAATTTTGCATCATCTGAATATCTGATCACCTCCCTCATTGATCCCTTTTTCAGACCATAACATTTATTTATTTATTTATTTATTTATCTAACATTTCCTATATACTGTCTTTCAGTGGTATCAAGGTGATTTACAATGAACGAAAATAACAAAAGTTACATAGAACATGGTACAATTAATAGGGTACAAGGAATTTGAATCTCAGTGCAGTTACCTATTTACAATTTAACTGAAAGACAGTTAAATATTTACTGTCCGATCAGTGGGCTGATAGCTATTTACATTTGAATGATATAGAGTCCATACTTTTTGAGTTTCAGTCATTTAGGGTTTGGGTGTGTAAATGATAAACAACGTTAGTCCTAATGCATATCACTGTGGCACCCCACTGTTTGCCTCCCTCCACTGGAGATTCTGACTACGTAGTCCTACTCTTTGAGGCATGATTACTAAAGTCTGCTACTGGGTAGCTTGGGTTCAGGTGTTCCAAGTGTGCAGCGATAAAATGTAACATGTGCTGAAAATGTGATGAAGTTAAAAATCCAACACTATCTGAGCATTGTGGGTTGGACAGAGAAAAGGCGGATCTTGGGCAGAGTGTATACATCGCAGGTTGCGTTGGCATTATTAGCACGCATTCCCCATCATTGTGGCACTTAGCATTGGTACACCTATCACCACCTTAATGGGTGGTGTTAAGTGTATCCACGCTGATCGTGCCGGAGGCCACAATATCCACACTAGTAACATAGGGCCATGCTGGACACACCTCCATTTACTAGCACAGGTCCACTGCTGTACTCGTTTTCAGCCCCAATCACGCACTAGCTGCACAGATCTTACTAAACATGCCCCTTTGTTTCTTAATCTTTAACAAGTTACCAATCCGCCAGACTGCGTTCAATGGACAGAATCCTCTGATCCATCGACGCCGCCAATGCCTGGAAGTCGGTACCAGTGGAAGCCACCGGTACCCCAGAGCTTGGCACCAGGGGATCTGTCGAGGCCACGCCATCGAGATCCTCCTGGAACCCCGATGATGATGCTTTAGAGGCCGAAGCCTCCCGCCGGGGTAATTTTGCCGGTGCAGAATCCTCAAGGGCAAGGCCAGAGGCATCTCGATGCTTAGAAGGAGATCTACCCTTCGAGGACCGGCTGGACTTATGTTTAGTTACCTGAGATCCATGTGAGGAAGAAGAAGCCCTGGAAGACGTTGGTGCCACCGAAGCCGCATCAGAGGGAAACAGGGTACTGAGCTTGGCAGCTCGGTTCTGCCGACCTCTTTTAGACATCATGGAACAGGACACACAATCTGATATGGAATGGTCAGGACCTAAACATTTTAGACACCATTCATGGGTGTTGGTGACAGAAATAGTACCACCACATTTTGTGCACTTTTTAAAACCTGAGGCAGGCTTCTCCATATTTAAGGAAAAAAAGTTTTGGGCCTAAGGCCCAAAACTGAAGTGCACCTGAAGAAAAAGAACGGTAAAAAGGTTTTTTGGGGGGGGGTTTCAAGAAGAAAAGAACAAGGACCGGTGGTACCGCTACAGCGTCGAAGAAGGCAGACGCGACAGAAAAGAAATAAAGAAAAAATAAGGAAATTCTTCTGCGGTGACAGGAACACAACCTGCTGGCTCCGCGGAAAAAGAAGAAGTGAGGAGAGACAGTTGGGAAAGGCGGGAAGGCAGCACGCAGGCGCTGTGAGATGCTCCCAAAAGCTTTCTGATTGGACGCTGTGGAGCGTTCCCGCGCAGGCTCCGTTGGTACCGACGTACCCATATGTGAAGACTCATTCCTGCTTGTTCCTGGAGATTGGTCTTTATCTGCCATCATAAACTATAAGGCACATTTTACAATGGGACATCAAAGTGCTGTCTGAAAACAAGAAGGCACGTGGAAGTTCAGGCATGATTTCAGAAACATGGATGTGCCCAATATAGAAGTCTATAGAGACATTTACAGACAACCCCAGAATAGCATCTTAGAACATGGATGTGCCCAATATAGAAGTCTTTAGAGACATTTACAGACACCCCAGAATAGCATCTTAGAACATGGATGTGCCCAATATAGAAGTCTATAGAGACATTTACAGACAGCCCCAGAATAGCATCTTAGAACATGGATGTGCCCAATATAGAAGTCTATAGAGACATTTACAGACACCCCAGAATAGCATCTTAGAACATGGATGTGCCCAATATAGAAGTCTATAGAGACATTTACAGACAGCCCCAGAATAGCATCTTAGAACATGGATGTCTAATAGCATAATGGTTAAAGTAGTAGTTTGGAAACAGGGTGGCCAGAGTTCACATCCCAGACCACACTTCTTTGTCTACTTAGATGTCCCTGCATTGGAGACATCTGTAAACATCATTTGTGAAATGGCTTCGAGACGTCTCCATGATTGTGACGTCCTAATTCATGACTAAGCCTTTTAAAATGTCCTACATTGTTACTATGACTTTATGAAATATCTTCTGCTTCTCAAAATCTAGGAATACTATAAAATTCCGATGTCGGATTTGGAATGAATTATAAAATTACACCATCAATCCCCAGCCGTATAAAAAGATGATAAGAATGTCACATGTCTATGAGAGAGTTTTAGGAAAATAAAATGGACTATTCCATAATGGAGTAAGACTTCAGCTTAACAACCAGAAGCAACAAAGATAGGTGAGTAGATATATGTGACCACAAGATCCACAAGATCATCAGGAACAGCAGATGATGGCCTGTTATTTTCCTGTAAGAGCTGCTTTGCTAGTGTCGTAATCATGCCATTGGATGGCTTCTCTTGGTTTGGATTGTCTCCAGTTGATACAAGTCCACCTGAGAAGTCACTTCCATGTAAAAATTGCCTTCGCTGTCTTCTTCTTCTTCTTTAAGCTCCATCATATAATGCTTTATGCTATTACTTTCATCCAAAGGGGGGACATGGTTGTGTTTCAAGTCTAGTACTGTTTCAGTGTAGCAAGGCTGAATGAAATACGAAATATTTTCAAATTTGGTCTGGGATTTCAGAAAAGGTAAAGGGTCCTTCTGCAAAGGGGGAAAGTCCAGGGAAGGGATACGCAGGCCAGACTTTGATTTCGCCATAGCCTGCTTTGTCATTACAGCTTCCAATCTTGACTTTGGCTGTAAAAGAGACAATCTGGCTATGTCAGAGAGAGTCAAATGTAGACCTTCTGCAAGCTTAACTAGACTGCTCAGGGAACTGATTTCCTTACTAAGCAATGGATCAAATGCACCAGAGTTTCCAAAATTCTTCAGATGGTCACATATATCAAATGTCAAAGCATAAACTTTATTACTGTTTCCATCCAGTGTTCTCTTGTTTTGGGTGTCATATATGGCCTGACTGTTATGATGATGTTGGTTGTCATTGTCTAAGGAATCAGACTGATTTTCTCTGTTCCCAGTTTCATAATTTGTCTCATTTTCTTGATAAGTCTCATTGAAAAACACAGTGTGCCGGCTATCAGAACACTCACATTCAAGATCCTTCCCTGGGTACAACTTAGGGGAGCCCATACTGCTTTCTGTATAGCTGCTTTGTAGGGATGCACATTCAAAGGGTTTATACCCAGATTCCTCTGGAATAGTTCTGTTTTGTGATCCATAACTTACTGTTTTATCATTCTGCATTTCGTCTTGTTTAACAGCATTATCAAAACTTTGGTAACCTGACATATTCAATATGGTGGAGTTAGCTGGAGACACACTACTGCTAACTTTTGGATATGCTGTTTCATGCAATCCTCTGGTTGGCATTAAGAAAGCAAGCTCTTTTCCACCTTGTGAAGAAATAAGGTCAAAAGCCATGTTCTCAGGGCAACATGGAACAGGAACAGGTCTATTTTCAGATTTGGAGACAGCGCCATCAAAGCTATGATAGCCTGCATCAATAAAAATGTCTGATTCATATGTAAATCCCCCTGACCCACCACCGAAGATCTCAGGCTCAGAGACGCGTTGGGAGCCCAGCATTTCCCGAATGTCAGAACACTGAGGAGCTGAGCTTTGGTGGAGAAGATCTACATGGCTCTTTTGCTTGAGATAAAGAGTGTTGCTTTTATAACCACAATGATTGGACTCTAAAGATTTTATTGACGGCACAAAATTCTTTCTGGTGGTACTATAGTTCTGCTCCAGTGGAAAGTCTTCCATGAAAAAAGACCAAGGTGTGGAGCACGACTGCTGATTGGGGACCCTGTAGATTTCTTGTTTTACATTCTCGGTTTCGGGGCTGTTACATAATTTATAGTTATCTACAAACGTTTCTGAGTTTGGCTGCCAGGTATCGGATCCTAGAAGGTTCAGAAATAAGTCTTGGATACAGAAATCGACAAGAAATGTGTTATTCTCCTTGGATTCTTCTGTGCCTTTGTCTTCCATCGTTTTGCTGTCTTCCTCAAACAGAAGAGCTGTAGTGGCCGCTTCCAGTGGACAGATCTCTAACTTTTCAACCAGGGCACGCTCTGGTATCAGTGTTCTTTCTGCCTTTTCCAGAACCTGAACTCTCTGGCTTCCAGCTTTAGACTTGCCACGACAGTTGTCTGCTCCGCACTTATCTACTGCCTGGGTATTGCCTTCATGCAAACAGTTTTCACCCAGTGAAAAAGAAATATATTTGGCAAGCCAACTCATACTATTTAGGAAAAGAAGAAAAGCATATTTAGTGTTGGTGTACAGGTGAAATCCTTAAAAGTTTGACGTGCATGTTTTCATAAAATGTAGATACTTACAGATTATTTCTCTTGTGCTTTAGTGTTTCATGAGAAAAGATCTCCTGGTCACAAATGCATTGTCTTTTTCTTAATGCTGAAGACTAAAAAAATGGTGAAAAAATACTTGCAACAATCAATAAAAATTAATTCTACAATCAAATAAGCATTACGTTATAGCAACTCATTTTAGCATTTAGCATCTGTGAAAAGATATTTTGACCTTTTTGTGCCTAACTTGTCGTTAGAGCATATTGTTATACTTGTGGTTTAACATTCTGTTTTACAGAGGCTAGAAAACTCCTAGTGTAAGGGATCATGCAGTTAAACATGATAATGTAGTGTGTGTGTATGCATGTGCGCACGCACCGTAACTAAGCCAGGACTACGAGAGTTAAAAGTGAACATGAAGCCCATTCATATCACAACATGGAAAGTAGGTTGATACTTTACTGAGTATAATTCACCATTCCTTTTAGGAATACGGCTGAAGAGGTTGTGGAAGCAGCATCCATAACCCCTTGGAGGGAGAACTAGTCATTACTCAACAGTGATATCTACTGGTGAGGCCTTGGGCACACATATCATAGCCTGTGGTTCCTGGACCAGCAATAACCTTATGTGGCTGGACTATATGGATGGGAATTAAAGTGGCATTTATAACCTCATTAGAGGCCACTGTCATGGAGCTGGATGCTTACCGGTTCAGGAAGAAAATGTCAACAACAGAAGAAATATCCCATACCACATAGAAGTTGAGGACTTCATTTGGTTGTATCACAATCAGAAGGGCAATCATTTATTTAACAGGTTTTTTTAAACGGCTTTATCATTTCAATCAAAGCAGTTTACATTGTAATTTAAACGGGGACATTGATAACTTGGATTTTTCTGAGGCAATGGAGGGTTACGTGACTTGCCCAAGGCCACAATGAGTGCTGGTGGGAATTAAATCCTGGTTTCTTGGTTCCCAAACCAGTGCTGCAACCATTAGGATACTCCTCCACATAGAAAGCACCTAGTACCCAATCCTCAACTTTAACACACCTCCAAAACAGCACAGAAAATCTCTACAGCCCGAGGAGTCCTTATTTTCTAAAGATTTTCCTAAAATGTGATCCTGAGTGAAGACATGATAATTCGGAGCCTAGTACTATAGTATCAGGCACATCAGAATTCCATAAACTAAACTGTTCTTGATACCTCTGTTTTTTAACCATTGTTACATCTGTAAATCTAACATATGATTTCTGGCATAGCAAAATGCCAGTTTTCCAGATGCAGCTTTTAGGTATTATTTTCATGTTCAGACTCATACTCTTACATGTTAGCTGAGAATATTTTCATCTGTTACCGTACCTGTGACTTACTAAATATCCTCACAGCAAAACTACTTTTAGCTGGATCTGGTATATTGTCCCACCACTTTCTTTTATGTCTGCAAATGTGAAAGGAAAAAGACAAAAGAAAATGAGAACCCAATAGTGTTGCTTTTCTTTGCAAATTTTTCGGAATTGCAACCTATTCTGTCTATTGCCATAATTAGGAGAACATTGTTGAGATTAAAAAAAAAAACAGTTCATCTTTTCTGAATAAAGCAGCAGAAATCTACATTAGACTGGCATAAAAGGGAAAACTGGGTTAAGATACTGACATGTTTTTGTATTAAAAGATGCCCAGTATGTGGGTGATGAACTGCTTTATTAAACAATGTTAGCAGAGGTAAATGGTGAAACTGTTCAACCTTTTGAACGCATGTAAGGCTACAGTTCTCTTCTGGTATTCTTGGCTTATTCTGGTTGGTGCTATTCCAAATATGGGACAATTATTATTATTACCATCATCATGATTTGTATAGTACATAGCCCTTTGCAGCAAAGTACCCAGCAGACATCAATAAAGTATAAAATCTTTGCTGAAGAATGTGATTAAGGTGACTAATGCAGCAGGGCTCAAAAGAAATTTGGATGAGTTCCTCAAGGAAAAATTCATAAAAATTATTAGCCAGCTAGACTTGGAGAAGTCATTGCTTATACAGAAAAAATAAAACTACTTTAAGAACATAAGATATGCCATACTGGGACAGACCAAGGTCCATCAAGCCCAGTATCCTGTTTCCAACAGTGGCCAATCTAGGTCACAAGTACCTACTACTACTACTACAACTGAGCATTTGTATAGCGCTACAAGACCTACGCAGCTCTGCACAGACATATGTAAGAGAAAGTCCCTGCTCATTAGAGCTTACAATCTAGTCAAGACAGACAATACAGTAGGTGTAGACAGGGATGCATTTAGGGGGAATGGTAAGGAAGCACAAAGGAGATCAGGTGAGTCAAGATCCAAAAGCAGCAGCGAAGAGGTGAGTTTTCAGCCTGGATTGGAAAAGGGCCAGAGAAGGCACCTGATATACAACTCAGGTAGTTTGTTCCAGGCATAAGGAGCAGCAAAGTGAAAGGAGTAAAGTCTGGAGTTAGCAATAGAAGAGAAGGGCACCGATAGAAGCAATTTGCCAGAAGAGCGGAGTTTCCGGGGAGGGGTGTAGGGAGGTACAAGAGAGGAAAGGTGGTGAGGAGCTGCAGAGTGAATGCACTTATAGGTCAGCAGGAGAAGTTTGAACTGGATGCAGAAATGGATAGGGAACCAATGAAGTGACTTGAGAAGAGGGGTAACATGAGCATGACAAGGGGGACTGATGTAGTTGTTGATATGAAAGGACAGATTAGATAGGCCATGTGATCTTTTTCTGTCATCATTTTTCTGTTTCTATGTTTCTAAGGTTAGCGGAAGATTAGCCACGCAGCAGAGTGTTGAACAGATTGAAGGGGAGAGAGATGATTCAGCGGGAGGTGATTAAGGAATGGATAAGTGTCTTAGTAGTGTGTTCAGAAAGGAATTGGCAGATTTTGTTGATGTTATAGAGAAAGAAACGACATGTCTTAACTATCAGATGAATGTGTGTGGAGAAGGAGAGAGAGGAGTCAAAGATGACCCCAAGGTTGTGAGCCGAGGAAACAGGGAGGAGTAGAGAGTGTGGTGATGAAGGGGCATCAGAGCCCATGGAAACAGCTGGAAAACAAACTTTTACCTGCAAGCAGAGGCATAGTTCAGAGAGCAGGGGGTTTGAAACTGCAGCCAAAGAAAAAAAACACACACACACAGAGCTGCTGAGTCCAGGTCACGCCCCAGCTCCATGGCAACACAGGAAGGTAATAGGAAGCACCTGTGGGAGGAGTTGGAACGGGGAGAGCCGCTACACACATTTAAGCTCCAGGGAACAGAAGGAAGGAAGCCTACCAAGAGAAAGGAGGGAGAAGAACTCCTGAGGCAAACTGAAGGGAAAGGATCCTTCAGGGGAAAGGAAAGAGAGAGGTTTTCCAGAGACAGCCGCAGAAGGGAGTCCCAAGGCAGCCAGCACACTGGGGACTACAGTCCAGGGAGAAGCCCATGCTGTAAAGGCATTGCAGCACGGTCTGGAGACCGGAGAGTCTATCCTGAGAGAGTTGCTGACTATAGTCCAGGTACGGGAGCAGCCCTGCATAAGTCTGTGAGAGATGTTTTACCTCTGGAAAGGTCTATGAAGAGAAGGGTCACGAAAGACAAGGTGAGCCAGTTAGAAGCCTTGTCTAGCTTGTTGAGAGATAAGGGTCTCTACAGCCATTCTAAAAGCCCCGAGCACAGAGAGAAGTCCCAATGGGAGAAAGTCTTAAAACTCTTAGAGGAGATTAAGCATACGTCCCCTCAGCCCGAGTTAAGCCAGGAGACAGCAGAGTCTGACTATGAAGATATGCAGACAGAGCCTTGTGATATGGAACAAGACTCCTCAGACTCCTTGATGGATTGTTCTTATTGTATGAAGAGGCTGTAGGTTTTTAAAGTTGAGAAAAAAAGCCAGAAGCCATTTACCTGAATGTCTTATGTCTTGAATGCTGGAAATGTTTAAAAGGAGAATACTGGTGTTTAGAGCTGAGAGGAAATGATTCAAGAGTGATTTGAATGCTTAAGAAACAGCTAGAAGCAAAAGACGCTTTGTTTAAAGTTTTATTCAGTTTGGAAAGGCTGATATCTTGGCTGGAAGTTAGCTGCAGCCAGCTAAGCTGTTTTTCTAACTGTTGGACTTTGGGAAGAAACACTTTTGGTGTAACAAGCTGCCTGAAGCAATTGTAGTATTTATCACTGCCAGAATCCTGTTTGACTGGAACTTCTTTTGTTGGAGAGTGAATCCTATTTTTGTTAACATGTGTTGAGCTTCAAAGAAAGTTCTTTGCAAAGGAAACGACACAATAAATTTCCTATGTTTGCCTTCAACCCTCAGATTTCTTTTTTTTATTTCACACAACTACAATACCCAGAAGCACTAGCTCTGGAACCCATATTAAAAGGGACATTAGATAGCACGCCCCTGCCTATAGGCAACCGCCTAGACGGTAGGGAGCGCCATAAGAGTTATCCACAGAGATTGAGAAAGGAGGAAGAGGAGAGGAGTTTTAGGGGAAAAAATAAGAAGCTCAGTTTTGGCCATGTTCAATTTCAAGTGGCGGTGAGACATCCAAGCAGCAATGTCAGAAAGGCAGGCCGGGACTGGATTGCTGGAGAGATTTCAGGTGTAGAGAGTCATCAGCATAAAGATGGTACTGAAAACCATGGGAAGAGATGAGTGCACCAAGGAACTGGGTATAAAGAGAGAAAATGAGTGGACCCAAGGCAGATCCTTGGGGTACACCAACTGGGAGTGGGATAGCAGAGAAGAGGATCCACCAGAACAAACACTGAAAGAGCGATGGGAGAGGTAAGAGAAGAACCAAGATAGTACAATGCCCTTAAAACCAAGCAAGGACAGGGTATCGAGGAGAAGGTTGAGGTCAACTGTGTCAGAAGCAACTGAAAGATCAAGAAGGATGAGGACTGAGTAAATGCTCTTGGATTTTGCCAGGAACAAGTCATTGGACACTTTGGCAGGGGCCGTTTCAGTAGAATGTCAGAAGAAAGCCAGATTGTAAGGGATCAAGGAGGGCTTGAGAGGAGAGAAAGTCAAGGCAACGGTGGTGAACCGCACATTCAAGTAGTTTAGAAACAAAGGGGAGGAGGGAGATGGGTTGATAGTTAGAAGGACAGTTAGGATCAAGTGAGGGGTTTTTGAGGAGGTGTAACTACAGCATGCTTGAAGGCTGCAGGGATAGTTGCAGTGGAAAGCGACAGGTTGAGAATATGAGAGATGGAAGGGACAACAGTGGAGGAGATGGGGCTTAGGAGACGGGTGAGAATAGGATCAGAGGAGCAGGTAGTGGGTTTGGAGGAGGAAAAAAGGTGTGTGGTTTTCTCCTCTGAGATCATAGAAAAGGAAGAAAGGGTAGCAGCGGTAGAGGGGGAAAGTTGGGAGTGAAAAGGGAGATGAGGGGAAGTAGCTGACTTTGTGGGGAATTGGAGGGTGATCTTGTGGATTTTGTCATGGAAATAGTCAGCCAGGGTTTGGGCAGAAAGGGAGGGAGGGGTCGGAGGTGGAGGCACCTTGAGGAGAGTGTTGAGAGTAGTAAAGAGATGGCGAGAGTCAGAGGCAAGAGAGTTAGTCAGATGGACATAATAGCCTTGTAAGGCGAGTGCTATGGCTGATTGGAAAGAGACAAGCATGAATTTGAAGTGTAGAAAGTCTGCAAGGGAGCGGGATTTGAGCCACGTATGCTCAGCTGAATGGGCACAGGAACATAGATAGCTGGAAGTGGAAGAAAGCCAGGGCTGGGGTATAGTGTGCCTCACAGGACGTGGCATGGGCAGAGCAAGAGCATCCAGAGCAGAGTGCAGCATTATAGGAAGCTACTGCCTCATCAACAGATTCAGATGACATAGTGGAGGAAAGAGGTGATGAAATACTGGAAGAGAGAACCAAAGGGTCAATAGCATGAAGATTTCTAAAGAGGTTGGAGGATGCAGGATGAGGTTGAGGTTGAGGCAGTGGGTGGTGAAGAGTGAAGCTTAGCAGGTGAGTACCGATGTTTGAGGGTAAGCAATTAGATAAAAATACAAGGTCAAGGCAGTGGCCATGCTGGTGAGTGGGGACAGTAGAGCAAAGCTGGAGGTAAGGGAAAGAACTTTAAAGCATAAGGATCAGAGGGGTTATCAATATGAATGTTAAAATCCCTGAGAATAAGAATGGGGAAAGAGGAATCCAGAAAGAAGAAAAGCCACGAGTCAGTCAGTGAGAAAGATAGAGGTGGACTTGTCAGGACGACAAGAAATAACAGCTACCCGGAGAGGGAGCGGACTTCAAAGGAGGGAAAGGAGTGAGACTGAGGCAGCAGGAGGGGTTGGAATTGGCAGGAAGGAGAAAGTAGAAGCCCAACACCACCACCATGGCCATGTCAGAGAGCAGTGATTGACACCATGTCTTCTGGGAGGAGCCAGGTCTCAGTTAGAGTAAGAAGATGGAGAGCATTAGAGATAAAAAGATCATGAGTAAAAGCAAGTTTATTAGAGATGGAGTGTGTGTTCCACAAGGCACATGAGAAAGGGAGAGAGGAAGAGAAGATTAGAGGTGCTGCATGAAGATCTCTTCTCAGAATGTGACAAAAGTCTAGGGGGAGCAAAGGTTGGAGTTGATATCTCTGGAAAACAGAAGGAGAAAAGTGCGGGGCAGAGAGGAGATAGCATGGCAGTAACGAGGGTGAGGTTGTCTTAGAGAGCAAGGAGATGGCTGAATGAGAGAAAGAAAGTGGTGAAGCTCAAGAGCTGATGACAGGGTAAAGGACAGGATGGAGAGGGAAGTGAGGATGGTAAAGGGGAGATAAGGAGGGGAGGAGTGAAGGTGTTGGCAGGAGGGGAGACAATTAGGGAGTAGGAAGAATAGGAAGACAAAGTGATGAGGAGCCATAGAAGAGAGATGGAGAGGAGAACAGAGGCCAGAAGAAACAGAGAGGTGGGAGAGAGCCCACAGGGGATTAGGTGCACCTGTGAATAAGCGAAGTAATGAGCAGATGACGGCTGTAAGAGACTGAGTGCAGGTGGGTGGGTGGGTATAAGTTAGTGAACAATAGTGCAGAAAGGTACAAATGAGGTAAAAGAGCACACTGGCAATGATAAAGAAATAAATATATAAAGAGAGGCAGACAGGACTCACAGATTCAAAGTTCCAGCAGAGCTTGTGATGGAGCAGTTCTCTTCCCAGAGGAGAGAGAGGCAAACAGAGCTAAATGCAGGTAGAAGACAGGAAGACTACCCTCACAGTACCTCAGTGGGGGTAGTCACTCAGGTAGATTAGAGCAGAGACAGGAAAAAGTTTTAAACTCTGCAGCAATGGAGACAGAGTTAGGTTAGGTATTGAATTAAATGTTAGCCTGGCCTCCACAGACAGGCCAGATAGTAGAAGTAGATCACAGATAAAACAACCAATTAAAACACACTGGACAAATATAAGTCAAATACATATCAAATTCCAAGACATATAATCAAAACACAATAAAAGTGGCAATGCATAAGCGTGAATCAGGGTGCAAGACAGAGCATAATTCACAAAGGGGCATCATTCCGAAATGCAAATAAACCGCCTGGACGTGTGGGATAGATGTTTTCAGAGCACGCTGCCGCCGACAGATCAAAAGACACGGACACCTATGTTATATCAGCGGCAACATGGAATAAGGCCAGAACCTAGAAAAATATCTGCTCTGATCTTCAACACGTCCCATATGGATGAATGGCTGCGACACGGCTGTATTGAACTGGTGTGTCTGCTGACTGGGAGGGCACAAGATGCAGTTGTAAAGAATAGAATGCACAGGTGAGGGACATTTGTAAGGTTAGGGAACAATAGAAACCACCCCAACAGAAATATAAAGCACTGCAATAGTCTTTATTCTGGCTATGCTGACATTTGCTGTATGTGCTAAAGGGGCTATTCTAGGCTTCCCAAATAATTCCAGTGCTCATAAAGATGGGAATATAGATGTAGAGATGTTATGTGAGGTAGTATGGCACAGATTCGTGTTTGGTTGAGAAATGCAGAGCAGATGTGTTGTCCTGGGACGCCATGCCATTATGTCTTACCAGCAGTTGTTTATAGGTGCAGGGCATGGTTTTTGCAGATGTGTGTTATTTGTGACTGCAAGCAAGAGTGCATGTGTGTGGGGTATCGGGGTGCAGGAGAGGCCCTAGTGTGTTGATCCACAACCCTGTGGAGACATGCCTGGCTAGTACCTGGACTGCGGGGCTGACTGCAGCATCACTAGGAACCAGTACAAATGGGCAGTATATTCTGAAAAGCTGCTCCGCAGTAACATAGCAGAGTATGGTGCGGACCCTCGGAGTGGGGGCATGGTGCGGACCCTCGGAGTGGGGGCATGCTGCAATGCAAACAGCACTGATACATAGCTGACTGTGTGCACCATGTTATTTGTGACTGTAGTTACTAAGACATACTTCAAATCACATCTCACATTCGACTTGCTTATACAATAGCTTTGGTGCGCATACATAACCTTGTAGTGTTATGGGCATGCAATAGACTATATACAGTCTGGTTTGGGTGATCATATCTCTTTCATCTGTATTAATGTGTTGTTTGCATGAGAACACCACTGTCAGTGTGAGCATCAGCTTAGGAGATGTACATTTTGCCAGGGGGGTCATGGCCACATGGAGACAGGAAGCATCGGAGATATTTATCTTATCAAAATACGGTGGGCACAGGAACGTAGGTCGCACCGGGGACGTATATCTCCCTAATTCCGGAACTGCGGGTATGTCTATGCCCGCAGCTTCTGAATCAGGTTTATTATATGCCCGTTTTGAGGTTAGATGTTTCTGCTGGCTGGACGTGATTGTTACAGAATCATGCTAATATTCTTCAGGAAGAGGTGCTTTATGGTTGCAAGAACAGGAATGTTTTTAATTTTTGTCACAACTGTAGGAGAGTCAGCTCCTGTAGTAGTGACAAGGGCAACAGATTCCATGTGCCTGGGCAGCAACTGAAAATGTCCTTGCGTCTGTTAAAGCTTTTAGGAGCAACCTATAGGATGGAATAGCTATTAATGCCTGCTGGGAGGAGCATAGTAGATGTGTAACAAACAGATCAAGTAGTAGGTGGCAGGTCCCTTCAAAGCCTTAGACACTGGCCAAAGGCTTTGTCATCAACCCCCCCTGGTGGCCAGTGGCTGTAAGGGTAGGTTGAGCATATTATTATTTTCTGGGAGTAGAGGGCTCTTTTAAGGCCAAGGGTATCTTGGTCTTTGTAGTCCTGCTCCTTATGTGAATAAATTGTGTATGCCAAGTAGAGGGTAAATAAGGCTTTTATTTCCCTTTTAATGCAAAAGGTTCGCTGGGCTACAGAAATACAGAAAGTCCTTCTTTTCAGGCTTCCACCACAACATAAGTAAAGAGGTAAACTGTTACAAAATTCACAGTTGCTTGTAGGATTTAACCCAGGATTCTTTCAAACTTTAGAGCAAAACAAAGGAGTGAACATTCCTCTTTCATTCAGCACAAACATGAGTATTCTTAAAGCAATGTCTGTATAACTCACAGTTCAGGGAGGGATTCAAAACTGCCTGCAATCAATGTTCCCTCTAATTTTCTGTAGGCTGTGTGCGCATGAAATATCAGCTGTGTGCAGCTTTTGAAGGAAGGTTAAATTTTTGTGTGCCAAATAACGACACTCAGAGTTATATACTTTAAAATTTGACTACACGTCAGAATATAGTATGTACACCACATTGATTTTAATCAAATTAAATGAAAATAGATGATTAATAAATGAAGCGGGAAATTTCTAGCAATTACAATCATAACTTTTAAATTTTAAGACGTCTGTGTTGTTTTCTATCAGAATCAGAGCTGTAATTTTTGTGCGCTCTGTTGTAAAGTATGTGCGCTTGGTCGGCGAGGAGTGTGCGCGCCCACACGCGCACAGTTTAGAGGGAACAGTGCCTGCAATACAAATGGAGCAATCCATTAATTCATCTTGAGATAAGGGAATAGGATCCTCAAGTGCTATCTGCATGGGCTCTGGGTCATTGTTATCTCCGTCTGAATTGGAGCTTTCCCTGGCGGCTATAGTTTGCCAGTCACTATTTCTGTTCCCTTGTTTCCAGTAAGGCTGTTCTAGGGCTCTCAAATAAGCATGGCCTGTTCCTATGCCCTTACGTCCTGGCTTATAAAACTCTGGCCTGCTTCTTTTCCTTTCAAACTGGATATCTGCTTTACAAGAGCTTCTAGGAGCTGAGCTTCTCTTTATGAATAAAGTGTCACCATATCTTGGCTTCCTGTAGCCGGTATAACTGGAGTTTTCCTTCTCAGGCACTTCTCTCAGGACACAGTCTCTTTGGCAGACTTTCTCTTGGAAGCTTCTGGGCACTGCTTGACCTTTCTGTAGCCTAGGGAAACCTGGTGAGGAAGCCAGACTTCCTTGCTTCCTGGTATAGGTAACTCTGCTATCAGTACCTTTCCTTCTGGAGCCTTTCAATCCTGTTTCAGGGTCTTCTGGTGAGCGTAGGCCTCTCTCCCGGTATGGCTCTCTCCTTCTGAGCTCTTTACCTCTGAGGTCTCCTGCTACCAAGTCTTTCTCCGGACTGACTCTCCACAGCCCGTCTTTCTCTCTGGCTCTTTCTGCTCCTCTTCCAGCTCCTGCTGTCCTTGTCGTGCTGCTTGTCTTGGCTGCACTGCTTGACCTGGCTGGGCTGCTGTTCCTGGCTGTCTCAGCTCCCCTTCTCCTCCTTCTCTCTTCTCCTGCACTAGCTTTCTGCTTGTAAAGGCATTCCACGTTTGAGTTTCCCGGGCTACTTTTCAGGTGCAACTGATTAACTTCTGCAGAATCATCAGCCGGGTGTGTTAACTCAGCCTCTGTAAGTTTTCGCCTGCTCCCTCTAGCTGCGCTGCAGGGCAATTGCATCTTCTGCACATCATTTGTTTTGTGAAAGACAGCGTTTTTTTCTAAGTCTTCACTTTCATTAGCTTCCGCTCTATGACAGCTTACATCTAATATGTAAGACTCGTGGACGGCAATGCAAAGTTTGCAAGGAGGGGATAATAAGTTATGTTTTTATGTGTGTTTGTGTGATTTTTAAATTGTGAATCTGACCAATGAGAGAAGATTTAGGGACCCGTGTACTAATGCTAAGCATGTCTGCCACCGTGCCCATATGAATATGGTGCCAATGGCGTTAGCATGCACTAAGTATTATTCTCCAGGACCAAGCAGGAAGTCAGTCCTCACTTATGGGTGACGTCGGCGCCGACGGAGCCCTCGCGGAGCAATTTTCCCCAGCTTTCAAAGAAAGCCTTTGGGAATTGCAGCGCGCATGCGCGGTCGTCTTCCCGCCCGAGGGTGCCATCTTAGCCAGTCTTCTTTTTTCCGCGGAGCCCTGCAGACGTCCCCGTCTTGTCCCCGCGAAAAAGTTGATTTTCCTCTTTATTTTATACTTTTTTCTTTCGGTTCGACGCCGATCGTTTTCCCGCCCGGACTCGCGACGCGGGTCTCGAGTCCTCTAGCGTTTTTTTTTTCGGTTTTTCTGACTTAGTCAGCTTTCATTTTCGTTTTCCCTGGCAGCCCGGTCCTTTGACCTCGCAGGGGCCCTTTTTCCCCCGATGGCTGCCAGTGGCTTTAAGCGGTGTGGTCGGTGTGACCGAAATATGTCACTAACCGACACACACGACTTTTGCCTCCGCTGCTTGGGCCCGGATCATGAGGAACTGATCTGTGGGCCCTGCAGCAAACTGTCCTCGAAGGCGTTGAGAAGTCGGCGGCATCAGCGCGAGAGAATCTTCGCTGACCCCAGCCGTACCCGGACCTCGTCGGAGGCCTCCGTGTCAAAGGGCTCCAGCTCGGACCGTCGCCGGAGCTCCTCCGACCGGGGTTCTCCCTCCGGGGACCATCGTCGGAAGGAAAAACCCGCGAGGGCGGCGTCGGTGGACGCTCCTGGCTCCGCGAGGGCCAGGTCGCATAGCTCCGACAGCCGCCCCGGGTCCTTGGAGAAGGAACATCTCCCGAAGCGACCTCGCCTGGAGTCGGAGATGCCTGCCCGGGTAAGTCCTGTAGTCCTTCTGGACTCGCCTCCGCGACAGCCGACGTCGGGCCCGACGCCGTCGGGGCCCGAGTCGGGGGCTGCTGGGTCACCTGAGCTCGGACTCAGGTTGACGGCCTTGGAGAGCAGACTGTCTGCCTTCATGGACCAGCAGCGGGCACTGCTCGCTGGCCTCGCTGGCGCCGCTGCCCCGACCGCCGGGACGTCGACGTCCAAGTCGACCCCGGAGACCGAGCCGATCCTCGAGTCAATGAGAACTCGAGTCGATCCTCGGTCGAGGTCACCCTCGGCCTCCCGTTCGGGACCGAGGTCGCCGACGCCGACTCCCTCGACGTCGGGGCGGCTGGCGCCGCACCCTGCCCGGGCCGACCCCACCGAGTCCTCGTCGGAGTTCGGTCTGGGAGTCTGAGGAGGAAGAGTCACCTGATTCTTTCCGGACTCGGTGTGTCCCATCGGACTCACCGGGGTCCGAACCTCGGAAGCAGTCCCCCCCGGAGGATGCCCGGTTCTCGGACTTCGTTAGGGATATGGCCGAGGCTTTGGCCTTCCCTGCGGATCCCGAGGAGGAGCCTCGAGCCGAAGAGCTCGACGCCCTCCAGTATGACTCTCCCGCGAGGGAGCACTTTACTGTGCCGGTTCCTCCTATGCTGGAACGACTACTCTTCCGAATGTGGGAGAGTCCGGCCTCCGCGCCGGTCCTGAGCAAGCGGGTCGATTCTATCTATCGGGTCCGCAAGAGCCCTGCTTTCAGAAGGCACAGCTGCCACACCATTCCATGGTAGTGGAATCGGCCATGCATCGTCTTAAGAGCCAGAAGATGCACTCCTCGGTGCCTCCTGGAAGGGAGGCCCGTAACCTGGATGGCCTTGGCAAGAAGTGCTTCCAGGGCTCTATGCTCGCATGTCGTGTCCAGACTTACCAGCTCTACATGGGCATGTATCTCCGGGATCTGGCTAAAGAGCTAGCCGGATTCTCCGCTGGTCTCTCCGAGGAGCCCTTGCGGAGGTTCCTAGCCTTGTCCACGGGCATTCGGGAATGCTCAAAGTTCATGTCCCGAGCAGCCTATGATGGCTTTGAGGCCTCGGCTAGAGTGGCCGCAGCCGGCATCGGTGCCCGCCGACAGGCTTGGCTTCAGTCGTCGGACCTTGAGCCCTGGGTACAGGACAAGTTGGTCGATGTCCCCTGCCGAGGCGAAAACCTCTTTGGCAAGCCCATGGCGGAAAAGGCTGCACAAATTGAGACTGAGACTCTCACCAGGACCAGGCTTTCTAGGAAGACCTCCGCCCCTTCCCAGAAAAAGAAGGGCTCGGGAAAAAAGTCCTTTTTACCCGAGGAAGGCGGCTGCCTACAAACAGTACCCCCATTATCAGGCCCTGCAGCTCCCCAACAGGGCCAGCAGGCCAAGGGACGGGGTAACGGGTCCCGTAGGCAGCAAGCCCCCAAGCCTGCACCACCAGCCCCTGCTCAGCAGGGAGGGGGTTTTTGACTCGCTCAGCATAGCCTCTCCCCCCCCGCTGGTCCCTCCCAGCACCGGAGGCCGGCTGGTTCACTTCGCCCACAGGTGGTCCAGCATCACCGCAGATGCCTGGGTGCTTCAGGTCGTGCGAGAGGGCTACCTTCTCCACTTCCATCAGGTCCCTCCCTCCTATTTTCCGGGAGAACCTTCGCGCCCCCCTCTGCACAGGGAGTTGCTCCTTCAGGAGTTAGCAGGTCTTCTGCAGGAACAGGCGGTGGAACCGGTGCCCCACCACCTGAGAGGTCAAGGCTTTTATCAAGGTATTTTCTGATACCAAAGAGAACAGGGGGCCTCAGACCCATCCTGGACTTGCGCAACCTCAACAAGTTCCTTGTGCGGGAGAAGTTCAAAATGCTTACCCTTGGAATCCTTCTGCCCTACCTCCAGCAGGGAGATTGGCTATGCTCCTTGGATCTAAAGGATGCCTACACGCACATCCTCATCCACCCAAGCCACCGCCAATACCTAAGGTTTGTGGTGGCAGGAAATCATTACCAGTACAGAGTACTGCCCTTTGGCCTATCCTCCGCACCGCGAGTCTTCACAAAATGTCTCGCGGTCGTGGCGGCCCATCTCCGGCTTCACGGCCTCTATGTCTTTCCGTACCTCGACGACTGGCTCATCAGAGCAGCGTCCGCTCAGGAGGTCACCAACGCCACGTGCCGCACGGTGACTCTGCTGCAGCACTTGGGCTTTGTCATAAACTTCGCAAAGTCCACTTTGCTCCCCTCACAGGATCTCGAGTTCATCGGCGCAAGGCTGCACACTCCTCGGGCACGAGCGTACCTACCGCTCGACAGGGCTCAACGGCTCATGGACCTAGCCGACCGCTTTCGCAGCCAGCCCTGGTCTCCGCCAGGCGCTTCCTGAGACTGCTCGGCCATATGGCTTCCACTGTCCATGTGACCCCCAATGCCCGCCTGAACATGCGGTCTGCTCAATGGTGTCTCCGCCAGCAGTGGCGACAAGCCACGGGCGGCCTGGCAGACCTAGTGCGCGTCTCCGAGCCACTGCTCTCGTCTCTCCGGTGGTGGCTCCGGCAGCCGAACCTGATATTCGGAATGCCTTTCCAGTCACCTCAGCCGACCCGGGTGCTGACCACCGATGCATCCCTCCTGGGCTGGGGAGCACATTGCCAAGAGGCACGTACTCAGGGCCTCTGGACCACGTGGGAGTCTGCTCAGCAGATCAACTTCCTGGAGCTCAGGGCGATCCGCCTCGCTCTCAAGGCCTTCTCCCACCTGACTTCCCAACAGTCCGTCCTTGTCCAGACGGACAATCAGGTTGCCATGTTCTACGTGAACAAGCAGGGGGGCACGGGCTCCTTCCTCCTCTGCCGGGAGGCACAGAAGCTCTGCTCTTGGGCCGTCAGTCACGGCATTCTCCTCAAGGCAGTTTATCTCCCGGGCCAAGAAAATTGCCTTGCAGACAAACTCAGCAGGGTCCTCCAGCCGCACGAGTGGCGTCTGGATCCCTTGGTAGTTCAGAAGCTCTTCCTCAAGTGGGGTCTCCCCACGGTGGATCTCTTTGCCAGTCCTCACAACCGGCAACTTCCTCGCTTCTGCTCTCGTCAGCCACACCCCCGGTGGGTTGCGGCGGACGCCTTTCTGATCTCGTGGTCGGGGAGCCTTCTGTACGCTTTCCCTCCCATCCCGCTGGTCTCTCGGACTCTTTTCAAGGTTCTCCGAGACAAAGCCTTCATGATCCTGGTGGCCCCTCGCTGGCCCAGGCAGCCGTGGTTTCCACTCCTGCTGCAACTGGCAGTGGAGGGCCCAATCCCTCTGGGGATACAACCGGATCTCCTCACTCAGGATCAGGGGTCCCTTCTGCACCCCAACCTCAGGTCTCTCAACCTTATGGCCTGGCTGCTGAGAGGGTAGTCCTTGCTCCCCTTCTCCTGCCGGCGGAGGTGGAGGAGGTCGTCTTAGCTTCGCGACGGCCTTCTACCCGCAAATGCTACGCCCTTAAATGGCGTCGCTTTGCAGTCTGGTGTACCCAACAGTCTCAGGATCCCTTCTCCTGCCCGGTGTCGGTGATCTTGCAGTACTTGCTGCACCTCTCTAATCTGGGACTTAAGTCCAACTCCGTCAAGTTCACCTCAGTGCTCTTTCAGCACATCATGTGCCAGTGTACGGCAGACCTCTCTCCAATGACCCTCTCGTAGCGAGGTTTCTCCGAGGTCTCCTTCTACTTAAACCACCTCTGCGCCCGCCAGCGCCTGACTGGGACCTGAATGTGGTTTTGCAGCGGATCACCTGTCCGCCTTTTGAACCTATGGCTACCTGTTCTCTACGTTTTCCTGTCTTGGAAAACACTGTTCTTGATAGCCCTCACTTCCGCTAGGCGCGTAAGTGAATTGCAGGCCCTCGTGTCTGATCCCCCTTACACTAGGTTCTACAAGAATAGGGTAGTCCTACGGACTCACCCAAAATTTCTTGCCTAAAGTGGTCTCCCCTTTTCACATCAATCAGGAGGTGGTACTTCCAACCTTCTTTCCCAGACCACACTCCAGCCGAGCTGAAACGGTCCTCCATACCCTGGACTGTAGAAGGGCATTGAACTTCTACCTTGACCGTACGCGGGAGCACCGTAAAGCTGCTCAGCTTTTTGTGTCTTTTGACCCCAATAAATTGGGGCTCCCGGTCCTCCAAGCGTACTCTGTCCATCTGGGTTGCGGACTGTATCTCTTGGGCTTATGGGGCAGCCGGACTCTCCTTAGAAAGTCGAGTCACGGCTCATTGCGTTCGGGCAAAGGCCACGTCAGTGGCTTACCTCCGCTCTGTTCCGCTGGCAGACATCTTGGTCTTCGAGCCAGACTTTTGCGGTCCATTACTGTCTCGAGAGGGAGTCCCGTAGGGACAGTGCTTTCGGACAGGCAGTCCTCCGTAATCTCTTTGAGGTCTGAGCAACTCCTACCCTCCATCCCGGATGTGGGCTACCGGTGGGTGATAATTCAGCGAAGATTCTATCCTTCTGTGCTGCTGAGCTAGAGGGAGCTCATTTTTGTGCTTAGGGTCTCCGGTAGCCTTGAGCTTGGGAGTCCCATAAGTGAGGACTGACTTCCTGCTTGGTCCTGGAGAAAGCGTAGTTACTCACCTGTAACAGGTGTTCTCCAGGAGCAGCAGGAATCAGTCCTCACTACCCTCCCTCCTCCCCTTGGAGTTGCAATCGTCTGCTTATGTTCTTTTTGCAAATTTTTATGCTGTCTTTTTTAGCTATGTCATCTGACTGGCTAAGATGGCACCCTCGGGCGGGAAGACGACCGCGCATGCGCGCTGCAATTCCCAAAGGCTTTCTTTGAAAGCTGGGGAAAATTGCTCCGCGAGGGCTCCGTCGGCGCCGACGTCACCCATAAGTGAGGACTGATTCCTGCTGCTCCTGGAGAACACCTGTTACAGGTGAGTAACTACGCTGTAAACAGGGTCTCTTAGTTTGTTTCGGCAGTATAGAAATCATAAACAACTAATTAACCAGGTAATGTACCCCAGGCAAACAAGTCCTGGCCCTAGAGTATCTATGGCTGGAGGAATTCTGTGCAAAACAAATAAATAGATACAAATTCTGCACTCATTTTAAAATTCTGAAAAACTATGCATACTTTATTTGTAAATGTTTCTGTAAGTACCCCCATCCTTGCCAGCTTCTTCCTCTTCTCCACTTGGTTCAAACCCCTCCATAGGCTTAATCGCCCTCCACCTGAAGGTTCATCCCCCAGCTTTCTCTCCCCCCACCACACACACTATAGCTTTCTCAATGACCACCAGAAAATCCCCCAGTTCTTTCTCTGCCCCCAGCTCTCCCTTTTTATGGCCCCCCTCCCATTTTTTTTTTATCTGTATCCCTCAATAAGACCCCTGGCTTCCTTTCCTTCCCCATCTCATTCTCCCTAACTTTTCCTTCACCGATTTACTTCCTGACTCCCCCATCCAGCAGGGTGGCAGGAAAGGAAGTCATGGCCGGATGTGCAACTGCTCTCCTCCTCCTCTTGCTAGATGATCAGCTTAGGAGGGGAGGCCAGAGAAGAGGCTGGAGAGAGAGATTTAGCTGCTTTCTTTGTATTTCAGCTGTACTGTAGCTTTCTCCTGGTCCCTTTACTGAATTATGTACCAGAAGTGCAAAATTCTGCTCAAACTCTGCATTGTGCATAATTCCCTCTGGAATAAGAAGCATTGTGCAAGCTGAACATGCATGAGGTATATGCGTTCATTCCAATGCACACGGACCCCACCAAATGCAAGATTCCAACCCACATCTACAATATTGCAACTCTGCTGTTAGGCAACAGATCAGTCCCTCCATTACTACAAATAAAAGCTATGAATGCATTACCAGTTTCACCTTAATCAATTGCAGCGTCCAAATTATAAACACTCTGGGCCCGATTTTCAAAGGATTTTACACGGGTAACAGCCCATGTTACCCATGCAAATGTCTTAACCAAGATTTTCCAAAGGCACCTACATGGGTAGTGCCTTTGGAAAATCACAGGTTTGTCTCTTATGCGCCCCAAAGCTATGCGCTTAGCACTGGGGCATTCGGGGATGGAGGAAGTGGCTAACCGGATAGCACCAATTTTCAATGCTACCCGGTTAGCCCTCGGCGCCTTAAATATAGGCATGGAAAACCCTCTCCTATCTTTTTGACGATGGAGCTAACCAGGTAGCATCGAAAATCGGTGTTACCTGGCTAGCTCCTGCAGCTTCCGGGTTATGCGGCGATAGCCAAATTTTCAATGCTGGGACCACATATGTCCCCCAACATTGAAAATCCAGGTTAGATGGACGGCAGGCCGGCTATGTGCCAATGCGGCACATAGCACCACTCAACTAAATATTGGGTCCTCTTTTTATATAATTATTATTATCTTTCTCTTGACTAGTTTGTAGTTTTATCATTTTCATAAGTTTCTTCAGGTGTTTCTTAGTCACTGCTAATCTGTACCGGTACTAAGAAATCTCTGATGAAACCAAATTGCTTGGTGAAACCATCTGCCGGGGTTAGAGATGGTTATAAGGAATGAGATTTGGATCGTACTTGGTGATATCAGCTTTTAAGGCACTACCGCAAGACAAAAAGATGTCTATGAACTTCCATTTTTTGCATTTTATAGCATGAATTGAATTGAAAAAAAAGATGTGGAGCGAAGATGAATCTATAGTTGGCAAGCTATAGCAAAACATGATAGCTAATGAAACTGACAGGTGCGCTCCAGTTGAAAGCCACCATGTGCAATGAACAGTTGTTTAATAAGAGGACAGAGCGTTGAAAATACTATGGATAATCTGCCTTTATGGAAATTATAAAAGTACAAACTAATCAAGAAAAGATAATAATAATTAAGAATATACAAAAAAGAGTGTATATCATTTGGACGCTCCAATCAATTAAGGTGGATATTGTCCAGTTTTATGGTAGTATTGGATGTTACTGTTCGAGTGCCTTTAGCAATTCAGCATAATACCTTGCGAACTATCTTTTCTTACCTAGCATTGGTTTCTGTTACCTATATGATTAACTCTGCGACATACTGTTCAGATTCAAGCAGTGGGAAACTTACGTGATGCAGCAGACATAACTTAATACGATCAAAGCCATTGTCACTATGGAGAATATCAGCACGTTTATCTGAAGAATGGGCAGCGAAAGCTCAGATTCTAAAGAATGCAAAAAGATACAAAGAACAGTGGGGCATGTGATACTTTAATATGTACCATTCTTATCAAAATAAAGGACAGTTCTGAATAGCAGCCCTATCTTCTAAGAGAAACCAGTCGCACGTCTGCATTATGAGAATTTAATACAACCTTTTCTGAGTGTATATAAAACTGCACAACTGTATACGCGTGTGAAAAACAGATGCATGGAAAGAGCATGCCTAGGGCCGGCCCCAGAGTTGGTTCAGTGGTAGCACTCTAGGAAAAAACCGTAAGACTTATTTCCTCATCCCCCCTCCCCATGGCTGTCGGACTCTACAGTTTAGCTTTGAATGTCCTGCTCTTAGCCACCCCCCAGAAGTTGTCATTCCTAGGCAATCCCCTAGTTTGCTTAATGGTTGGACTGGCCCCGAGCTCACCTACGTTTACACAATCTGGATGTAGGTATTCATGGGAGCGTACCTTGGGTAGAGTGGAACGGGACTTGTGATACAGGCATATATATGTATAGAACACACACGCACATATTTACATCTTTTTCGAAGCAGGTGTTTAATTTATGTGAGGACCTTAGCACGCTGACAGCTGGTTCTGGCAGCCCATTTTATAAAGGCACCGAGGTTGCTATGTTGCCTTTATAAAACCGCTGCCTTTTTGGACTTCTCACATAGGTGTGCTATTAAAACTTTACCCCTTGACATTTTTCTGTCACCCTAAGATTTAGGTTTTTCTGGCACCCCAAGACTCTGTCTTTGGCTTCTGCTACCTGAGAGTTTGTATTTTGGCACTTGCTTTACCAAAGACTCCACACCCCCTTCTGTCCCACTACGGGCTGCATGTGGCTTGCCTACAGACAGCCTGCATAATCAATCCGACCTGCCTTCTCCAGACCTTGGAACCAAACCTGCAGGTCGCTGCTTGTCCACAGTCATAAGACATTGGTCTTTATTTTCCTCCTTGCCAGTGGGGGGATTTACAGAGAGGTACATTTATTGTACTTTTCTAAGTGCAGAAGCAGACCACCAGGCTTTTGGCACTTAGTCTTAAGGACGAAATAGGAGTTCATTATTAGTGCTATTACAAAACATTATTACCTTACTATTTTATATTTTTTTCTAATAGTTTGTGTGAGTGTGTCACATCTATCATAATAAATCATATATTTATATATACAGAACTCATCTTCTTTTGCTAATCTGTTGCCAACAAGATCGAAAAGTGTGTTCGTGCAAATGCCCTTAAGTATAAATTAGTGAGCTATATGCATATCTGTTTGCACTACATAGTGCTCTTATTCTTGTGTCAGGCTCGGTGACCCCTACAAGTGTCTGCTCCAGCTTCACCCCCTTCCCTCCTGTCTCTACAAGAGGGGCAAGTTTTAGGCTGGAACAGCCGTTGCAGGTAGCATGTGGAAAAAAACAGGAGGGGAGGGGATGAAAAGGGAATAGATCAATTCTTTTCTATTCTACAGTATCTGTTCCAGGATCCCCTCCTCCCTTTGTCAACAGGCAGCAGTGGGGGGAAATAGGACAGGAAAGGTTGGAGTAAGCACTGGTTAGTTTATGGGTATTTATGAATTCAGGACTTGGGACTCAGTTGAGGGCAGCGTTGGGCAAGAGGACGGAGACACTTTACAGCACATGTCAGGGTACAGGGAATGATTTATCTGAGGGAACATGAGAGTGCTGGGGTCAGGGGGTATTGGCAGGTCATCCAATGGGAAGGGAGAGAATGCTACAGTCAGTGTGTGTGTGTGTGTGCAGAACTTGAAGCAAACCAGTGAGAATGCAGATAGCACCATTGCCCTCCCCTCCTTTGGTCTGGCCTGCAGAAGCAATGGAAAGTATGTAAGCTTGGGGCCTGCAGCTAACAGCATGTTCACAGGTCCTTTGATGGCTCTCCCCCTTCCCATGGGTTTCCGTAATAGTGGGAGGAGGAGGATTGCCACAGGGCCTATGAGTGTGCACCTGCTCACACAGCTTCTGCCGACTTCTTTCCATTACTGCCATGGGCCAAGCGGAGGAGGGTGAGAGGTGGGGCAAAGAGGACCATGGGATGTGTGCAGAAAGAGAAGGACCCAAGCAGAGGCATCCTGGGGAACTCCTCCCACTCTTCAGTACCTGGAGCCCCTCCATCTCTTGACGAGTGTGCCTGTGGGTGCCAAAGTCCCAAATATGGCCCTGCTGAGGGAACAGGAACATGTAGCTGTTATTACAGTGGGTAACACCAGGGCCGGCCCGTCCATTGTGCAGGAATGTTGTTCGCAACGGGCCCCGTGCCAACTTCATCCCACACATGCTGTTCGGCTTCTGACCGTTTACAGGGCTGGTTTTAGAGGAAGCCGGGGAGGCCCTTGGCCCTCGCTCGCCTCTGCCCAGCTGCCAGAGTGAAGAGCGGCATTTTCCTTCACTCCAGCAGCTGTGTTTTTGTGGAGCCTGCTGGCGCACTGAAGTTAAAAGGCATTTCCTGTTTCCCGGTACTCAGCGCACCAGTGGGCTCCACAAGAACACAGCTGCTAGAGGAAAACGCTGCTCTTCACTCTGGCGACTGTATAGAGGTGAGCCGGGGCTTCGGGCCTGAAACTAGTCAAACAGGTGTGGGGTTCTTCGAGGAGAGGGGGCACTAGGACAGGAAATGGGCTGATTGGAGGGGCTTGGACTGGAAATGGGCTGATAGGGGTTAGGATAGGATTGGAAATGGGCTGATGGGGGGGCTAGGATAGGACTGGTAATGGGCTGATGGGGGGCTAGGATAGGACTGGAAATGGGTGATGGGGGGGCTTGGACTGGAAATGGGAGGGCTAGGATAGGACTAGAAATGGCTGATAGGGGGCTAGGACTGGAAATGGGCTGATGGGAGAGTAGGATAGGACTGGTAATGGGCTGATGGGGAGGCTAGAATAGGACTGGAAAGGGCTGATGAGGGGCTAGGACTGGAAATGGGTTGAAGAGAGGGCTAGGATAGGACTGGAAATGGCTGATGGGGGGGGCTTGTACTGGACATGGGCTGATGGGGGGGCTTGTACTGGACATGGGCTGATGGGGAGGCTAGGATAGGACTGGAAAGGACTGACGGGGGATACGACTGGAAATGGCTGAATGGGGGGGGGGGTTTGGACTGGAAATGGGCTAATGGGAGAGTAGGATAGGACTGGTAATGGGCTGATGGGGAGGCTAGAATAGCACTGGAAAGGGATGATGAGGGGCTAGGACTGGAAATGGGCTGAGAGGGCTAGGATAGGACTGGAAATGGCTGATGGGGGGCTAGGACTGGAAATGGGCTGATGGGAGAGTAGGATAGGACTGGCAATGGGCTGATGGGGAGGCTAGAATAGGACTGGAAAGGGCTGATGAGGGGCTAGGACTGGAAATGGGTTGAGGAGAGGGCTAGGATAGGACTGGAAATGGCTGATGGGGGGGCTTGCACTGGAAATGGGCTGATGGGGGGGCTAAGATAGGACTGGAAAGGGCTGATGGGGGGCTAGGATTGGAAATGGGCTGATGCAGGGGGATGGGAGAATGGGAATAGAAGGGAGCAGATGCTGAGTGTGCTGGAACTAGAAGGGAGCTGATGGGGAGGACTAGAAGTGGATGTGGTTGGGAGAGTGAGGATGGAGAGGGGAAAAGATATTTTGTGTGGGAGGGAAGAAAAATCTACAATTGGCCGGGTATTGGGAGAGTAAGTGGGGATTGAAGATGGAGGGATGAAAAAGGAATAAAGAAAGAAATGGAGGAAAGAGTAAAAGGGGAAAGATCAGTTTTTGGAGCAGATGTAGACAGAGAATGGAAAAAAATAGAAGAGAGAAGAAAAGACAAATGGGCAGCAGACAATGGAGAGTTAGAAGAAGACATGAAGAAACCAGAAGAAAGTGACTGGAACAATTGCAACTGAAAAATAAAATGCTCAAATAACAAAAGATAGAAAAATACTATTTTATTTTTAATTTATTAACTGGAATATGTCAGTTCTGGGAAATGGGTATCGTTAATGTCTTTGTGTTTTGTTTAGTACAAGAGGAAATTAATTTATAGTTTTACTTCTCCAGTGTTGTTATACATTTCAAGTTTGGCTTTTGGTGTTCCCAGTTTAATTATTTTCTTCATATTTCTAATTATGATCCCTGTTCTATGTCTGCTGACAGTCTGTTTTGCATGTGTAACCGAGCTGCGGTATTCTCCAGGACCAAGCAGGAAGTCAGTCCTCACATATGGGTGACGTCGGCGCCGACGGAGCCCTCGTGCGGAGCATTTCCCCAGCTTTCTAAGAAAGCCTTTGGGAATTGCAGCGCGCATGCGCGGTCCCCTTCCCGCCCAAGGGTGCCATCTTGCTCAGTCTTCTTTTTTCCGCGGAGCCCGACGGACGTAGTTCGTTTTTCCCCGAGGAAAAAGTTGATTTTCCCTATTTTTTCTCTTTTTTCTCCGGTTCGACGCCGGATCCTTTTCCCGCTCCGGCTGATACGCCGGTATCGAGTCCTTTCTCTCTTTTTCGGGTTTTGTCCTTTGTGACTAGCGTTCGCGCCTTTTTTCTTTTTTCCCTGGCAGCCCGGTCTTTTGACCTCGCAGGGGCCCTTTTTCCTTCGATGGCTACCAGCGGGTTTAAAAAGTGTGATCGGTGTAAGAAACTTATGTCTCTTACCGACACACATGATTGCTGCCTCCGCTGCCTCGGACCCGATCATGACCCGATGATCTGTGGTCCGTGTGGCAAAATGTCCTCGAAGGCGTTGAGGAGTCGGCAGCACCAAAAGGATAGGATCTTTTCTGACTCCGCGTCCGGACGGGTCCGGACCTCGTCAGAGGCCTCGACGTCTTAGGACTCCGACCCCGAGCAGTGTCGGGGTTCCTCTGAGCGGTGGTCTCCTTCGCGGGAACATCGCAGGAAGAAGAAACCTGCGAGGGCAGCGTCAGTGGACGCTCCTGGTACCTCGAGGGCCAGGTCGCATAGCCCCGATAGCCGTCCCGGGTCTTCGGAGTCGGAGAGGCCTGCCAAGCATCCTCGTGTCGAGATGGAGTCTCCTGGACACATAAGTGCTGTTGTCCTCGTGGACTCTCCTCCGAGGGAGCCGCCGTCAGGGCCCGAGTCGGGAGCTGCTGGGTCTCCTGAGCTCGGACTCAGGTTGACGGCCTTGGAGAGCAGCTTCGCTGCCTTCATGGAACAGCAGCGGGCATTGATCGCCGGTCTCACCGGTGCATCTGCCCCGACCACCAGGACCTCAACGTCCAAGTTGACCCCGGAGGCCGAGCCGATCCTCGAGTCCATGCGGGCTCGAGTTGATCCTCGGCCACGGTCTCCCTCGGCCTCCCGTTCGGGACCGAGGTCGTCGACGCCGACCTCGGCGTTGGGGCGGAGGGCATCGGTGCCCGCCCGACCGGAGCCGCTCGATCCTCCTCCGAGGAGTCGGGCTGGGAGACGGAGGACGAAGAGTCACCCGATACTTTTCGGACTCGGTGTGTCCCATCGGACTCGCCGGAGTCCGAACCTCAGAGACGATCCCCACCGGAGGATACCCGGTTCTCGGACTTCGTGCGGGATATGGCCAAGGCCTTGGCCTTCCCCGCGGATCCTGAGGAGCCGAGGAGCTCGAGGCCCTCCAGTATGACTCTCCCCCGAAGGAGACCTTTACTGTTCCGGTTCCTCCGATGCTGGAGCGGCTGCTCTTCCACATGTGGGAGACCCCGGCCTCGACGCCGGTGTTAAGCAAGCGGGTCGATTCAATCTATCGAGTCCGCAAGAGCCCCGGGTTCCAAAAGGCACAATTACCGCACCACTTCATGGTTGTGGAATCGGCCATGCATCGACTGAAAAGTCAGAAGATGCACTCCTTGGTGCCTCCCGGCCGGGAGGCCTGGAACCTGGATGCCCTCAGTAAGAAGTGCTTCCAGGGCTCTATGCTTGCTTGCCGTGTCCAGACTTACCAACTCTACATGGGCATGTACCTCCGAGACCTGGCAAAGGATATTGCTGGGTTCTCTGCTGGTCTCTCTGAGGAACCTTTGCAGAGGTTCCAGGCCTTGTCCACTGATATTCGGGAGTGCTCGAAGTTTATCTCTCGAGCAGCCTACGATGGCTTTGAGGCTTCGGCCCGAGTAGCCGGGGCCGGCATCGGTGCCCGCCGACAGGCTTGGCTACAGTCATCCAACCTCGAGCCATGGGTACAGGACAAGTTGGTCGATGTCCCCTGCCGGGGTGAAAACCTTTTCGGCAAACCCATGGCTGAAAAGGCTGCTGAGCTCGAGACAGAGACTCTCACCAGGACTAGGCTGTCCAGGAAAACCTCTGCCCCTTCTCAGAAAAAGAAGGGCTCGAGAAAAAAGACCTTTTACCCGAGGAGGTCATCTGCCTATAAACAATACCCTCATTATCAGGGCTCTACAGCTCCCCAACAGGGTCAGCAGGCCAAGGGGCAGGGTCATGGGCCCCGTAGGTAGAAGGCCCCCAAGCCACCAACACCGGCCCCTGCTCAGCAGGGTAGGGGGTTTTGACTCAGAAGGCATAGCCTCTCCTCCTCAGCTGGTTCACATCAGCACAGGAGGCCGGCTGGCCCACTTTGCCCACAGGTGGTCAGCCGTCACATCAGATACCTGGGTGCTCCATATAGTCCACAAGGGCTATCTTCTCCATTTTCACCAGGTACCTCACTCCTATTTTCCAGGGGAGCCTCCCAGACTCCCTCTGCACAGGGACCTACTCCTTCAGGAGTTAGCAAGTCTGCTAAAGGATCAGGCTGTGGAACCGGTGCCCCACCACCTGAGAGGTCACGGCTTTTATTCCAGGTACTTTCTGGTACCAAAATGAACAGGAGACCTCAGACCCATCCTAGACTTGCACAACCTCAACAAGTTCCTGGAGAGGGAAAAGTTCAAGATGCTTACCCTTGGAATCCTGCTGCCCTACCTCCAGCAGGGAGACTGGCTATGCTCCTTAGATCTAAAGGATGCGTATACTCACATCCTTATTCATCCAGACCACAGACAATATCTCAGGTTTGTTGTGGGGGGAAACCACTATCAGTACAGAGTACTACCCTTTGGCCTGTCCTCCGCTCCCAGGGTGTTCACCAAGTGCCTGGCAGTGGTGGCGGCCTACCTGAGCCTTCAAGGTCTTTTTGTGTTTCCGTACCTGGACGACTGGCTCATAAGGGGCCAATCTTCCCAGGAGACCAATCAAGCCACCCTTCGCACTGTGGCTCTGCTTCAGCACTTGGGGTTTGTCATAAACTTCGCAAAGTCCACTTTGCTCCCGTCCCAGAACTTAGAATTCATAGGAGCCAGACTAGACACTCTTCAAGCAAAGGCTTTTCTGCCTATGGACAGAGCCCACAGGCTGATGGATCTGGCCAGGCAGTTTCGCAGCAATTCCCTGGTCTCTGCCAGGCAATTCCTGAGACTTGTCAAACGGCTGCCTGGGTGAGAATCTTCACACTCTTGGCAAGTGCATATTTCTATATGATTTGCAAGGTATTGTGGGCAATGTAGTTCATTCACACCAGACACAGCTGCTGACAATAATTTAGTTGTGCTCTTGGGTAAAGCCAATAAGATATTTATTTATGGGGTTATTTCTCCCAACACAGATATGCTTGGTAGCACATAAATTAGGTTACTTGCTTTCAGTGTTAACTTGGAAAAACAAAGTCAAAATCAGGAAAACAACAAATGAAAAGCCACAAAGCAAGAAACAAACTGTTCTTTTCAGATTAACTTCTGATTACTTCCCACATAGATACAGAAGTGATTCTCTCCTAGCTCACAAGCAATTAGGTAAGGCTTAATTGCTAGCAGTTACCAGCTGAAACCCCTTAGCTGGCTTGCCTTCCACTGTGTGGGTCAAATCCTGCTTCAGGAGCTTTTCTGAGTAGATTAAAGAACAAATTTGTATTTCTTTGTGATGGTTGCTGTACTTTATAACAGAAAGTTACCAACGGAGTTTAGATAGAGAGCAGTCCATATAAACAGGATCCTCATCTGCTATTATTCCCCCTTGTTCAACAAGCATGGGTTCAATATCATGGATTGGCACAGATGAATCTCTCAATGGAGCATTTTCAGGAGAATACTTGTTTCCCTGCTGTCTTTCAAGGTTATAGCTAGGGCATAGATCAGTGTTCATACCTGAGCTTCCATTGCTGCTAGAGTTCCTCTCTATATAGCCTGGCCAGTATGTAGTCCAGTTCTTATGTCCAGCCTTCCAATCCAGATCCCTGGATACTGGATCTCTCTTCACATACCTTCTGGCACAGGTCTTAGGGTCCCTTCCACGTGCAGCCGTCTCCCTCACAGGTAGCCTCTGGTGATTCCTAGCTCTGCAGCACCATTCCTCTGGCTTTCCCCAGTCCAATGGTATATGCTGGCCCTTGGAATACCTCCCAGTATACGTACTGCTTTGGACTCTTCTAGACCTCTCAAAGGCTTTTCTCTTCCTTCTTCCAAAGGGTCTCTTTCCCTCTCTGTCCGTCCGGTTTGGCTTCTGCTTCTGATGATCCTTCAGATGAAACTGATGATCAAACTCAAGCTGATTCTCAGGATACTGAGGACAATTCTCTGGATATCCAAGGTGATCATGAAGATGGTCATCTGTAGAATAAACTCTACTCTTATTCTGCTTAGATGAGTGCTCCTCCCTAACACAGCGCAGCTGTGCTGAATCAGGCCCTGCCCTTTGAGATGAGTGCTTAGGGATTACCTCATAGCCCTCCTGATTGAACACACGTTTCCCCACTTCAGCTCCTCTAATGGCTGTTGGAAACCTGGTGCATTCTGGGACTGGTAGTCTTTTATGGGAAAATTCTGTTTTCTCATTTCTACCAGCACTGACAGGTTGCTTGTTCAGAGACACTTCACCTTTTCTATAGCCCCTTCCTGAGCTATGATAAGCTTCCTTATCACAGACTACTCGGACATATGGCTTCCACGGTTCATGTCACCCCCAATGCCCGCCTGCACATGCGGCCTGCTCAGTGGAGCCTTCGCACTCAGTGGCATCAGGCCATGGGGAGCCTAGCGGACTCAGTAAAAATATCGGACCTGCTAGTCTCCTCTCTGCAATGGTGGCTCCATCTTCCGAATCTGGTATTCGGAGTGGTTTTTCAAGCCCCTCTGCATTCTCAAGTGCTGACGACAGATGCTTCTCTTCTCGGATGGGGAGCACATTGCCAAGGGACATGTACTCAGGGTCTCTGGACCCCTTGGGAGGCTGCTCAACAGATAAATTTCCTGGAGCTACAGGCGATACGCCTAGCTCTGAGAGCCTTCTCCCACCTCGCCTCTCACCAGTCTGTACTGGTCCAGACGGACAATCAAGTTGCCATGTTCTACGTGAACAAACAAGGAGGCACAGGCTCCTTCCTTCTATGTCAGGAGGCCCAATGGCTGTGCTCTTGGGCTGTCAATCATGGAATCCTCCTCAAGGCTGTCTACCTCCCAGGTTAAGAAAATTACCTGGCAGACAGACTGAGCAGGATCCTGCAACCACACGAATGGAGGTTGAACCCGTTGGTGGTTCAGCAGGTCTTTCTCAGGTGGGGCCTCCCCACCATAGATCTTTTCGCCAGTCCTCTGAACCGGCAACTCCCGAGATTTTGCTCCAGACAACCGCATCCTCTCAGAGTAGCAGCGGATGCGTTTCTGATCTCGTGGTCCACAGGCCTACTGTATGCGTTTCCTCCCACGCCACTAGTGTCCAGAACGCTGTTCAAAGTCCTCAAGGACGGGGCTTCATTGATCCTGATAGCCCCCAGGTGACCGAGGCAACCGTGGTTCCCGCTTCTGCTGCAGCTAGCGGGGGTTTCAACACGATCTCTGGGGTTTCAACACGATCTCCTGTCTCAGGATCAGGGGACTTTCTTGCACCGCAACCTCCAGTCCCTTCATCTGATGGCCTGGCTGCTGAAAGGGTAGTCCTGGCTCCCCTACTACTGCCTCGAGAGGTGGAAGATGTGGTCTTGGCCTCTAGGCGACAATCCACCAGGAAATCCTACGCTCTTAAGTGGCGTAGATTCTCCGCATGGTGTGCTCAGCACAGCGAGAATCCCTTCTCGTGCTTGGTAGCGGTGGTATTGCAATATTTGCTTTACCTCTCCAATCTGGGCCTTAAGTCTAACTCTCTCAGAGTTCACCTTAGTGCTCTCTCAGCGCACCACTCGCCGGTGGACGGTAGGCCTCTTTCCAACCACCCTTTGGTGGCTCGTTTTCTCAGAGGCCTCCTTCTGCTTAAGCCTCCTTTGCGGCCACCGGCTCCTGAGTGGGATCTGAATGTGGTCTTACAGCGGATTACTTGTCCGCCTTTTGAACCTATGGCTACCTGCCCTCTCCGTTTTCTCTCCTGGAAAACCTTATTTCTGGTAGCTCTTACCTCTGCTAGGCGAGTGAGTGAACTTCAGGCACTAGTGTCTGATCCCCCTTACACTAGGTTCTACAGGAATAGGGTGGTCTTACGGACTCACCCTAAGTTTCTTCCTAAGGTTGTCTCCCCTTTTCACCTCAATCAGGAGGTGGTTCTTCCGACCTTCTTTCCCAGGCCGCATGCCAGCCGTGCTGAGATGGTCCTGCATACCCTGGACTGTAGGAGGGCGTTGACCTTCTACCTTGACCGTACGCGGGAGCACCGGAGGGCTGTTCAGCTCTTTGTTTCTTTTGACCCCAATAAGTTGGGGCTTCCTGTCTCCAAGCGTACTTTGTCCATATGGGTCGCTGACTGTATCGCCTGGGCTTATGGGGCAGCCGGCCTCTCGTTGGAGGGTCGAGTCACGGCTCATCGTGTCAGGGCGAAGGCTGCGTCAGTGGCTCATCTCCGCTCTGTTCCGTTGGCAGACATCTGACGGGCCGCTACTTGGTCTTCAAGCCAGACTTTTGCGGCCCATTACTGCCTTGAGAGGGAGTCCCGCAGGGACAGTGCTTTCGGACAAGCAGTACTCCATAATCTCTTTGGGGTTTAGGCAACTCCTACCCTCCGGCCCTGGTGTTGGGCTACCGGTCGGGGGCGTTCTCAGAGAAGATTCCTTCCTTACGTGATGACGAGCTAGAGGAAGCTCATTTTTCGGCTTGAGGTCTCCGGTAGCCTTAAGCTGGGGAGTCCCATATGTGAGGACTGACTTCCTGCTTGGTCCTGGAGAAAGAGTAGTTACTCACCTGTAACAGGTGTTCTCCAGGAGCAGCAGGAATCAGTCCTCACAACCCTCCCTCCTCCCCTTGGAGTTGCAATCATATGATTTGTTTTTGCTAATTTTTTTGCTGTCTTTTAGCTATGTCATCAGACTGAGCAAGATGGCACCCTTGGGCGGGAAGGGGACTGCGCATGCGTGCTGCAATTCCCAAAGGCTTTCTTTGAAAGCTGGGGAAATGCTCCGCACGAGGGCTCTGTCGGCGCCGACGTCACCCATATGTGAGGACTGATTCCTGCTGCTCCTGGAGAACACCTGTTACAGGTGAGTAACTACTCTTTCTGTTCATGTAGTTTCTATGTGACAGCGCCACTTGTTCTCTTTCCCCAGTAGGAGATGTATTGGTATTCTCTGAGATGTATTGGTTTAATATTTGCAGTGTTGTCTTTTGATAGGTAGGATTTGGTGCTTTATGAGTCCTGATAGTACTGTTATGATATGGCGGGTTTGCTATGGGTTCTAAATGGGTAGGGTTTATAGTACTTCCTGGCAGTTGGCACTGGAGTATAGTAATGTAGAAATCTGGTAATATTTCTTTATCCTCACTGACCATGCAAACAGCATTCAGTCACTCATTAAGAGGCATGTTTAAAAGTTAATGCACATTCACAAATGTTAATATGCACTAAGTGCAGGAACCCCCATTTATTTCTATTGGCACAATGGCACTTAAACGCACATTACTATTTAGGTAAAACATGCCCCCTACAGGCTTGTGAAGAACTCCTTTGAAAGCCGTCTAGAATTTTGGATGGCAACATATACATTTTAAAATAAAATAAATTAAATTAAATTAAATTTATGCAAATGAAGTCCAGTGGATATGCAAATAAGGCCCCACAATGAGTCTCTGCACAACCCTTGGGCTGCCCCTGGGTAACACCTATGTGTTCCCATGTGCTGGAAAGTGAGATTTATTAAACTGTGGTACTCACATATTGCTGTTTAATACATGCTACAGGAAAGAGACGGCATTATAAAACCGTGTTAATATGCTGTTTTAACACTGCTTCGTAAACTGTCCCCTGCAAACACTATTTGGCAGCAGTATCCCTGTCTCATGCCTAGCTGTTCCCTCATTTGCTATTACATTGGCCATCCCAGCAGAGCAATTTGCATAAAGAATGTCTCTTTATCTAATTACATGAAACCACGTCACAGGAAATATATCCGTTACTCATAAAAGCAGAGTGAATTTATTTCATTTACTTTGATTTAGCTCATGGCTTTACATCGGTAGCAAAATGATCAGGCAGTCTCATTTTGCAAAGCAATCTGTTAAAAGTCAAACCTCTTTTAAATAACAAAACCCAACTTGCCAGCTTTAGAAAAAATAAATAAATCAGGAAAATTTAGTTTAAGGAAATTCTAATACCAAAACATCCTGTCTAAATTATGATCACATGGCAGGAGTGGAAGAATAGAGCAGCAGGCTAAACTCCAGAAAACCCAGGGTTAAAATCCCAATGCTGCTCCTCCTAAGCTTGCTCAAGTCACTTAACCCTGTGGCACTGCAGAGCCTATTCACACAGAAAAAAAGGTTTTAAATCCTGAAAAAAGATTTCAACATCAGTTGCAATGCTATGAGGAGCCTGATAGGGGGAGCAGGAGTGACCTTCCAAGGCCTAGAGAACTGCACCCTAGAGCTGATGATGTAATGCAACCTAACAGCCAATCCAGGAAAGGGGGAGTTCCTCTTAGGAAAGGCTGGGAAGTTGAAAAGGAGGAAGTAGGACAAGTAAAGAGGACGCACCCGTGGACACACCAGGACACACACCAGGAGACTCATCAGGAAACACACCAGGAAATGCACCAGGAGGAAGAGCACCAGAGAGCGCACCAGGAAGAGCATCAGCGGTGGTACCAGCAGCAGCAACGGAAAGCAGAGGCTGTGGTAGAAGCTGAAAGAGAAAAGAAATCTTGGCAAAGATACCAGAGAGGAAGGAGTTCCTGGCAGGAAGGCGCAGTAAATCCGGTGCAACAGAATTCCAGGAGTTCTTGGCTGAGAGATACTGGAAAGAAAGGCACAAGGGGAGAAATAAACCCCAGAGTTTTATATGAGGAACCGGCAGTAATAAATGCAGGACACTGTGGCTGTTACCAGGGAAATGATGAAATCATTGCTGTAAGAGGTAACACTCCTTATTCAAATAACAAAAGGTGTGGGTGTGAAAGAGTGCTGATTCTACAGGAAGGCCAGCTGAAGTCTGAGAAGCCTACTGCTCGAGTAAGGCTGAACTACAGCAAGGCTGGGCCTCATGACTCAACTAACTGGGACAATCTTAAGAAACAAGGTAAACCACCTTTTTATTCTGCTAAGCATTATAACTTACTGAAACAGGAAGCACAAGATACAGAAGTGTGCCCTCCTTATCAAACTGTCCATGAGATAGGACACAAGCCTTTGGTAAAAGAAAGACTGTGTAACATAAGGCAGCAAGCCAAAGGAAGTTACTGCCCTAACAAGCCTTCACATGGGCGCGGCCCAAACCTAGACTCAGAACACTGGAAGCTAGTGAATGTGCTGTATGAGAAGCCCCAATACACTCCACAAGAGTATATTGACACAGATTCACAGTTATCTGACCCTCAGCCTATGCAGGTGGAATTCAACGAGGACCCACCTGAGACCGCTATGGATTGTAGCTACTGTCAGGCAGGAAGCCTAATGTCTTTGCATGAAATGTAAGCAGTCCTCAATAGCAAAGCCTGTGTAATTGGTTTATACAAAGTCCTGTGAAGTAACAGTAGACAAAGCAAGTTTTGAATATTTCTTCTTTTTGCCTGAAGCAAGGTTTCTTTATTTTGTTGAAGTAGTCTCCACTGTTTGAACCATTGTGCGTAAAGGGAAATAAAGCCTTACTTTCCCTACATTCGGACTATTGTGTTCTCTTGAAGTTTGGTCCCCGGTAGGTCCTGGGAACAGTACCCCGACCCTTACATAAAGACCAAATTCAAAGTTAAAAAAAACTCTCATGTCCACCCGACCTGCCCATACCAACCTTGGCCTCTAGGGCGGCGGTGCGACAACCCTCTACTGCCTCAGGTATAAACTTATATTGTAGCAGGGCTGGGGCCTCTATCGGGCAAACTAGGCAGTTGTTTAGGGTGGCAACCTCTGGGGAGCAGCAAAAAGCAGGCCATTGAAAGCTAAACAATAGATTCTGACAGCCAGGTTGGGGGAGGAGGGGGGGCATAAGGCTTAAAGTTTGCCTAAGGGTGCCAACACCTTGAATAAACTTGGGGGCTGGCCCTGATTATAAGACCTCTTGGGACAGGGAAATACCTACTGCACCTAAAAGTAGTTAATGCACCTTGAGCTATTACTGAAAAGGCATGAGTTAAATCCAAATCCTCCTCCCCCATAAAAAGAAATGAATAAGAAGATCTGGCAGTGAGAGATACAGAAAGTATCTGAGTTATCATTCACAGCCCACTATCATTACCTCTTTATATCCGCCCATGAAGGCAATATCAGAGGCAACTACTGAAATCAGCAGTAAGATCTGCTAAAAGTGAGCCCACAATGCACTTGCGCATAAAGAGGGTAGCTGAATAAGAGCCCCAGCAAGTGTGCCTATTTTATAAAGTTAGGTGCACGCACATCTTCTATTTTATGAAATAGGGGCGTAAGGAGTTGGAAAAACATTCAGCTCTCTGCCCTATGGTAAATGAGACATGGATCTTACATGCATATGTCCCTATTTTGTGAAGTATGTGTAAATGTACACTCTGCCAAAGTGAATGCCGCAGCAACAGTACACACCATTGACGTAATGCGAGTACTTACAGAATAGAGACATGCTAAAGTACAAGCCTAAAAGCCCATCGATGTGCATAAATCGCTGAAAAGACATGGATTTACATGCACAGACAGCATGTAACGTGCCATAGCTCCCTATGAAATGACCCCCCCAAACGGGCATGCTTCTGGGCTTCTTGCATTGGCATCCTCTTCTAAAGCTACTTCTGACAAGGGCTATTTCCAAAAAACATTTACCCGGCTCAGTGAGCCATTTATCGAGTAAATGGACTATTTGATAACTGCACACTCTTCTCATTGGTTAAAGTATGTGCAGAAGGTTCCTTGACTTTATGTGGCTGTCTGGGACTTATCGAGGGTGGCAGCTGCTCTTTATTGACCTCCAGAACCTGCCACTTAAGGCAGTTGCCTACTCTGTTTCATGGTTAAGTCAGCCATGCACACAAAACCTCAATGAATGCATTCAAGCTACTTAGGATGCAGTTGCCAGAATATTCTGATATTGAATGAAAGTCATATAACTTACTTTTGTGCCATTGAACCTCAGAACTCCATTCGCTCCACTGGCCTTGATAACCATTCGGCAGTGACCGGACTTTTGCAACATGGTCACCTGCATCCAACTCACTCGTCAAGATTTCATAGTATGTGTCGAGCTGATTGTGCCTTTTTATATGATTCTAAAAGGAATTTAAGAAGGCAACATCTATAGAGGGCAATTAAAAAAAAACCTTTACCTAGTCAAAAGGCTTCTCAAAAACACCCCACCTTGTAAGTGGGTAAAATCACGCACATTATTTAACAATGAGTATGCTTTGGCTGACGTCTTCATGGAGATATTTCTGGAGGCAGGATTAGGACAAGGAGCCTGGGAAACCTACAGGATAATTTTATAGAAGGGAGCACTCTTGACAAAGTTCCCAAAAGGCACCTATGTTGCCAGTTTCATCAAGACAACATAGGCACTTATGTGCCTTTATAAATTAGACACCCAAAACTGTCCCTAGGGAGCACAAATTCTCACACACAAATTGCCATCTGCTCTGAAGATTGTGTAAATATGTGTAATCCTATTTTACAAAATGCAGACACAAATAGCAACTCCGCTCCTGCTCCATCCAAACTATGCCCCTGGGAAAACGTGTGTTAGTAGCAGCCATCTTGTCAGTGTGCATACATATACATGTATATTCAGCCATGCATTTCATATCACGCTTTTACATGCAAAAAATGCTTTATAAAATTACCTGCAGAAAAATTAAGGCGTAAATCTCTGTGGGTCCATTGCTCACACTTCCCTCTCAGAACTGGTGCAAACCCCACAGGTAAAAGTACGCATGAGCCTTGCACCTGTCTGCACAGTTTGAAAACTGCCCCATAAAAAGATTGCAGCTAGCTCACTTGGCAACCTCAGGTATGAGATAATACTTATAGTTGGGGGGGGAGGTGGGGGGAATGAAGACAAGGGTTTTCACAGCTCTGAAGATGTTGATAGCAAGGGGAGGGGGGAGGGGATGGATGGGAGGGTGGATGTAAATTGTATATCTTATATACCTATATAATTGGAATTTATGTTTGCAGGAGCAGAGGTGGAGGGTTAAAACTTGTATTATCCTTTTGTGTTATGTCATGCTCCGTGTTTTTGATTTGTTTGCTTGGAAAAATTAATAAAGATTAAGTTATAAAAAAAAAAGATTGCAGCTAGGAAAAGAGTGACTTCTTTAAATCATGACTCACAGAATCACTGCAATTTCTGGGGGTCAAAGTCAGGATCAGCATGCAACATGGAGACCTAGCTCTGAGTCTCCAAAAAATAAAAATGTTCATGCAGCAGGTTCAACCTTCCTGTACTGTAAGCCTGCCTCCCACTTCTGCGGGCCCATGGCACATCATGCAATGGGCAGGGCTGGAGAGGAGAGTGGGCATGGATTACACCTAGTGGTTAGCAGTTAGCAAGGGTGCAATTACCGCCCTCTCATGATAGGTGCACCCGTGGTAATTGCCAAGGGCCAGAACACACATTAATGGGCTCGTCTGTACGGTAACTGTCAGGCATATGCTGGTCACACCCCCAACATCAGGAAATACCTTTTCACTGAAAGGGTAGTGGATGCTGGGAATGCCCTCCCGATGGAGCCGTGGATTTGGGGGGGGGGGGATGTCTGGGGCATGTGCAAGGAGGACATTCTCGCAGGCAGAAGGGGTTCGCTGGGCCATCCTCGGGCCTGATTCTGGCTCCTGCAGGAATCAGGTCCAATCATCCCTGTCTTCGTTGGGTACGTCCGGACATCCCCTTCCTGGAATCGGGCTCTATGTCTGTTAGTTACCATGTGTTAGTTTAAGTGCTAAATGCAGAGCAAATGCAAACTTCTAGCACACTTTAGTAAAAGAGGCACTTGGTCTGCTGCACCTCCAAACAGGTTTGCTTTCCAGGCGATCTGCAATGAATAATCAACTAGCCTTGCATAGAAGTTAATTTTCTTATTTTGGTTGAGGATCCCAAGAAGTGAGTTTGGAAGAGCCTGTTCTAAATGCTCAGTGTTGATTTAGGGGGTGTATCCAAAGTCATTTCTCATCCAAATGTGCTTGCATATTAGGACTGTATTCCAGGGGAAGGACACATATTTATTATTAGTATTTAGCTCATGTATTTCCAATGGTAATTCAAGGTGAGTTACATTCAGGTAGATAGATAGGTATTTCCCTGTCCCCAGAGGGCTTACTAAGTCTGTACCATTCAGATCAGTTCATTCAGTGTTTTCTTATGAATAAAGCTCCAGTATGAGACATCAGATTTTGGTTTGGGCCTGCACTGTTTTGACTGAAGGCTATTTTTTATCCATCATGTTCTACATCTTCAGGGTTTTATAGAACTTAAGTTCTATCTTTTTTATTTTCTATTCTTTCTCTATGCTTCTATTCTCAGTATGTGTACTTTGGAGGAAAAGTGGGAGAGAGGTGATGTGAAAGAGACATTTAAATCCTTCCATGGAATAAATGAACAGGAGGTTGCCCTCTTCCAGTTGAAAGGAAGCTCTGGGGGTGATGAGATGAAGGTGAAAGGGGACAGACTCGAGAGTAATCGGAAGAAATATTTCTTTACAAAAAGGCTGGTGGATGCGTGGGAGAGCCTCCCAGGGGAGGTGGTGTAGAGAAGAGCTGTATTTGAATTTTAAAAAGCATGGGATAAATACAGAGGATTTTTGAGGGTGAGGAAGGGATTGTAGAACTTAATAGTTCTTATGGGTGGGCAGATCGGATAGGCCATATAGTCTTTATCTATCGTCGTTTTCTATGTTTCTAAGTTTTTACCTTGAGTAACTTTGAACTCATTTGCTGTATAAATTCAGCCATTATGAATCAATTTACGTTCATTCTCTCAGTTGCTTCGGTTTCATTTAAATCATATGGCAAGAACCTTCTCATCTATAACATAAGGGAGGGCATTTTTCAGAGCCATTTACCCAGAAAAATAGCAATTTATTTGACTAAATTGGCTTCCGAAAAAGCTGCCCTTCTTCAGTCTGGCTTAAAGTATGCGTGGGCTTCCAGTTCAGACACTCTTAGCCAAACTGGGGGGAGGTATTCCTGGAAACATGTGCTGTACAGGTTTTAACAATAGTATGCAAAACTGAAGTTTCGAATGTTATATGCATTATTTTCCGTAGAAAATCTACCCGCAGAAAAAACAGGTGCAGAAGTCTATAGATAATGTGCATTTCCCTTTTTGAAATCTGGTGCAGGTTAAAAGTATAAGTATATATTTGGCAAAGGACAATTACAGAACAACAATACCCCAAATAATCTGGAAGCTGAAGGAGTCACTTCAGACCCATCTTTATTACATTACTATACTTTCAAATTATAATGACTCTTACTTAAATGCTGCCAATTTCTCTTTTTGCTTTTCCTAGGGATCTTCAGAGACTGTATACAGACTGAAAGTGAGGTTTTACCGATTACCCTACTAATAATGCTTAGAATCTAGCTCTTACCCTCCAGGACTCTCCTGGGTGGACAGCATCCGGTTTCCCGTATCTTTGCCTGGGAAATTGCAGAATGTCTGCACTTCCTTGTTCTAGGTCATTATTACAATTGTTGCCCTTAGATGGCTTGTGCATCACAGAAGATGTAGAAAAAGTGGACAATTGCTGGACTTTGAAATCTTCCACAAGACTTTGTTCTGTCTTCACCAGAACCAATGCCTCCCGATTATTTTAGAAAACTAGATAACAACGCCATGACCTTTTACAGGCTAGCATTCTTGCAAGAATTGTTGATATTCACTCTGTCCCTGTGGAGTCGGCAAATTCGGCAGCTTCTGTCAGCTTCCATCTTTGTTAGCAGAAGTTAGTGCAAGACAGGCCTGTTACGCACCTGGAGCCTGGGTCTTTCTAAGCATTATGGGTGGTACAAAAACCCAAGCTGATTGCCAAAAGGTACAACAGACTGTACCAAGGTGGGGAGTTTGAAAGTTTCAACCCCTCATAGCGTAAATGATAAGTTACAGTCTCTGCCTATTACTCACACAAGAGCTTCCTGCATGGTATCACTGACATCCTACCACCAAGCAGTGCGGTCTGCCATTTATTAGATTAGATCGGAAGATTCTGAATTACCTTATTAGCATTCCGTTTGTTGTAATAAGTAACTTCAAAGCTAAGTTTATTGTGCAGAAAGCTGGATTCTTGGTAGGATTTGTCCCAGCTTAGGATGAAGTTGCCATTCTCAATCTTCTTAACTGTAAGATTTCTTGGTGCTTTTGGCTTAACTTTTTTGTGAAAGAAACAGTGAGAGTAAATCTATTATAAATGTTGAAATTCATCAGAAGATACAGAAGCAAGTTAAAGATTTACAAAAACACCAAACCATTCATTGCAAATATATTTATTTGTTAAGCATTTCACACTAGGTAACAAATTGAATTAATCAGGGGAAATTTGATTGTCTATCTTTCCCTCAGAGCACAAAGCAACCTCGAGTTTTGAATGTTTAGGGTGCTGGTACTGAAGAGGAGGAGGAAGACTGGTGAGTAGCTGTGGCATAAGCTCAGGCTGCATTCTGGGGGAGAAGGTAGGCTGGGACCAGATAGCGAGGGAGGGAGGGAGGGGAATACATCTCTGTACATCTTTATGCAGTCATTGGCCTGATTAGCATAACAGTGTCTAATGAAGGAGCAGACAAACGGGTATGTTGTAAAGACCTCAGGTCTATGACTGGTCTATTGGATAATAGCAAATCCATAAGGTTGGGGCTCTTTAACCTGGCAAGGTTGGGGCTCTTTAACCTGGAAAAGAGACGGCTGAGGGGAGATATGATAGAAGTCTATAAATTAATGAACGGAGTGGAACGGGTAAACGTAGATCGATTGTTTACCTTATCAGAATATAGAAAGACTAGGGGACATGCAATGAAGCTACAGGGTAAACTATTTAAGACTAATAAAAGAAAATATTTTTTCACTCAACGTGTAATCAAACTCTGGAATTTGTTACCGGAGGATGTAGTAAAGGCTGTTAGTGTAGCTGGGTTTAAAAAAGGTTTGGACAAGTTCCTGGAGGAAAGGTCCATAAACCATTATTAAGAAGGGACCCAGGATATCAATGCTTGAACCAATACAAGCATTGTGGAAACCTGTGTCCCTTGGGGAAACTGCTAGGTACGTATGACCTAGATTGGCCACTGTTGGAAACAGAATACTGGGCTTGATGGACCTTGGTCTGACCCAGTATGGCATATCTTATGTTCTTATGTTCTTATAAGGTATTTGGGTCCCAAATAGAAACATAGAAACATGACGACAGAAATAGACCACAAGGCCTATCCAGTCTGTCCTTCCATATCAACCACTACAACAGTCCCCTTTTCTCCTTTAGAGATCCTCTGTGTTTGTCCCATGCTACTTTGAATTCAGCTACCGTCCTCATCTCTACCACCACTGGGAGACTATTCCACAGATCCACCACTCTTTCCGTAAAGAAATATTTCCACATATCACTCCTGAATCTATCTCCTTTCACCCTCATCCATGTCCCCTCGTAGCAGAGCTTGCTTTCAATCGAAAGAAGCTCTCCCCCTGAACATTTATGCCATGGAGGTATTTAAACACCTCAATCATATCACCTCTATCCCGCCTTTCCTCTAAGGTGTACATATTAAGATCTTTCAGTCTGTCCTCATATGCTTTATAATGAAGACCACTAACCATTTTAGTAGCCACCCTCTGTACTGACTCCAGCCTGTTCACATCCTTTCGAAGGTGCAGTCTCCAGAATTGCACACAGTAGTCCAAATGAGGTTGCACCAAAGACTTATACAGAGGCACTATCACCTCCTTTCTTCTGCTGGCCATTCCTCTCCCTATGCACCCAAGCATCCTTCTAGCTTTTGCTGACGCCTTTTCTACCTGTTTAGCTATGTTAAGATCATCAGACACAATCACACCTAGGTCCCGCTCTTCTTTAGTGGACAAAAGTACTTCACCCACTATACTATATTGCTCTCTTGGATTGCTGCAGCCCAAATGCATGACCTTGCATTTTTTAACATTAAATCTTAGCTGCCAAATTCTAGACCATTCTTCAAGCTTAGCTAGATCCTTCCTCATGTTATCTACACCTTCCTGGGTGTCTAATCTATTGCAGATTTTAGTATCATCCACAAAGAGGCAAACCTTACCCAAAAGCCCTTCCGCTATATTACTAACAAAGATATTAAAAAGAATGATGCAGACATTTAAAAACAAATGACAGAATACTGAATTTGATCGTATTACAAGAGACAGGATTCAGGATAATGTGGTCAGAGCACTTCTGTCCCTCCAAAAGTCTAGCTTCCTTACTGTGAAGTAGCTGAAGTCACTTCAGGCTTTTCCAAGGAAAGCCTTGGAATAGATAACTGTGGTAATAATGTCATGGTCGATAAGGGAATGGGTAACACCAGCAATATTCTTTTTCTAGGGAAGGGCAGAATCAATGAATTCATTGTAGGTGACCAACTGAGGTTCTCACCACAGAAGAAATCTGAACATTTGTTAACAACAGACGGGGGGGAGGGGGGGCATTTTCAAAGGCATGTACATGGTTTGCAGAAAACAGCAACAAATAAACTAGTTATGGCCCTATAGCTCAGTGGTGGTGCTGCACAGTGCCATGCAGGGGCCCTGGATTTGATTCTCAGTTCAGGTCTTCCACCCCCAGGGCTGGAGATGATGAAAAGGTCCCTTGGAGGGGGAGGAGGTAAACATGTCACAATCATTGAGCACTGGTGACACCTAGTGGCCAGATTTAGGGCTCATGATTGTAAAGTTCTGAAAGGAGCTTTGGGGCCTAGCCTTCAGCCAAGGGCTGGCTTTTGCTGCAGTCGCTGGATTAAAGTAAGCTGGAAGAGGGATCTGAAATAGGGGAAACAATGTGAACCATCTCTTCAGCTTGTCTGAGTATTCTTTAAGCTGTATAGTATATATATTCATGAGTAATACCGTGCTTAAGGCTTTCCTTTTACTGATGAGGCAACAGGTTTGACAACCCCTCCCCTCCTATGTTTTTTAAAATTATTCAGTCATGAATAATTGAGAGACAGAGAGAGAGTGAGCTCCAGAAATCTCATGTACGTGCTGTGCCCCAATCACTTTTTATTCCCGCATTAACCTTCCTCCCCAAGGCAGAAAGAAAGATTAACACAGGAAAATCAGCGTAAAACCACTGTGCTAAATAGCAGCGCAGTGGGCATCCCAAATGCAGGCAAACGGCCGCTCAGTCAATTGCTGCTGAAGTAAAAAACTGCATTAAAATCCAGCACTTTTTGTAGCATTGGATCTTTTTGCAGCACAGGAACAGAGTGTGATGCAGCATTTCACCTCAAATCGCAAGATCCCCCACCCCTCATCCCTTGACCCACAAACAAATAAATTGCTGGCTTAAATGGGCCCTCTCACTCCCTTGACCCAAATCAACATCCTGAGTGTCCCCCCAGACCCAAATCAACATCTTGGGTGCCCCCCTGGATCCCAGATCATACAACTGACCATGTTGGCGCAAGTAGGTTCCCCCTTCTGTACTCCCACCAACCCTCCCATGCACCTCTAAGGTGGAAGGCAGGAATGATGCCCACTCATGGGGTCGAGTGCTGCCATTTTCAGGATGGCCAAATTAAATAAAGAAATATCCACACCGCTAGGTCCAAGATAACAACCTCAAAAACTCTTAGTAATTGCCCCCAAAAGGTTTTTTTTTTTTTAAAAGGACCATCAAACGTCATATGAGAGCCAACACATACATCCTCAAGTTCTCCAAATTTCATCATTGGTCCAATTTTCAGGATGGCGACATAGAAGAGAGTGGGTATCCCCCCTGCCTCCCACCTTAGAGGTGCTTGGGGGGGCAAGGCTATAGGAGGGGGAGCCTACTTGCGCCACCGCAGTCAGTGGTGGGGTTTGCTGTCCGGGCGGAAGGAGGCAGCTAGTATGTTGGTTTGGCTGGGGGGAGGGGTGAGAGGGCCCATCTGAGCCACCAATGTGGTTGCTTGTGGTTGGGAGAGGGGGTAGGGTGGGAAAGGATTGGCATGTGCTTTTTTTCTATTATCTCCCTTCCTGTCAGTGCGCGAGTCAACTCCCGCTCACACATTGACGAGAAGGGAAATGTTTACTACTGATGCGGCAAATGGCTGCGTCTTACTGCTGCAGTATGTACTGCTTTTTCTGATGGGGCAAACTGTTTAACAAAGTGGTAATTTGCATGTCCTTCGTTTACAGCATTGGGAGTAAAAATATTTTTTAGCGCATGCTTTAGAATGCTGTGCGCTGGAGCTTATGCAGAATTCTAACGCGTGGCTTTCTGCATCGACCTCTGAGTCTCCCGAGGAAAGCTCAGATAAATTCTTCTGTATGATGGGACGCAGCAAATTGGGTTATTCCATGGTGTCGCCTACAAGGGTCTGAAAACTACCTGGAGCAAAACAAGGCCAAGGTAGAGGTGAAGCGTGTCTTCTCTCAGTATTTCTCTGGAAATCCCCTTTTTAACTTTTCACACAGATAAATATGCTTTTTTAAAATTAAATCTATATCAAATGAATACTTGCTCTTCAGAGAGGTAAAAAATAGAATCCCAGGCCGTGAGCTGGGCCTGTCCCATCTGCTGGCACAGAAAAGCACAGTAAGATCATTGAGACGGAAGACGTGCAGGAAACCGAAGAACTGCTAGAGTTAAACGCTAAGTGGCAAAGCATAAATAGCAGATCTAAGGCGCGGTAAGAGTTAATGTGTGCTTTCACACATGGTAAGCGGTTAGGATGGGGCCATAGTAACTGTTACTGCAGTGGAATGATGATTATCACGCGATAACTGCTCATCGTGCAATGGGACGGGGAATGGGCATGGACTGCACTTTGTAGTTAGCCTTTGGTACGTACCACGTGCTGTCAAAGTTGCAGTTAGTGAGGGTGCACTTAACATCACCTCAATAGGCAGCACCAGGTGTGCCCGCGATAATCAGTCAGAGACCAACGAATTTCAGTTGGTATGTTTGTGATAGCTGTCCTTTCCTTCTGTGTCTGTTTCTCCTCCTGTCCTATCTAGGTAAAATGGAGTTCTTTTCCATTTCTACTATGATTTAATATTATAAACTGCTTTGTTTTTATGTAAGAAAGGCGCTGTATAAAGCTTTTAATAAACAGAAGAAGTGAGGGACTTTTTCAGTGAGGTAACTGCTGGGGACATGCTGGGCATGACCCTGACATTAATGCAGGGAAGTTGCACTTACTGCGTGTTTGGTTTTGCTCCTAATGCATGCTAACTGCAATAATTGACTGCAGTTTAGGAAAGGGGCCCTAAGCGTATATATATATATATATATATATATATATACATACATATATGCCATCCACATGCTGTCTCTCTGACACTGAAAATGTGACGTAAACAAAGAGGTTCGAGCCGTGCACCCAAAATACATCCCCTGATGTTACATGTCCATCTCCCTGTCTGTGTTTGCCTTGAAAGAAATACAATTCCTTTACAAACTTCACATGCATCATGATATAATCACCGTTAGCCTTTCTTCATCTCTACCTGAAATAAAGTCAAGCATATTCAAGGAGATAACTGAATAGATCTAACCAGAGCAGCAGCATCGGTAAAAGAACAGGAAAATATTCATTTTAGATACCACCCCTTGTAGACATACAGGGTCCGATTTTCAAAAGGCATTTACACGGTTTACGGCCCAGTAGACCTTAAATGGGGATATTCAACGGTATTTACACGGTCAGCACCATTGAATATCCCCTTCTAACTCCCCTACATGCCCCAGTGCTATCTGGTTAGCATCGGGGCGTGTCGGGGGGGGGGGGGGGCATCCTGGGGCAGACCGGAGGCGGCGACAAGTGATAACCTGGCAGCAGCAATACTGCATGCTGCTCAGTTAGCGATCTGCGTCTTAAAGACAGGCAAAGGTTTTACTCACCTGTCTTTAAGGCGCAGGAGATAATTGAGCAGCATGCAATATCGCTGCTGCCTAGTTAGCTACTGCAGCTTCCGGTATCTGCGCCGATCCCCGGATATTCAGTGCCGGGGCTGCATATGACCAATATCTGCAGTTAAGGGTCGGCAGGTAAGGCTATGCGCCATAAGGTTGCATAGCCTGCCCAATTCAATATCGGGCCCATAAAATTAAAAAACATATATATATGTTCCTGTGAATCCTCCTATTTATGGAGCTAATTTGCTGACCGTTTTGACAGTTAAGAGAACAAAAAGCGGTATATGTAAGTAGGAGAGCTCAAGTGATAACAATTTCTTAGAAATTTCTTACCAGTATTCATAGGGATGACTGTGTCATTCAGTAATACTGTCTCATTGTACAGTAGCTCTATAGTATATTCATCTGCTGCTACGAAGTAAAGAACCGCAATTGTGCAAGAGCACTTTGAAAATGAAATGAAATCTCCCCCTGTCAAGTTTTCTGGAATGCATGTATTATTTCTGAAAGAGAACAGAAAAGTTAAATGATGACTAGATGATAAATACCCTACGCTGCACATTTGACAGTAATTCTACAGGTGGTTTTCTCAATGGCTTGCAGGCAGCCATCTTTGTATGGATAAGTCACAATCCTCTGCACGTTCGATTGCCAAAATAGGGGGGAGGAAAAGGAAAAGATTAAAGGGAGAAAGGTTTACACAGCCACTTAACAGCTTCAAAATTTGGCATCCTACCTCCTACCCTGGACAACATCAGTGCTAATACCCATTCAGCCCCAATTGAAGGCATCTGATACATCCATCTCTCCACTACTGTCTGCTGATGCCTCCTGCCAGGACTCACACCTGCTCAGCTCCTTAAAAATACATTGGGAATTTGTGCGGGTTCCTGAGTGGGGGGGATTAAAGTGCTGTATGCTGGCAGCAGGCCCGTATCGAGGTTGAATCGCGCCCTGTGTGACTTGCACAACGGGCGTGTCCCCCTTTCCCCTCCCCTGCAGTGGGAGAGAAGAGGCACGCCTACTGTGTAAGTTGCCAGCACACTAAGCAGATCTGTCTCTCCCTTCTCTGACGTGCGTTAGAGCAGGGAGGGACAGAGGTGCTTAGCATGCCATGAGAAGGCTTAAGGGGTGCATTTCAGATGTCTGTCGTTGCCTGCTGCCACTGATTGAAGAAAATGTGGCGGCGGCAGGCAACAGCAAACAGCCGAAATGCGCCCTGTGCGGCCGCACCGCTTGCACAGGGCTAGGTACGGTCCTGATTGGCAGTCCCTATGACTATGTGGCCCTGTTTCCTCTTACTTTGGAAGCATGCCCTAAATGGGAAGGAAGCAAGGTTGGGGTGTCCCGAAATTGTGAATATGTCACAGCCCACAGCCCGAAATGGAAATTACACTAACCTGGTAATTGTAGTTCCTGTAGGATCCAGTTTAGTCCTCCACAATCGGGTAATGCCCCTCCTACTGCAGCCTGGAGACTGGACCAATCAAATCTTCTGTAGTACATATCCAGCAGGAGCTCCCAGAAGCCCCCCAGTGTACTAGTAACAAAGCAAACTTAACGAAGCAACACATCAGATTATTATTAGGCTATCATTAAACTATGTACTTCCCCCCCTGGAATAACCAACTCCCTCCCCAAACGAGGAAGTCAGGACACTGCACGGCGCCGTCATCGACGCCTTTAAATTTACACCAAGCTTCCCCCAGAACTAAGGAGCTGACTGAACTCCAAAATAAAGGGAAGAGCCATAGCGATAAGCACGACTGTCGACAGAGTCCGAACGGGACGAAAACCATCCTACAGGCACCCGCTCGGGACAGCGCGCCGCAAAATCATACAGATAGTCGGGAGGGAAGGAGGACTAAACTGGATCCTACAGGAACTACAATTACCAGGTTAGTGTAATTTCCATTTCCTGTGCGGATATCCAGTTTAGTCCTCCACAATCGGGATGTAACAGAGCAGTTAAGACCGGGCGGGACCTTGCAGGCCGGCGCGCAAAACCGCCGAACCAAAACAAGAATCCCGAGCCGCTGACACATCCAAGCGATAGTGCCTGCTGAAAGCATGCAGAGACGACCAGGCAGCCGCCCTACAAATCTCTGCTGGTGGAACCAGGCTATGCTCCGCCCAAGAGGCCGCCTGAGCCCGAGTAGAATGAGCCCGGAGCCCCTCCGGGACCGGCCGCCGCTGCAACAGATACGCGGACGCGATCGCTTCCTTGAGCCATCGAGCAATGGAGGCCTTAGCCGCCGCCTCCCCTTTTTTTGTACCCCCAAAGAGCACAAAAAGCCGATCAGTCTTTCGAAGGACTCGGTAGACTGCAAATACCGCCGCAGCGCGCGGCCCACATCAAGCCGGAGAAGACTCTTGTCCACCGACTCGACCGAGCTCGCCGAAAGCACTGGCAGAAATACCGCCTGATTTAAGTGAAAGGGAGACACCACCTTTGGCAGAAAGGAAGGAACCGGACGGAGCACAATCCGCTCCGTAGAGAAAGACAAGAAAGGCTCTCGGCAGGACAGGGCCTGCAGATCCGAAATACGCCGTGCCGAGCAGATGGCAACCAGGAACACCGTCTTCAATGTGAGATCCTTCAAGGACGCCCTCCGCAAGGGCTCAAATGGTTCCCGAACCATAGCCCGCAGAACTAAATTCAAATCCCACGAAGGAATCACCGCCCTGCGGGAAGGCCGTAAATGGAAAACGGCGGTCAAGAAACGCCGCACATCCGCATGAGCACCAAGAAGGCGGCCCAAGACCTTGCCTCTATAACACGAAATCGCCGCCAGCTGGACCTTCAGGGAACTGGCCGCGAGACCTTTCTCGAACCCATCCTGAAGGAAGCTTAACACGACGGGCACAGAGACCGTCGCCGCCCGGACTCCCCGCCGGGAGCACCAGTCCTCAAAAATCCTCCAAATCCGAACATAAGTGAGAGAAGTGGAGGACTTTCTCGCCCGCAGTAAGGAGGAAATCACCGCGGGCGAATAACCCTTCTTTTTCAGCCGAGCCCTCTCAATGGCCAAACCGTAAGCGAGAATCGAGCCACCTGGGGCATCCGCAAGGGGCCCTGAAGGAGAAGGTCCGGCAACGCCGGGAGGTGCCACGGCACGCCGTCTTGAAGCCGGACGAGGTCGGCATACCAGGGCCTCCGGGGCCAATCCGGAGCCACCAGCAGCACTCGGCCCTGATGGCACTCGATGCGCTGGACGACCCGGCCGATCAGCGCCCAAGGAGGGAAGACATACAGTAGCCCGGAAGTCGGCCACGGCTGAATGAGAGCGTCGAGTCCTTCGGACATTCGCTCCCGCCGTCTGCTGAAGAAGCGACTCGTCTTGGCCGATTGGTAGGTCGCCATGAGATCCATGATGGGCGGACCCCACCGCCGAACTATTTGCGCATACACCTGTGGATTTAACTCCCACTCTCCGGGGTCCACCCGCACTCTGCTGAGGAAGTCGGCCTGGACATTGTCTGCGCCCGCTATGTGCGCCGCCGAGATCGCCGGCAGGCGCGTCTGCACCCAGCTGAATAAGGCCGTCGCCTCTGTCTCCAGGGCCACACTCCCTGTGCCCCCTTGGCGATTGATGTACGCCACCGTGGTCGCATTGTCCGACCAGACGCGGACCGCCCGACCCCGGACCAGAGGCCCCAGGGCCAACAGGGCTAGCCTGACCGCCCGAAGCTCGAGACGGTTGCTCGACCACGCAGCTTCCCGAGAGGACCACACCCCCTGCGTGAAGCGGGCCTCGCAGTGAGCTCCCCAGCCGGCTAGGCTCGCATCCGTAGTGAGGGGAACCCACAGAGGAGGCTCCAAGGGAATCCCCCGCGTCAGGTTCTCGGAGGAAAGCCACCATCGAAGCGACCGCCGCACTGCCTTCGGACAGGGCAGCCTCTTGTGCAAGGAATCGCACTGGTTGGACCAGCGGCGAAGGAGCGCCCTCTGGAGCGGGCGCATGTGGAACCGTGCCCATGGCACCACCTCCAAGGTCGCCGCCATCGTTCCGAGAAGCCGTAGGTACCACCACGCCGACGGAGCGGGCATCCCCCGAAAGAGTCGGACAAGAGCCCGCAACGCCCGGACGCGGCGCTCGGGGAGACACACCAGTCCCCGAGCGGTGTCGAAGCGCACTACCAGATACTCCAGGTCCTGCGAGGAACGCAGACAACTCTTTCTTTCTTTCGTTCACCACCAAGCCGAGAGATCGCAGCAGAGCCACTACCCTGCTCGTGACTCGCAGGCACTCCCGACTGGATTTTGCCCGTATCAACCAGTCGTCGAGATATGGATGGACCAAAATGCCCTCCTTGCGCAAGGCCGCCGCAACGACCACCATCAGCTTTGTGAACGTGCGCGGAGCCGTAGCCAAGCCGAACGGCATGGCCCTGAACTGGAAGTGGCCCCACGGAAACGCAAAGCGGAGAAACCGCTGATGAGATGGATGTATCAGGATGTGCAAATAGGCCTCGGTGAGATCGAGGGACGTCAAAAACTCCCCCTGTCGCACCGCTACAATGACTGACCGCAAGGTTTCCATACGGAAATGCGGCACCCGGAGAGTGCGCGATTCACGCCTTTGAGGTCCAAAATCGGACGCAGGGAATCGCCCTTTTTGGGAACCACAAAATAGATGGAGTATCGCCCGGCGCCTCTTTCCAAAGGAGGAACCGGGATCACCGCTCCCAGCGCTAACAACCGATCCAGGGTCACGCGGAAGTCCCGCGTTTTTTGCGCTCCCCTGCTGGGAGACAGAACAAATGAATCTGGAAGTGGGAACGCAAATTCCAGAGCGTAACCCTCTCCTATAATTTGTAGCACCCAGCGATCCGACGTGATTTGGGCCCAAGAGGAAAGAAAGTCGCGCAAGCGACCCCCGGTAATCGGGCCTCCCTCCAGAGCCTGCCTCGCGTCATTGTGGCTTGCGCCCAAAAGAAGAGCCCGAGGAAGAGGCGGCTCCGGAGAAGCCTCTGCCGGCTCCCCGAAGGTACGAAACCCTTGATTACGGGCTCCAAACCTGCCCCGCTGCGAAGTCCACAGGCGGGAGGAACGAAACCTGCGCTGATCCCGAAAGGACCCCCTCGCCGAGGGGGAGGACTTGTTGGACCTTGGCCTATCCTCCGGGAGCCGGCCCCCCTTGGACTCACCGAGATCCTTTACCAACTTCTCGAGAGCCTCCCCAAATAACAATCTGCCCTTGAAGGGCAGCTTACTGAGGCGGGACTTGGAAGAACCGTCCGCCGCCCAGTTGCGCAACCAGAGGGACCGTCGCGCCGCAACCGCGGATGCCATACTGTTAGCCAACGCGCGGATTAAATCATAAAACAGATCCGCCAGATAGGCCGAGCCGGACTCCAGCCGGGAAACCTCCAACAGGCCCTGCTGGTCTAGCCCGGGGCTCGAGCGCAAATGCTGCGACCATCGCAGACACGACCGAGCCACCCAAGCCCCACAGATAGAGGCCTGCAATGACACGGCATCAGTATCGAAGGTTTGCTTGAGCAAATTATCAATCTTCTTGTCCTGACCGTCCTTGAGGGCAGCCGCCCCCTCAACCGGGATGGTGGTTTACTTGGTCACTGCGGAAACCGCAGCGTCCACCCGGGGGGACTTGAACAAGTCCCTGTCCTTGTCGGCAAGGGGATAAAGCCGATTCATGGTCCGAATCCCCTTCAAGCCGGATTCCGGGCGCTCCCACTCCGCCTGGATCATATGATCCACCACGCGGTGAACGGGAAAAAACCACCTGGGAATCCCTGACTGTCTGAATTAGAGGATCCTCAAGACCCTCCTCCTCCATGGGCCGCACCGCCGAAAGGTTAAGCGCCTGCAGGGACTCCGTGACCAGAGGAACCAGTTCGTCCCTACGGAACACGCGAATGATCCGAGCCTGGTCCTCCGGCTCAAGGATCTCCCCATCCTCCAACTCCTCCGCTTCAGTCTCAGGATCGCCCTCTGCCTCGGAATCCAGGAGACCTAGGGCGTCCTGCTCCTGTTCCCCCAACCGAAGTCGCTTGCCCCCGGGTTGCGAGGTGCATTGAGCCGCCCCCGAGGACCCCGGGGGGATAGAGGGGGGCCAAACTGCCGGCAACTGACCGGACCTGCTCAAGCGAAACGCCTGATGCATGAGGAGCACAAAATCCGGGGAGAAATCCATAGACTGTGCAGCTATAGCCGCCTGCTGGAGCGCAGCCACCGACCCGCTGGCCGGTGGAACCGACCCAGACTGAGGGAGGCTCGGGGAAAGAACACTGTCCCCTGAATTAGAAGCATCCCCAGGGGTAGGCTGATCCGGGAGACTCACAGATTGCTCTAACTCTGCAGGCACTGCAGCACAGCACCTGCAGATGGCCAGAGTCAGTCCCTGCTGCTCTGCGGGACCCACAAATCACGCACTGGGGCTGGGAAGCCATCCCAAGGCCACCTCTGCCCAGCGGGATAGAATACCACAGTCACAGGGAAGCCCACACCACAGGGGCAATCCTATGCAAATCAGCCCCGATTTGAAATTAAAACGTTTTTTTTTTTTTTTTTTACAAGAAACAAAATATGCCCCAGACTCCCTGGGGTGCCCTGAGCAAAATCGCCAGCAAGAGGAACCCCAAAAACGCCAGGGGAACCTGTGCACAAGTGCTCAAAAGTGCCTCTAAAAGCACACTTTTAAAATCCAAAATGGCCGCCGGACTTTTTCACCCGCGGTAAAAAACGGCGCGAAAATACAAAAGCCACCAAATAATATGGAAAAGAACTAAAACGACCCTCTAATACAGGGCAAACGACCAAATTTAAGAAAAATTGCCAAATGGGCTCAGGAGAGCCTACAGAAATGCTGGCAGCTCTAACAGAGCACTGCACACAAGAAGAAATGAAATGAAAATCTCCTACCAGCTCAGGAACCACCAGGATTCAGCCAACATCTCCCAGTGCCAGCCACTACTGTATCAGGTATGGCTTTACCCCGTACTGTCCAGGGGGAGCTCACCCAGGGCTGTGAAAATTGGCTAGGCAGGAACACAGGAGCCAACAGGTCTGACTTCCCCCTAGTCTCCTGTGGCAGTGCTCCAGAGAGACAGGCTTCTTCTTTTGTTCTCCTTTTAAAGATACAGCTAGCTATCAAAGAAATAGCAAGGAAATGCCCCAAAACAAACCCTAAAACAACTAACTAACAAGTGTTGCTCCTGCAATAGTCACTCAGTGTGCCCAGGAGGACACACTTTTACGTCTTCAAGCTGCTAGAGACTGGACACACTGGGGGGCTTCTGGGAGCTCCTGCTGGATATGTACTACAGAAGATTTGATTGGTCCAGTCTCCAGGCTGCAGTAGGAGGGGCATTAACCGATTGTGGAGGACTAAACTGGATATCCGCACAGGAACCATGGTTGCCCAAGGTGGCCAGGATGAACAGAGGAGAGCATCAGTTAGGAGCTAGCAGGTGCCAAAGGAAGATGGGGTAAGTGTGAGGTGGAGACAGCAACCGAAGGCAACTTTACTGCACATTGCAGACTGCTACCTGGATCATGCAGGCCCCCTGAGAGAAAATTCTACCATGCATATTCAGACTGCCTAAGTCTGAATTATGAACTTCAGGAAGACAGGGATGAGGAGTGCAAGGGAGAGAAGCAAGTTACAGTGTTCATAATTCCTGGACCCTTCCCTTGCACCACCACCATCTAATATCACAGGACACAGAGCCAACAAGAGCATAACACTGCTAGGATTATAGTGATACTATAATTGGATATTACAACCTTTTGCCTTTCACCTCACATTCTGTTTCTCTTGGTGCTTACGAATGAGGAAAGTGTTTGTGATATCATAGTAGGAGATCATCTCACATCCAGTGATCACTAGATGGTGTGGTTCAGTATTTGGACTAGAGCTGATAAAATGAGATTCTTAGACTTTAGGAAAACTAACTTTGCCAAGATGGGACAATACCTCAAGGAGTCATTAGCGTGATGGTAACAGCTGGGTAAGCAGAAAAGCAATTGGCAAAACTGAAAAGGGATATTTAAAGGGCAGCAAACCTTTATGTTAGAAAGGTAAATAAATGTAAAAGGAAATGGAAGCCACTATGGTTCTCAAAAGAAGTAGCTGAAGAGGTGAAGAAAAAGAGAGTGGTCTTCATAAAATATAAAGATCACAGAGAGAGGAAGACAAGCATCTATATTTGGGAGAGAAGCTAGGAAAGCAGTCAGTAAAGCAAAGATACAAAAAGAAAAAGAAATAGCCAATGCAATAAAATGGGGGAATAAGAATTTTTTCAGATATGTTAACAAGAGGAGGAAGTGCAAAACTGGTATCATCAGACTCAAAGGTGAAAGGGAGGAATATGTGGAGGTTGATGAGGATAACACAAAATATTTTTGTTCTGTGTTCATAGATGAAGGGCCAGGAGCAAGACCTCAGAAAACACCCACAAACAGGAACAGAAGTGAAGGGGATCTTAAATGATTTTCTGAAGAATGTGTTTGTGAGGAACTAGCTAAACTAAAAGTAGACAAAGCAATGGGACTGGATGGGTTACATCCAAGAATACTGAAGGAACTTGGGGACGTTCTAGTGGCTCCACTGACTGACCTTTTCAATGCTTCTTTAGTCAGGCATGGTCTAGAGAGTAATGGAGAAAAGCACATGTGATCCCTTTACACAAAAGCAGAAGTAAGGATGAGGTTGGGAACTATAGGCCGATAATTCTAACGTCTGTTGTGCGTAAATTATTGGAAAAGCTGCTAAAACAGAGAATAGTGAGGTTTCTGGAGTCCAATGGATTGCAGGATCTGATACAGCATGAGTTTACCAGAGGCAGGTCTGGTAGACAAATCTGATTGATTTCTTTGACTGGGTGACCAGGGAGTTGTAACGAGGGAGAGCCCTAGATGTGGTGTACTTAGATTTCAGTAAAGCCTTTCATGTGTTCCACATAGCGACTTAGAAACTTGTTAAGTGAGAGGTGACAAAGGTTACAGATAAATGGAGCTCACTCTGAGGAGAAGGAGGTTACCAGTGGTGTGCCGCAGGGATCTATCCTTGGTCTGATTCTTTTTAACATCTTTGTTAGTGATATTGTAGAAGGACTGTCGGAAAGGTTTGCCTCTTTGTGGATGATACCAAAATCTGCAATAGAGTAGACACCCAGGAAGGAACAGATAACATGAGAAAGGGATCTGGCTAAGCTTGAAGAATGGTCTAGAATTTGGCAGCTGAGATTTAATGCTAAAAAATGCAGGGTCATGCATTTGGGCTGTAAAAATCAAAGAGAGCAGTAAGTGATCAAGCCCCTGATATCCCCCCCCCCCCCCTGGGTTAGGAGACCTTACGGGTTTATTAGAAAACTCTTTAGAGGTTGTTACAGGAAAGGCTACCCTGCTTGTTACCATGGCTTTAGAGTCAGATACATTTTATGTTCTTAAAATGTACTTCAGAAATATTAATGAGGTTTTTCTAGGTTCTAATGTTAGAATATTTCCTGATGTCTCTCGTGATACGCAGTTGAGAAGGAAAGGCTTTTTGGCCCTTTGCCCCAGGGTTTTGACCCTAGGGGCTACTTTTCAGCTAAAATTTCCTGCAAAGTGTTGTGTTATGTTTAAACAAAAATTGTATTTATTTTTTGAGCCTAGACAACTTCAAGATTTTCTGAAGGCTAGGGAGGAGGTTGTGGTAAAAGTTCCTGGGCTCTCTCATTCGGCTGATGCATAAGTCTACCTGCCTTTGTTAATATAAATTGCTTGTGTTAAGACTTGTTCTTTAAAAATTTTTCCTGGTACTTCCCTATTTTTTCTTTGTATTAGTGGTCTAATTATAATGGGGGGATTATTTCTTTTGTTTTGAATTTCTTATTCTAGATATGCCCCTGTATTTTCTTTTCATTCAAAATATTTTTTTCTGGATGTAATATTAAAAACGCATAAATAAAAAATTAAAAAAAAAATCAAAGAGAGCGGTACAGTGTAGGGGGTGAAGTACTTCTCTCCAGGAAAGAGTGGGCGTGATTGTTTCTGATGATCTTAAAGTAGCTAAAGAGGTAGAAAAGGCGACAGCAAAACCAGACGGATGCTTGAGTGCCTAGGGAGAAGAGTGGCTAGCAGAAAAAGAGGTGATAGTACCTCTGTATAAGTCTCTGATGTGACCTCTTCTGGAGTATTGTCTAATTCTGGAGACCGCACCTTCAAACAATATAAACAGGATAGAGTCTGTGCAGAGGGTGGCTAATAAAATGGTTAGTGGTACTCATTATAAAGCATATGGGGACAGACAATGATCTTAATATGTATATGTTAGAGGAAAGGCGGGATTGGGGCAATATGATAGAGACATTTAAATACCTCTGTGGCATAAATGCACAGGGGGGTCTCTTTCAATTGAAGGCAAGCTCTGCTACAAGGGGACATAGGATGAGAGTGAAAGGGGATAGACTCAGGAGTAATATGCAGAAATACTTCTTTATGGAACAAGTGGTAGATGCGTGGAATGGACTCCCAGTGGAGGTGGTGGACATGAGGACAGTATTGAATTCAAAAAAGCTTGGGACAAACACAGAGGAGGTAAAAAGGGGACTATTGTAGTTGATATGGAAGAGCAGACTAGATAGAAAAAGACCACATAGCCTGCCGTCAAGTTTTTATGTTTAACGGTGCATTGAAACCTAGGGGGTCAATCCAGAGGCGGCTCTATAATGAGGCAAAGTGAGGCGGCTGCCTCAGGCGGCAAAGTCTTGAGGGCGGCAAAAAATGCCCCCAAAACAGCCACTTCACTTCACCTTCAAAAGTAAAAAAAAATCCCCAAAAAAAGATGCACGTTGCTGCTGAGTCTGCTTCTCAGCAGCGGCAAACTCAACCTCCGTCTCCAGGCAGCCATGGCTCCCTGCCTCTTAGAGAACTGCAGCTGTGCTGTGACTGCAGTTTTAAATACAAACGAAACTGGTGCGGAGCCTTCTCGCCTCCATGAAGAACCCTGTGCAGCCTTCACGGCTCTGTAAAGCCGTGCTGAGGGAGACAGGAGGCTCTGCCGGGGCGGCCACAGGGCACTTCCTGCTGCCGCGGCAGCAGCAGCTTCAGCAGCCAGGTTCTTTTTTTTTATTTTATTTCCCAGGGGGGAGGGGGGTTCTAGGACTCAAAACGGGCTAATGAGGGGGGTTAGGACTGGAGGTGGGCTGATGGGGGTGTTTAGGACTGGTAATGGGCTATGGGGGGCTAGGACTGGAAATGGGCTGATGGGGGTTATGACTGGTAATGGGCTATGGGGGGCTAGGACTGGAAATGGGCTGATGGAGGGGGCTAGGACTGGAAATGGGCTGATGGGGGGCTAGGACTGGTAATGGGCTATGGGGGGTAGGACTGGAGGTGGGCTGATGGGGGGGGGGATAGGACTGGAAATGGGCTATTGGGGGAGGGGAGGAGAGTGCTGCTGGCCCTGGAAGAAAACTAGGGGCTAGGGCTACAAATGGGCTTATGCGGGAGAATGGTAGAATGGGACTGGAAGGGAGCAGATAATGGGAGGGTCTGCCGGGGGAAGGAGGGGGCTGGAAAGGAGCTGACACCTGGGATATACTGAAGGGGGACTGGAAGGGAGCTGACACTTGGGGATGGGAGTGGTAGGTGGTTGGGTAATGGGGAGAAGGCTGGAAGGGAGCTGATATGCAAATGGCACTGGAAGGGGGATGGACAGAGGGTAGTGTGACTGGAAGGGAGCTGACTTGGGGGGGTGGCGGCACTGAGAATGGACGTGAGCTAATATCTGGGATGGTATTTGAACTAGAAGGGGCTGGACAGTGGGGATGGAGGGGGACTGGAAGGGAAATGGCACCAGTTGCAGTCGTGGGAATGCAAGGCAGTTGACATTGGAAGGTACTGGGAGGGAAGGACTGGAAAGGGTGCTGATACTGGGGAGGGTTACTGGAACTAGAAATGGGCTGTTGGAAGGAAGTGAAGAAAACAAAAGAAGAGATAAGAAATGGCAGATGGACCATAGACCATAGAAAGAGAGCTAAGAGAAGACAGGAAAGCAGAAGCCTCAGATCAGGACCAGCATGATCAGAGAATAAAATGGTCAGACAACAAAGGTAGAAAAAAATAATTTTATTTAATTTTAGTGATTGGACTTTGTGCTATTTTTATATTACTGGGGAACTGCATCTCTTATTTATCTATTTATCTAATGTTGCACTGCATGTGGACTCTGGCTTCTTGGGGTTTCAATTTAAATTTAGTTTACATATTTTCATTTTTACTTTAGATTGTGGTTACTTATTCTGTACTTGGTGAAGGTCGATGTTGTGAGTGTGTGACTGAGGCCAGGTGTTCTGATAACATGGAGTTTGTACATAAAGATCTATACTGTACTGTAGTAATTTGACTTGTTCAGCTTTTCGGATAGGTGTATGGATGTTCCAGGGCCCACTGTAGTATTTACAGTGACGCTTTTTTTGGCTGGGCTCCTTATGTGAGTTTTGGAAGTTTGTGCTGATATGGTATGGTAGGTTTGCTCTTTGTTGTAGGGTTTTGTATTAGTCAACAATATGCCTGGTACTGGAGAACAGTGGTTGTTGTTGTTGTTAGTGAGATGATCAGAATCCAATTTTTTTTTTGTAAATATTGAGTTCTGTGGGCGAGTGCCCTGGTTCTGGCTCTGCACCTACTGTGGATGCAAAATATATGTTGAAAAAGAAAAAGCAAGAACAATAACACAGTTTATAATAACAAACTAAAAATGAGTTATAATTTAGTTTTATAAACTGTGCTGTTGGTTCTTGCTGTCTTTTAGTTCCTTGGTGTGCAAATGGGACCTACCTAGCCCTGTGCAAGTGATACAGCCGCACAGGGCGGAAAGGCTTGGGAGATGTATTTCGGCTGTCTGCTGTTGCCCTGCCACCGCTGGCAGGACAGTAGCAGGCAGCCAAAATGCACTCCCCAAGCCTCTTTAAGCAAGTCTGGTCCCTCCCTCCTCTGACTCAATGTCAAGGAGGGACAGATCTGCTTAAAGTGCCGGTGCCTTTCAGATCGGGCGCATGCCCCCCTTCTCCTCCCCATACCTCCATCCAGCGCTGTCTGCTCTTTCCCTGCTGCTGGCGCCGCCGTGAAAAAAACAGAGGGCAGCAGCAGCAGCAGGGAAAGAGCAGGCAGCACTGGACAGAGGTATGGGGGAGGGGAGGCGTGTGCCCGAGCTGCAAGTCTCACAGGGTGCGATTGCAGCTCAATATGGCCCTTTGTGCAGACATCTTGCATTTCCTCCATATAATCTAATCGGCTTTTTGGTTTGGTCCAGTCTCTGATTGGATTTCTGAAAAAGCCCCGCCCCCTCTAAGGTGGGGGGGGGGGGCGCCTTTTCATACTTCGCCTCAGGCAGCAGATTGCCTTGAGCCGCCCCTGGGTCAATCTGCCAAATAAGAAGTGAGGCCAGAGCCTTTTCAGTCACTGCTCCATGCTTCAGGGATAGTTTGTCAGCTGAAATACTACTACTATTACTATTATTACTACTAATCATTTATATAGCACTGTACAGAGAACATGTAAGAGACAGTCCCTGCTCATAAGAGCTTACAGTCTAATCAAGACAGACATTACAAGTGGGGACTAGGATATATCTAGGGGAATGGTAAGGAAACACATAGGAGGTGAACAGGAGACTAGGAGGATCAGGATCCAAAAGCAGGCAAGAGCCAAGGAAAGGTTTAGAACCTAGCGCATCTTTTCCCACTGAACTGATCAGACTGGGGTTGCTACGAGTGGTTTTACTGGTCTGACACACAGCGGTATGGGGATTCTGAGATGCCCAGGTCATGAAAGCATACTTTGGGGATAGAATGGAGTACTTCCAGCTAGCAGCTTTAATTGAGGCTTATATATGCCTATTTTTTTTTCTTTTTTTGTACTTGATTTTTTACAATTTTTTTCAAAATCTTTCCAACGATAACAACATTGTCATAATGACAGAATATACATATGTGTCTAATTTTTAATTTCTGCCGATTTATGATTAATACAAAATTCATTTGCTATAGTCGTTTTTCATTTTTTTTTCTTCTTATTGATCTGTTGCCTTATGTTCTAGGGGTATGTATATTAAAGTGTGCTGAGGATTTCCACTTCATGTACATTTGCAGCAAAAATGTTCAGTGAGACAGCCCCATGCTAACTACTGGGAACGTCCCAGCAATTATCACTCTGAACAGCCACTAATGTGTGACAGCAGCATTTGCAATTAATGTGGGTGACTTAATGCAACCCACGGAGGTGGGGTTAAGTGTACTTAAGATAACTTCAACACTGACAATTAGCTCGCATTAATAACACCTGCACTAAAGACAATATGCAGACAATGCCCACTCTCCGCCCCTATCCTGCATGTTTCCTGTCCCGTTGCGTCCTAAACAGTGCAGAAGGTTTAATGTGCTGGCTGTTTTAGCACATGGTAGGAGTTACCGTGATCCTTTAGCACACACTAAAGCACATGTTAACCATCAGAACACTTTAGTAAACATGCCCCATATTGTTTCATCTTTGTTTTTCACTTTGAATGGTTTTATGACCAGGAAAGTGAAATGCAGATGTATTAAATAAATATATAGCGTCAGCCAGCATCACTTTTTACAATTTAATGCATGTGGCTGGTAACTGTATAAACTCCCATGCAGGCTACGCACTTTAGTACACAGGTATTTAGGGCTTATTTTATAAAGTGATGCATGCGTGTACTTTCCTTTATAAAACAGGGGCGTCAGACTTAGCTGAACCGAGTCACAGCCATTGCACCTGCTCTAAAGCAGACATAACGGCACGCAACTGGATTGGCGAAGAAACATCCATAGGTTAAAATATTCTATAATCTGGACCCCATAACGTCCCCCCTCTCCGGGCACTCGCTGACATAAAGTACGCACAACGGAACTTATACATGTTCTTACAGAATAGCGACTGTTCAGACAGTGCGTGGAAGTGCCCCTTCACACAAGTAAGTCCTTGAGAATAGGGAGTGACTTTCTAGGGCGTAACTGTTCACGTGAGCTATATAAAATCAGCCCCTAAACGCCGAACAGAGAAATATTTTGAGCTTTGGCTCTTGGATGTGGGGATTTCTTTTGTGAGATCTGCAGAGATATTTTTTTTTATAGAAACGTTTTATCTATTTGTTTTCATATTCATAACATGCCCTTTGTACTCAGAGGTGTGCCATAGAGTCACTGCTAATTCCTGCCAACCCAGCCCCTGGGATTTCTTGACAAGGTGCGACGAAGTACATTTCCAAGCCTTTCTTCCACACAGCAAGTCTACAGCACCTGGTATTCTACAGTAGTGACCCATCCAAGTGCCAGCAGGGCCTGACCCTGCTTTGCTTCTGAGATCAGCCAAGACCAGGCCCATTCAGGGCAGCAAAGTCCCATACAGAGGACAGCAGCCACAAGTCTAATAAGCAGAAACCTAATATAATTCAACCTTGTAGAATATTTGCAGGCTCATGAGTACCAGGGTACTCTGCCTTGTGTTACCAGCTGCTGCAGAGGGCACATCGGGCACCTCTGTGCTTTCCTATCTGCCACAAAGGAGGGGCTGGAGCAAAACATCCCTGCTGCTCAGGAGTCTGAAAACAAGTAGCAGAACTGTGTTCCTGGTTGTTCTCCCATAAATTAAGCCCTGGTCTTACAGAAAAAGATATCACTTAACATTTTTGTTGCTGGCTTTTACTCCTGTACAAGTGGGCTAACAGGGCAACCACCACAGCAGTTTCCGAACAATAGAATGCTCTGAGACAGGTGGAGGAGAATGGACACAATGATGGGGTAGGAGACAGAACAGTTTCTTGTTCCGAAACGTAAGAGAACTAAGACATCCATAGAACAGTTTGCACCAGTCTGGCAATGATAAAGGAATATAGCAGATGCCACATAATACTTACAGCGAGAACTTGAATGAACTTTCATATTTTAGCAAGTACTGGTCTCTGCAGTTAATTGTCGAATTTTCCACCTCCCACGTGCAAACCATCTCTCGCTCATAATCATTGTAGCACTCCAGGTTCTTAACCTGACCATCTGTTTTGACTAGACAGAAATAAAATGGGTGAAGAAAACCACAACATATCCGAGGCCATCAGCACAACGGCAAAGAGGTTGCAATGCTACGGAGTGTGCAAACTTCTAAAATGAACATACAAAAACATTTAAAGAGAACTGCTCTCATGCAGGAGCCTCTTCATCATTATTGTTTATCTACTTCACGCTTCCCCATCAAATATATTACAGCAGGTCAGAGGTATACATCACATCGGGGGTAACGTTCTAAAATCTGTTTTCCATGCAGAAAGGCTCTTTATAAAACTGCGCAATTGAATACACGCGTAAAAGATATGTGCAGGGAAAGTGTGCTCCTACTTTTATGAGATCTGTAGGTAGGCGTTTTGGGGGGCCTAGTGTGGGTGGAGTGGAGGCAGGGTTGTGCTGTGTGTGTACATTTTATATAATATAGTACGTGTGCACACACAGAATACATGCACACAGTTACACTTTCTTTGAAACAGCTAGTAATGTGTGCACTGGTATTTGTGTGCTATTGGGGCTGGATCTGGGAGCCTATTTTATAAAGACACATAGGCACCTATGTTGCTAAGATTCTGACAGTGAATGGGCCATATGGATGAGCATTAAGGCCTTTTAAGAGGAGGCATTCCAAGAGCTCTTCTGGGGTGGGGGGGGGGTAGAGCTAAAGGTTATTCAGACAGCACTAATGCTGTCTGGGCAACTTTATTTGTTTAAGTAGAACGACTAACCTAAATGGGGAACTTATCCAAATAGGACCACATATTCAGCTGAAAATCTGTGTAAAAATAATTTGATAAGACTTCTGGTCTGGCCTGTGAAGAAAGAGGATGTGAGTGAGCTCGCTTCTCCGTTACCCTGCATCTCCCGCCGAATAAAAAACCCAAGCGCCGACCATAAGCGGAGGCGATACAGTAGGCATCATGCCGAAAACGGAGAAGACTAAAACGGCCAAAAAATAAAAGACTTATACGCTGCAAAGGTGAAAGGAGAGGGAAAACCCATGGAAACAGGCTCACAGCCGCCATCGCTGGTTCCAGCAACCACAAGCGAGCATGAGGAAGGAGCCAGAGAAAGTAACGCTGCCCTGCCTACTTCGCTTCAAGAAATAAGAGCCTCAGAAACCAAGATAGTGGAGAAGGTGCTCAATAAGATAGAAGCACGGCTAGACAAGGCAGAAGCCAGAATAAACAAAACAGAGGAAACTCAACAAACATTCTATCGAACGTGGGATTGCTGCAAAAACAGATGGCCCCATGCAAGAAAAACTAGAGGATGCTGAAAAAAGAGACCGCAGATCCAATATCAGAATTTTCAGCATCTCGGAGAGGGAGGAAGGGTGGGTTCTGATAGAATTTTTATGGACTTTTTTTGCTGCAGTGCTTCCCTGACCCGCAGCAACCAGGGGAATTTGAGATAGAGAGAGCACATTGGGAGCTAAGACAGCGCCCAGACACTAGTGACAGACCACAGGTCTTTATTGTTAAATTGCTCCGGTTTCAGGACCGTAGCACATCGGGAGCATATAATCCGAGCGGCCAGGAAAACAGGATATGTGATATATCGCAACTGGAGCATTATGGTATTTCCCAACCTGGCGGCGGAGACAGTGTGAAAGCGCCGGGCGCTGCTACGCAGCAGAAAACAGTTGACTAAGCATGAGATTAAAGCTGCACTATGGCATGCCGCGAAATTGACATTTCAAATTAATGGTGCATGGAGATTCTTTTTTTCACCAGAAGCAGTGGACAAATACTTGCAGGCCGGGAGGGAGGGGTCAGTGCAGCCCAGTCTACCATGACAATCCAGACAGAGCATGGACAGCGTACAAACAGCACAGGAAAAGCAACCGGGCAGAACAAGGGACGGCCACAGCAGCAGTGCAGGGGCTGGAGGCAGATAAAGGCGTGGGAGATGGAAAAGGAGAGGAAGCAGAACGAAGGAAGTAGAGGCCCAGTGAGAGCAGAGGCAAAGAGCGAGACAGGACACACTGGTGGCAAATAGGACTTTTATTGTATAAAAGCGTCATGGGAGAAAGGGCAGCAGGAAGGGTGCGGGGCCTCACCGGGACTTGCCAAGCGGCAGTAAAAATAAAAAGCCTTGGAGCAAGGCAAAGTGGGCACTTGAAGACCACAGCTGGTGCAGGGGAATTGGGGGAATCAGAGGGGGTGCAGGGGAGGGGGGTGCCAACGTAGCTCTAAAACCAAGAGCCAACATCAGGTCAAAGAAGTCCAAAATGCAGAAAATGAAGAGGGGGGGTTTTGAATGGAGTGGGCATGTGAGAGAGGTTTGGTAAGAGAAGGAGGAACTGTTTATGATGTAAGGGAAAGATCCCTCAATACCGGGACCAGAGTAGATGTGCAATGGGGAACAGTAGTGCACGATGGGGGTTAAAATAGCATCTCTCAATGTCAGGGGCATTCATGGCCGAATCAAAAGGAAAAGAGTACTCTCATACCTTCAGAAAGCGCACATCCAAGAAACACACCTGACACAATTAGAGCATGCCATGCTAAAGGCCCTGGGATATAAGCAGATTTACTGTTCTGCGTTTAATTCTAAAAAACGCGGGGTAGCAATACTTATCCACAAATGAATGCCCTAGGTGACATATCACGCAGGAGGAGATACTCAAGGGAGGGTGGTGTCGGTCACGGGGAGGGTGGAACAGAGGGCCCTCTCTATTTTGAATTTATATTCACCTAACGGACCGAAGGGGAATTGTTTTTAATGAGTGGCTAGGCAAATTTGAAGAGGAAGCCAAAGGAGACTGGGTTGTGGTGGGGCCAGAGGACAGGTCAAACTATGAGACACGGCTACATCTAAGAGAAGGAATGGAGTTGAGAGAGTGTATGAAATAGTGGGACCTGGAGGATGTGTGGAGAAATCAGAATGTGAAGAGCAGGGAGTACACATGTTACGTGCCCCAAACAGATACATACTCGAGGATAGATTTATTTTTATTTTATTTTATTTAACAATCTCTTATATACCGCAGCTTCCTAAGATCAGCTGCGGTTCACAAATAACAACAGGCAACAAATCATGGATTTGTTTTACATATAACGTCATATAACTATAACCAATGTACAGTAAACAGAAATGTTGAACAGATAGCACTGAACAGTGCAACACTATATACATTATGTACATTAACATTATATTATTAAATACATATACAAGTTATGTGGGATATAATCATTATGATTACCTTTCATAAAAAAAGCCAACCCCCCATCGACTCCGAGAAATGAAAATTCTTCTAATTACACTCTCAGATCACGGGATGGTGGAAGGAATATGGAACCCAGGTGGGAAAGGAGAGAAAACCACAAGACCAGAGTGGCGAGCCAACGTAGCCCTGCTACAGAAAGAAAAAGTGATAGGTAGAATGAAAAAGGAGCGTCACGCTTTTATGGAGTCCAATGACAATGGCGCAGTATCCGAGGGCACCCTCTGGGATGTGGGAAAGGCAGTTATGAGGGCTGTTAATTCAAATAGCTTCAGAGTGGAAAAAAGAGAAAAGGAGAAATTTCACTTACCGTTAATTTCCTTTCCTAGAATCCTGCTAGATCAGTCCAGACAATCGGGTTAAGTCCCCCTGCCAGCAGATGTTGGAGACAGAGAAAAAAAACTCTACCAGAAGCTGATTGGCCAGGGTCTGGTAGCCATACAGGCATACCCCTAGGGGTCACCTTCAGTAAACTCTGACAAGCAAAAATGAAAACTAGAGAACAGCAAGAAACTATGTACAATGGAGAGAAAGTCTGAAGGAACAGTGGAGAACCCCTGCTCGAGATATGATGCTGCCAGCACAAAACAGTGAGACTCTCTCAACATTACTGACTGACTTTCTCAATATTACTGACTGCGTCTACTAGTGGGAGGGTCCTGGACTGGTCTAGTAGGATTCCAGGAAAGGAAATTAACAGTAAGTGAAATTTCTCCTTCCAATTCATCCTGCTAGACCAGTCCAGACAATCAGGTAGTACCCAAGCTAACTGCTCTCCGGGTGGGACGACAGAGCCGCAGCAACCAGATTGGCGCCAAAAGTGGCGTCCTCCCGCGCCTGAAGATCTAGCCGATAGTGACAGCTGAAAGTGGAGAGAGAGGACCAGGTGGCCGCTCTGCAAATGTCTAGAGGGGTAACCTGAGAATGTTCCGCCCACGATGTCGCTTGGGCTCGCATAGAATGCGCCCGTAGCCCGAAAGGTACCGACTTGCCACGGAGTATATACGTGGATTCAATTGTTTGCCGGAGCCATCTAGAAATGGTAGATTTCGAAGCTGCTTGCCCCTTTCGAGGCCCGGCGAACAGTACAACAAGACAATCAGATTTACGGAACGGATTTGTAACCTTCAAAGAACGGTAAAGCACCCGCTTGAGATCAAGTCTTTGAATAAGTTTCTGGCGCCCCGAAGCCTGTTCCTTAGGAAAAGAAGGTAAGAAAATAGGCTGATTTGCGTGAAAAGGTGTTAGTACCTTAAGCAAAAAGGAAGGCACGGTATGCAAAGTAACCCCGCCCTCCGAGAAGGAGAGAGAAGGATTGCGGCAAGACAAGGCTTGCAACTCCGATACCCTATGCGCTGAGGTAATGGCTACTAGAAAAGTAGTTTTCAGAGACAAATCGCGAAGTGAAGTTCCGTTAAGAGGTTCAAAAGAAGCTTCCGTAAGCACCCGGAGGACCAAGGAAAGATCCCAAGGAGAAACGACAGGATGGAGAGGTGGACGGACCACCTTCGCCCCTTTGAGAAAATGCGCCATGTCAGCATGGGACGCAAGGGAGCAGCCATCTATCGGCCCTCTAAAACAGGTAAGGGCAGAGATGTGGACTCTAAGAGACCCAAGCGCCAAGCCTTTATCAAGACCCTCTTGGAGAAAGGCTAGGATATGAGGAATGCGAACTCGCCATGGTGAGAGGTGGCGGCCGGAGCACCAGGTTTCAAAGATACGCCATACCCATTACTGTCTAATTGTTGTTAAGTACCCACATGTTAAATGTAACCCACCAATTGTGATGTAATGTGACCACTTTGATTGAAGGATAAAGTGGTATACAAATCTGTCTAAATAAATAAAATAAATACCCGGGCATAAGCCCACAACGTAGAAGGACGGCGCGCCTGGAGCAGAGTTGCCACCACCCGAGGAGAATAACCCTTGTTTCTCAGATGGTGGTGTCCAAGAGCCAAGCCGTAAGTGAGTAGGGAGCGGGGTTGTCCATTAAGACTGGCCCCTGCGAGAGCTGAGATGCAGAGGAGGTGCCCAGGCTAGACGTACAAGGTCGGCGTACCACGGTCTCCGAGGCCAATCCAGAGCTACCAGAATCACAGCACCGGAGTGCATCCTGATTCGCTGGAGAACCCTGCCAATCAGTGGCCATGGGGGAAAAAATGTACAGCAGTGTTGACACGGGCCAGGGCTGCGCCAATGCATCCAGGCCCTGTGACCCATGTTCCCTCCGCCAGCTGAAGAAAGCTGGGGTCTTGGCATTGGCAGATGATGCCATGAGGTCCATCGCAGGCTGGCCCCATCTGTGAACTATCCTTTGGAACGCCCAAGGAGCAAGCTCCCACTCGCCTGGATCGAGGGCATGACGGCTGAGAAAATCCGCCATCACATTGGTTGTGCCCACAATGTGCTGCGCTGAGAGAGCCTGAAGATGCTTCTCCGCCCAATGGAAAAGAAGAAGCATCTCTTTGGCTACCACGAGACTTTTTGTTCTGCCTTGGCGGCTGAGGTAGGTCACCGTCGTTGTGTTATCAGAGAGAACTCAAACTGCCTGGAAGCAAAGCAGCGGTAGGAACCACAGCAATGCTAGACGAACCACTCGGGCTTCCAATCGGTTGATCGACCAACGCGCTTCACGAGGCGACTAAATGCCTTGTGCCGTGGGACCCATACAATGTGCACCCCACCCGGAGAGACTCGCATCTGTTGTCAACAAAATCCAGCGAGGAGGCTCTAGGGCAGGGGTTCTCAACCCTGTCCTCGGGACCCACCTAGCCAGTTGGGTTTTCAGGATAACCACAATGAATATGTATGAGAGAGATTTGCATACACTGCCTCCATTATATGCAAATCTCTCCCATGCATATTGTCACCACCAGGTGGGCAGACTGCCTCCTGGCTAGCAGGCCTGCGTCTGATGGCAAAGAATGTAGTTGCACGACACGAGTGGTTGAAGGCAAAAAAGGATTTATTCCCCTCCCGGGGTCGGATTATTCAAAATAAACAAAACACAAGTACTCAAAAGAAATGAGCCATGCTTTCTGGCAAAAACATAAAGGAACATTAGAACAATTTCTTCTTGCTTCAAAGTAAAGTATAAAGTTGGGCATTCAAATTCAGCACACAGTTTCACTGTGTGGAAACCAGCATTCAGTAGTTATAGTGTTTTCCTTTCACACTATGCTCAGTTCTGACTAGCACAAAGACATTATTTTATCTGACAAAATCAGTGTGCAGTCCATTGGGTCACTGTTAGAAGAACACTCACTGAGTGTGTCAATAATCATTGGTTCTTGCACGCATTCAGAACTCCTTATTAAAATATGCTTGTAAGTTCCCCTGTGCCGTGCCGTCACAGTGTCTCTCAGCTGCACTCGCTCTATGGCTAGAATAACTGCTCTCGTAGCCTCTTGTGTCTGGGAGAGAGGGAAGCCACCACTCAGGGTTCTTATAAACTCCCTTCCTATAGGAGGTTCCACCCCTGGAGAGCTTATTAGTTCTATCCTCAGGTTGGGATAGAGAATGTCCTTCTCCCCTCTTAATATCAGGTTTTAGCCTGCGGGGTTTTCTCTGAGGCTTAGGAACTTCTATAAGGTCATCTTCAGACATGCACACGTCCTCTGGGTAATATCTTTCTTTCTCTGGAGGTTTCAATTGCTCTTTGCTCAGCTCTCTGCTCAAATCCCTCGGCTGGGAGTTACAGCCCTGCCCCCACCTTGGATTTCCTGCATGAGGCTGCTCTGCATTCACACTGTAGGAATTTCTACCATTCACAACTTTTAACTTCCCACTATAATCATTCCTCAGGTCACAGCTTCCTGATACATACAGTTTTGCTTTTGGCTTCCACTCACTCCAGCTGGAACGTAGCCTCCGTGCTCCAAAGTGTTTGCAATCAGCAGAACATTCACACCTGTTCTCTGCTCTTGCTAGCTGCTTCCTCCTGTAGGGCTCTGGGTAGTTACTCAGATGAATTCTTCCTGGCTCTGACTCTGACTCACTTCCTAGGTCAAAGTAGGAAACTCCTCCTGCTTCCTCTCGATCAGCTGCTTCAGGTAAGACAGCCTGTTCACGTTGCTCACGCTGCTTTGCCAGTTCTCCTAGTTCTAACCCTGTGTTCCCTGCACTGTCCTTATAAGGGCTGTAAGCTCTTCCCCTTTTCAGGTGCACGCTATCAGGAACTAGGGAATGTTTCTCAGCTGAGTGTTTTTTCAGACCTCGTGGCTGAGTTTGTTTCTGTTGTCCCTGACAACAGCTGCTCACATGGCCTGCTTGCCTGTCAGCTTCAGGACTAAAATGCCGTGAATCTTGTGCTTTTAAGGTGGAGAATGGAGCTTCTTCATCACAATATTCATTGTGGTTATCCTGAAAACCCGACTGGCTAGGTGGGTCCCGAGGACAGGGTTGAGAACCCCTGCTCTAGGGAAATGCCTTTGAAGAGGTAAGATGGTAAAAGCCACCATTGCAGGTCTTTCCTGATGGATGGGGGAATCGGAAGACAAACATTATAATCTTCTGACACAGGTGACCAACGAGCGAGAAACGCTCTTTGCAGACCTCACATGTGTGCTCTGGCCCAGGGCACCACCTCTATGGTGGCTGCCATGGAACCTAGCACTTGAAGATAATCCCATGCACACGGGTAAGTTCGCCAGAGGAAAGTATGTATCTGAGATGACAGTTTGAGAAACCTTTCGTGAGTCAGGAAGACTTTGCCCTGAGCGGTATCGAAGCGAGCTCCGAAAAAGTCCAATTGCTGAGTGGGCTGTAATGAGCTTTTGGCTTGATTGACCATCCATCTGAGACTTTCTAAAAAGGAGACTACCTGTTTTACCATATCGCAGGCTTCCGCATGGGAGTCCGCCCGTATTAGCCAATCATCTAAGTACGGATGAGCTTGAATGCCTTTCCTGTGTAAGGCCGCAGCCACCACTACCATGACTTTGGAGAATGTGCGCGGTGCTGTGGCGAGGCCGAATGGCATGGCACAAAACTGGAAATGCTCACCCAGTATGGTGAAACGCAGGAAACGCTGATTTCCTGTGCGAATTGGAATGTGGAAATAAGCTTCTGCGAGATCTAGGGAAGCCAGAAACTCCCCTTTGCAGACCGCTTGGATAACCAAACGCAAGGTTTCCATGCGGAAGCGAGGGACGCGAAGGCAGCAGTTGATGCTCTTGAGGTCGAGGATCGGCCAAAAGGAACCGTCCTTCTTGGGCACCACGAAACAGATGGAGTAGTGGCCTGTGCCCCGCTCGGCAGAAGGAACTGGACAAATGGCTTGGAGGAGAAGCAGACGACGAATCGTGGAAAGGATAATCTCTCTTTTCCGAGGCGCTCCCCCTGGAGAGATAAGAAATGCTTCGTGAATGGGACGAGAAGTCTTGAGAGCGTAACCTGTGATAAGGAAGCTTATCATAGCTCAGGAAGGAGCTATAGAAAAGGTGAAGTGACTCTGAACAAGCAACCTGTCAGTTCTGGTAGAAATAAGAAAACAGAATTTTCCCATAAAAGACTACCAGTCCCAGAATGCACCAGGTTTCCAACAGCCACTAGAGGAGCTGAAGTGGGGAAACGTGTGTTCAGTCAGGAGGGTTATGAGGTAATCCCTAAGCACTCATCTCAAAGGGCAGGGCCTGATTCAGCACAGCTGCGCTGTATTAGGGGGGAGCACTCATCTAAGCAGAATAAAGGTAGAGTTTATTCTACAGAGAATCAGCTTGAGCTTGATCATCTTCATCATCAGGAGGATCATCAGAAGCAGAAGCCAAACCGGACGGACAGAGAGGGAAAGAAACCCTTTGGAAGAAAGAGGAGAAAAGCCTTTGAGAGGTCTAGAAGAGTCCAGAGCAGTACGTATACTGGGAGGCATTCCAAGGGCCAGCATACACCATTGGACTGGGGAAAGCCAGAGGAATGGTGCTGCAGAGCTAGGAATCTCCAGACGGTACCTGTGAGAGAGACGGCTGCACGTGGAAGGGACCCTAAGACCCGTGCCAGAAGGTATGTGAAGAGAGATCCAGTGTCCAGGGATCTGGATTGGAAGGCTGGACATAAGAACTGGACTACATACTGGCCAGGCTATATAGAGAGGAACTCTAACAGCAATGGAAGCTCAGGTATGAACACTGATCTATGCCCTAGCTATAACCTTGAAAGACAGCAGGGAAACAAGTATTCTCCTGAAAGTGCTCCATTGGGAGATTCATCTGTGCCAATCCATGATATTGAACCCATGCTTGTTGAAGAAGAGGGGGTGATAGCAGATGAAGAATCTGTTTACATGGACTGCTCTCTGTCTAAACTCCTTTGGTGATTTTCTGTTATAAAGTACAGCAACCATCACAAAGAAATACAAACTTGTTCTTTAATCTACTCAGAAAAGCTCCTGTGTAGGATTTCTAGCCACGCAGTAGAAAGCAAGCCAGCTAAGGGGTTTCAGCTGGATAGCTGCTAGCAATTGAGCCTTACCTAATTGCTTGTGGGCTCTGAGAGAATCACTTCTGAATCTATGTGGGAAGATATAAGAAGTTTACCTGAAAAGAACAGTTTTTTTCTTTCTTTGTGGCTTTTGGTTTGTTGTTTGACATTGCTAAGAGAATATTAGCTAAAGCCTACAGAAAAGACCAGTTTGTTGCCAACCAGGTCTTATTTCTTTTGCTTTGATTGCCTGACAAGTTCAAATGTTGTTTTCCTTATTTTGTTTTTCCAAGTTTAACACTGAAAGCAAGTAACCTGATTTATGTGCTACCAAGCATATCTGTGTTGGGAGAAATAACCCCATAAATAAATATCTTATTGGCTTTACCCAAAAGCACAGCTAATTATTGTGAGCAGCTGTGTCTGGTGTGAATGAACTGCATTGCCCACAATCCCTTGCAAATCATATAGATATATGCACTTGCCAAGACTGTGAAGATTCTCACCCAGGCAGCCGTCTGACAAACCCTGAGACATCACTTGAAGGACCCAATGATCTGAAGTAATGAGTGCCCACTGCCGAGAAAAGGAAGCCAGCCGACCTCCCACTGGAGGTGGCATCTCGGGCAGGTGGTCCGTCCCGTCAGTGGGAGGAACGCATGGCTCCAGTAGACTTGCTTGGGCCGGAGTATGAGTCACTGTTCTTTCGGGCACCCCAAAAGGACTGCGACTTTTGGTCAAAGCGAGTGGATGTGGAAGAAGGCATCGTTCTATTTGATCTGTAACGGTGAGTATCCCTGAAGCGAGACGTACGTTGAAAATTTGTAGGATAAGACCGGGCTGAGCGGCGACCAGAGGACTTTGGTCTGTCCTCAGGTAAACGTTGAGGCTTTACCTCCCCGAGATCCTTGACCAACTTATCCAGGTCTTCACCGAAAAGAAGTCTACCCTTGAACGGCAGCTTGGAAAGACGTGCTTTGGAGGCAACATCCGCCGACCACTGGCGCAACCAAAGCCACCAACGGGCTAAGGTAACCGCCGCTATTGAATGGGCCGAGAGCAGGAGCAAATCATAAAAGGCGTCTGTTAAATAAGCCATGACTGACTCTAAGCGACCTAAAGCCGGATCCTCTGGCAAACGCTGAATCCATCGCAGCAAGGCCCGAGACCACCACAGACTTGGAGAGCTAGCGTGGAGGAGGAAAAGGCAGCCTTAAGAAAACTTTCCTATCTTGCTGGTCTCGCAGAGCCACACCTCCCTCAACCGGTATGGTGGTATGCTTTGTGACGCCCGTCACTAGCGCATCTACCTTGGGATATATGTCAGCCAATTTTCCCGATCTGCGGGAGGCCAAAGAAAAAACTGTCCGAGACGGCAAGCTGTGCGCAACGAGACATCTGGCACGTCCCATTCCTGTGACACCTTCTGTTGTAGCTCTGCTGGAAAGGGAAAAGCCTTGGACAGCTTTCTTATACCCTGCAAAATGGGATCTGATTGCGGCTACGCTTGAGACTCTAGGGAACTAGGAGGGTCTGTCAAGTGCAAAGCTTCCACAATCTGCGCAATTAATGCCAGTAACTCGTCCTTACGAAAAAGGCGAAAATCTTGGGCATCCCCCTGGCTGTCCACAGAGGCGACCAATGGTGAGTATTTACCGTATTCCTGATCGGAACTCTCCGCTTCTGAAGATACGTCGTCTTCTGGTGCCACTGGCCATGTGTCCACACCCACAACATTTTCTTGGAAGGACGAGCAGCGTACTTAGGGGATAAATCTGTCTGGGAGCGCTTCCGTGAAGTCGTGGTTGCGCTGGCCTTGGCCGAAGGTGAGACCTGTTCCGCTGTGCCCAATGTGGCCGGCTCTGAGCGCCAGATGGACCAGGCTTGTTTTAACAGCGAAAGGAACTGAGCATCTGAAGCTGGAGAAGGGGTCTCTGCAGCCAGGATTGAAGAATTTATAGGCTGAGGAAGCAGCAGAGGGGGGTCCGTGAACCCTTCCACTGCTTGTGCTGCGTGTGGACTTGCGGACGAATTGAGGAGACAGGAGGAACATCTCTAGTAGAGGTACCTGAAATTGTAGCTGTTTGAGATGAACAGGCATTACAAATCCTATCCTTGAGATCCTTTTGCTTTTTGCTGCATACCATGCAGCGCTGAGAAGAGGAAGGCATATTGAGAGCGAGTTCTGCAATAGAAGGCCGAAGCCAGAAAATGGCCGCCGCAGCCAGCCACAAGGGAGGGAGCAGAAAATTCTGCCGCAAGCAAAAAGCCCGCCAAAATACTGCGCTGAGAAAACACGGAGCTAGAGAGCCACCCCGATGTGCTGCAGAACTCTCGCCGCTTTTAAAAATAAAATCTGAAATTCGGGCCGGTTTGAGTACTTCCAGAGCAAGATACTGCAGCCACAAAGAAATGAAACTGTCACGTGCGATCCTGCGGCTCAACAGAACAGCGATTTTCTTTAAAAAATATTCCGTTGCCCTCCCCCGCCCTTAAAAGCTATCGAAGAGCTGAAAAGTAATGCCCCCAAAACAGCCTCGACGTCCGGACCAAGAAACGAAGGGGGGGGGGGAGGGGAAGAGAGGAAATGCAGACAGCAATGGTACAGAGAAGAAGTCACTGTTGTTGAACCTCTGTGCAGCAGATCGAGCAGGGGAGCCAGAACAAAGGCAGGATTGAAGAGAGTGTTGAAGGCAACCCCGTGCTCCCGGGAGATCCGACCCTCTTGGCCACCAGGATCCCGCACTAGAATCCCCCCTGAAGGCAGGAGCTCGACTGATCCTCCAGATCAGGAGCTCCCAACTGGTGAGGATGAAAAAGGATTTTAGGGGCTGGGAAATGCAGGGGAACACCTCTTGTGTACCCTGAAACCTCCAGTCAAAGGCATAAAAAGGGAAAAAATATCAGAGAGCTAAATAAAAACAACATCATCTGCTGGAGACAGAGAAAATACTGAAGGTGACCCCTAGGGGTATGCCTGTATGGCTACCAGACCCTGGCCAATCAGCTTCTGGTAGAGTTTTTTTTCTCTGTCTCCAACATCTGCTGGCAGGGGGACTTAACCCGATTGTCTGGACTGGTCTAGCAGGATGAATTGGAAGCGGAGTTGCAAGAGCAGGACCAGCAATTACAGGCAGCACATGTGAAAACAGGATCTAAAACAATCCTGAGAAAACTAGAGGCCGTACACGCGCCAACTGCAGGCCAGGGATGCGGAGAGAATAGCCACTCTCCTCCACCTCACCAAAAGGAATTATATGGAACAGGGCAATAAAGCAGGAAGACTATTAGCATGGTAGCTCAAGAAACAGAGAGTCGCCCGACTAGTCAGGGAACTAGAAGGGGATAAGCGGAAGAGAAGTTGCACAACTCAGGCAATATGTGAGGAATTCCGTAAATTCTACGCGCAGCTATACACCTCTGAGACAGACATATGCGCTGCAGAAGTAGAAAGGTATATCCAGACAGTGGAGCTTCCAAGAATAGACACAGTTGAAGTGGACAGTCTGAGCAGACCCATTAGTGAAAAGGAGATGAAGGAGACCATCTAAGTGCTCCCCAAGGAGAAGGCCTCGGGAGCAGATGGCTATCCGGCAGAGTTTTATCATAGTATGAAAAACACGGTGGCGCCGCTGCTGGCTCAGGTCTTCTTGGGAGCAATGAAGGGAGAACTACTTCCAAGCACCATGGCACAGGCTAATGTGATAGTCCTTTCAAAGGAAGGCAAACCCCCTAACCAATGCAGAAGCTACCACCCTATTGCAGTGATCAACGCGGATGCAAAATTATTTGCAAAGATTCTAGCACGACAATTAGAGAGAATACTATCCTCCATAATCCACCCAGATCAGACAGGATTTATAGGGGGAAGGGCTATCTCAGATAATGTGCATACAGCTGTGAATGTGATGGATGCGGTGAAATGGACAAGGGAGCCCACTGTTTGTTGCGCTAGAAGCCATGATGGCAAAGTTTAATCTGGGGGAAGGGTTTATTAGAGAGGTGAAAGCCCTTTATAGGGCCCCGAGTGCAAAGATATTGGTAAATGGGGATAGTTCAGAGGAGTTCACTCTGGCTAGAGGGACAAGACAGGGGTGCCCACTCTCGCCCATGCTTTTTGCCATAGTCATTGAAGCCTTTGTGGCAAGGGTTTGTCAGAACAGGGAGATATGTCTGATGAGGCTGTTTCCCATCAGCCCCGAGGGCTTAAACAGAGCTGCGAGAAAGGGAAACTCTCCCTTCGCGGCTCTGAAAAGCCCATGCTGAGGGAGCTGAGACCGCAAGGAGGACTCTGCCGGACAGGGGGGGGCCCCGCGGGACGCTCGATTCTGCCGCTGCCACGGTGGCAGCGGCAGCAGCAGCAAGTTTTTTTTTTTTTAAATCTACCTGAGTTATGGGGGGGGCTAAGACTGGAAGTGGGCTGATGGGGGTAGGACTGGTAATGGGCTATGAGGGGGGGGCTAAGACTGGAAATGGGCTGTTGGGGGGGCTAGGACTGGAAATGGGCTGATGTGGGGGCTAGGACCTGAGTTATGGGAGGACTAAGACTGAAAATGGGCTAATGGGGGGGGCTAGGACTGGAAATGGGCTGATGTGGGGGCTAAGACCTGAGTTATGGGGGGGCTAAGACTGGAAGTGGGCTGATGGGGGTAGGACTGGTAATGGGCTATGGGGGGGGGCTAGGACTAGAAATGGGCTGATGGGGGGGCTAGGATTGGAAATGGGCTGGGGAGTTGCTAGGACTGGAAATGGGCTGAGTGGAAGGGGGGCTTGAACTGCAAATAGCTTAAGGGGAGGGAGGCTTGGAATGGAAATGGGCTGTGAGGGGAGGGAGCTAGCACTGGAAATGGGCTGAGTGGGGGGAGCTAGGACAGGAAATGGGCTGATGGAGGGGCTAGGATAGGACTGGAAATGGGCTGTTGGGGGTGCTAAGATTGGAAATGGGCTGTGGTGGGGGCTTGGATTGAAATGGACTTATGGAGGGGCTAGAACTGGAAGTAGGCTCATGGGGGGCTTGGATTGGAAATGGGCTGAGTGGAGGGGAGCTAGGATTTGACATGGGCTGATGGTGGGGCTAGGAAAGGACTAGAAATGGGCTGATGGGAGGCTGGGGTTAGAAATGAGCTGATGGAGGGACTCGGATAGGACTGGAAATGGATGGGGGAGCTAGGACTGGAAATGGGCTGATGGTGAGGCTAGGATAGGATTGGAAATGGGCTGATGGGGGGCTAGGACTGGAAATGGGCTGATGCGGGGACTAGAAGGGAGCGGATGCTGGGTGGGGCTGGAACTAGAAGGGAGCTGATGTTGGGGGAGGATTAGAATGGGATGGAGCTGGGAGAGTGAAATGGAGAGAGGAAAATCTTTTTGTTTGTGAGGGAAGACAAATCTACAATTGGCCGGGTATTAGGAGAGTAAATGGGGATTGAGGATGGAGGGGTAAAATTTGAGTGGATGAAACAGGAATGAGGAAAGAGCAAAAGGAGAAAGATTAGTATGTTAAAGCAGATGTAGAGAGAGAATGGAAAAAAAAACTAGAAGAGAGAAGGACAAATGGACAGCAGACGATGGAGAGTTAGCAGAAGACACGAAGAAACCAGAAGAAAGTGGCTGGAGCAATTGCAACTGAAAAAAAAATGCACAAAAGGTAGAAAAATATCTCTTTATTTTGAATTTATTAACTGGAATATGTCAGCTCTGGGAAATGTGCATCATTAACGTCTGCGCTTTGTTTAGTACAAGAGGAAATTAATTTATATTTTTATTTGTACAGTGTTGTTGTACATTCCAAGTTTGGCTTTTGGGGTTCCCAGTTTAATTATTGTCTTCCTGTTTCTAAATTGTGATTCCTTGTTTGGTGATGGTCTATGTTCTGCATGTGTAACTGAGCTGAGGTATTCTGTTTATGTAATTCCTATTTGACATTGCCACTTGTTCTCTTTTCCCCAGTAGGTCATGTATTGGTATTCTCAGAAATGTATTGGTTTAATATTTGCAGTGTTGCCTTTTGATAGGTAATGGTGCTTTGTGAGTCCTGGTAGTGCTGTTATGATACGGCAGGTTTGCTGTGGGTTCTAAATGCCAAACTAAATCTTGATTTCACTCTAACCACCCCCGGAACTAAACACTAACACTTCATGAATTACTTTGAAAATAGTGCTCATCTAATTGCCCCAAAACTATAACCTCGATTTTTTGTTGGATCGCTCACCGTGAAAAGGAACATTCCTGTTCTCGAAGTGAGCCCTCCATTTTAATCATTTTATAACAGCTTTCCATTGGCAAATAAAACCTGACAAAGCAACACAAGTCGCCGTCAGTACCGAACGTAGAACATAACAGAGGTCGTCTGGACAAAACTGGTAAGCACTGTTATAATACTTAATATACTCGGTCCAACTCTCTGTAATGAGTAAGAGAGCAAATACTTAGCTCCTCTGATGTAATAAAGCAGAAGGAGAAATCACTTCGGCTGGAACAGAGCAACCTCACAACTTCTAGCCAAGATACAAATATGGCTCGAACTCCACCGCCGAAAACAGCATTCCCCCTTAATGCCAAAATTTAAAGGGTTCTCACGACACTAGTAGTGTTTCAAGCCGCGCCATTCTTCAGCTCTTCCTCAGGCTAATGAACCCCTTCCCCCCTTGTTCCGGTTAAACCTCCAATGCTAGAGTGACATCAGAGGAAACCCAAAAACGCAACCCTTTCAAACAACTTTATTGAAAATTAGAACTGCAAACCCCACCAATCTATCTCCACATTCATGCCACGTGGTATTACCGAACCCAGATGAAAAATCCAATATTGCTCCCTCAAATGAAGACAAGCTTGGCGATCTCCTCCCCAAAGTGGTTGAAAAACCACTTCCAAGACCCGCCAACGCAAATCCTCAATGTAATGCCCTTTCTGCTGACAATGGAGTACTCCAGGGGCACCCTCCTGCCGCCTATTTATCCGAGAACGGTGCTCTAACAACCTTTTATGTATGGGTCGTATGGTACTCCCAACTTATATAAGATTACATGGGCATACCAAAATGTATACTACAAACGCAGTGTAGCAATCAGAAAAACACTTAGAACTATACTGCAAGCCCGTAAGCGGGTCCACCCAACCCAAACCCTGCAGTGTGGTGGAACAAAAATCACAATGGCCACAGGCATAGTGACCTCGACTTAAACCCCCACTCTCACGATCATCCTGGGTAGAAGTCTGCACTATCCAATTACCTATGGTACGAGACCGTCGATATGCCACCATCAAAGGTTTACGAAAACAGGGATGTAAAGATAACATAGGCCAATGTTTCTTTAAAATGTGAATTATCCCCGGGGCATTCGGCACAAAGGGGACCAACCCAATAACCACATCATTCTTCTGGTCCACATTAGCAATGGGTGGTGGATGTGAAGTGTCTTCCCACCAAGTTGGATGATTATACAAGGCCCGTTTGTAGGCAGTTCGTATAAGGGAATCAGGGTAACCCCTGGCTTGTAAACGCCCATATAAAGCTTTCGCATGATAGCGATATTGGTCAATCGAAGAACACAAGCGCCTAATCCGCAGAAACTGTCCAAAGGGCAAACTTTTCCGGAACAAGGGGGGAAGGGGTTCATTAGCCTGAGGAAGAGCTGAAGAATGGCGCGGCTTGAAACACTACTAGTGTCGCGAGAACCCTTTAAATTTTGGCATTAAGGGGGAATGCTGTTTTCGGCGGTGGAGTTCGAGCCATATTTGTATCTTGGCTAGAAGTTGTGAGGTTGCTCTGTTCCAGCCGAAGTGATTTCTCCTTCTGCTTTATTACATCAGAGGAGCTAAGTATTTGCTCTCTTACTCATTACAGAGAGTTGGACCGAGTATATTAAGTATTATAACAGTGCTTACCAGTTTTGTCCAGACGACCTCTGTTATGTTCTACGTTCGGTACTGACGGCGACTTGTGTTGCTTTGTCAGGTTTTATTTGCCAATGGAAAGCTGTTATAAAATGATTAAAATGGAAGGCTCACTTCGAGAACAGGAATGTTCCTTTTCACGGTGAGCGATCCGACAAAAAATCGAGGTTATAGTTTTGGGGCAATTAGATGAGCACTATTTTCAAAGTAATTCATGAAGTGTTAGTGTTTAGTTCCGGGGTGGTTAGAGTGAAATCAAGATTTATTTTGGTGTTTCAGGGGTTGATTTCAGTGGGTGTATATTATTGGGTGGGTTCTAAATGGGCAGTGTTTGTAGTAGTTCCTAATGTGCCTGGCGGTTGGCACTGGATTATAGTAAAGTAGAAATCTTTTTGTCTTTCTTTATCCATACACTCTGCGGCGACCCTGCCCGGCTTAAGGGGTTAAAGGCAGGAGCAGCCGCTGGTGCTTCGTGAGGGAAGAGTAAAACCTTTACCCCAGGAATGCTGGGAGTTGTAGTTTCAGTTCTTCTCACTCCGAAATTAAAGAAACTGTAGTTGTGGGGTTTCTTGATAATAAGTATTTTATTAAAGCAAAGGATAAATGTTCCATCACATGGCAAAACAAAGGTGCTTCAAAAAGGCTAACAGAAAACTCAGAATAAATGCAACTCAAAGGTATACTGCTGCTTTTCACTTCTCTGCCAAATTACTCTCTTTTGCCTCCAGAGGCCAGTTGGGCTCACTGCAGCCTCTTACAGCCACTGTTACTCTCACAGTGCTGGGGAAACATGTGCACGTAATTAGAGCTTCTTTCAGCAGTGCAAACAACAGCTTTGTAACTCTCAGATCACAGACGGCAAAAGCATTTCCTTCAGCTTAACTTATCTATACAACAAATCGTACAGTCCATTTGTTCACAGCCTGGTAAGTCTGTATTACTCTCTGTTACTCCTTCAAGCTGTAAGGCATTACTAGCTTCTTGTGAAATTAGCTGTTGTCTAGTTTGCAACTCTAAGAATTGTTTAAAGCTTTGAAGAAGCAATTCAGCCTGTTCCTTGTGAGATAGGGTACTATCATCTGTTATAGAACTTCCCTTCTGCTCAAGGCTGTTTGTCTTCTCTTCTTGTAAGTTAAAGGCATCAGAATAATTGCTAGTCTCTTTGGCAATTGTTTCATAGATAGGAGAATTATCTTTACATTCAGCTTGGCAAGCGTGTGGCCAATTACTCACTTTTTGCAGAGCCCTACTGTCTTCAGACGGCTCCAAGGTTCTCCAGCTGTTCTGTTTGTTGCTTTCTGGTACAAATGACACTTCCGAGAATAATGGCTCTCTCGCCTGTGTTTGCCTTGAAGGCTTTCTTCTTATGCCAGGTTCCCAAGTATCATTAGACTCTCCTCTGGCTTTCCAACCATCCTCTAGTTTCTTCCTCCTGTATTCCTTCCTGGGCTGCTTCTTCTTAAACTTCTTCCCATACTCGTACTGAGTCTCAGCCTCCTTCGGAATCTCGTACTCCTTCTTTTTCTCCTTCTCCTTTTGCTTCCCCCTCTCCTCTCCTCAGAGCCATGCTCTGGTTTAAAAGTACGTTCTCTCTTAGGCACGCCCCTTCTCAGGGCTGGGTGTGCCCAATCGGAACTGCAGGACTCCTCCCCTGGGCTGGTCTCCATGCTCAGCTCTGTGTAATAGAGTCTCTCTTTTTCCCTTGCCCTGTCATTTTGGTGTAAATCCTGCTGAACCTCAGGATTTTCCTCTGTCTCCATAGGCTCAGGAGTGCGCTGCTCACTACAACTCATTAAGAGGCATGTTTACTAAAAGTTAGCGTATGGTATCATTATGCAAATATTTATGCAAATGAGACCCCCTTATGCAAATGAGACCCCTTATGCAAATGAGGCCCCGCACCCAGTCTCAGCACCTGGCCCCACACCCCCCTTGGGCCGCCCCTGCCACTGAGTCAACGCTGACTCCTGGCAACCCAACCCCTGGGTTTTCTTAGCAAGGTGCAACCAGAAGTAGATTGCCAGGCCTTTCTTCCATGCAGTGACTTTACAGCCCTTGGTATTCTAAGGTAGTCACCCATCCAAGTCCTAGCTAGGCCTGACCTTGCCTAGCTTCAGAGATCAACCAAAAGCACTAAGGGCCCGATTCTGTGAGGCGAATGGTGGGGCTGTACGTCCCAGTAGGACATGCAGCCCCACTATCCGTCCCAGCTATATTCCGAACACATTCTCCTCGTACACTCAGAGCTGCAGTGCGGAGAGAGCCGGAGAGGGGTGGGAGAGGACAGAGTGGGGGCGGGCCGAGGCAGCAGAATGTACAGGGCCGATTCAGGTCACGGCCCTGTATGTCCTGCAGGTGGAGCTCACACATGATGTTCCACCGCAAAGTTGGAATAAGCAGCAGCAAAGTCACCGATCGGGCCCGGGAACCCCCTTCAAGGCCAGGAGCAGCTGCTGGTAGGTCTCCGCCACTTGATCTGGGCCTTGGCTGCCTTGCCGAGGGTTGGGCGGTAGGGAAAAGTGGGTCGGCGCTGCTGTGGGTTGGCTGTGGAGCAGGGAGGATGTCTTCCGTTGGGATGCAGGAGCACGCTGGGCCGTCTCAGTGCCCGATCCTGCTATCGTAGGGGTGTCTAGCTCCCGCGGTGCAGAATCGGGTACAAAGGAGCCAGTCCTACTCAGGGATGTCTGGACGGCCCACATGTGCCCCTTCCTGGATCGGGCTCTAAGAGGGTAATTTTGTAACAGGATGCTTAGATTAATAAAGCAGGAAAGCACCTATTTTTGGCCTATTTTATAAAGGCACATAGATGCCTATGTCTCTTTATAAAATATGAACACAAATCCTGCAGAAACTATACTGAAGACTCACACATGAATGCTTGCTTGGGAACAGGCATAAATTTTAGCATGTAAAATACGCACATAAAATGTGACTCCACCATGCTCCATCCAAATTCTTCCCATAAGCATGCCTACTCTACAAATATGCATCTCATTGCATTACACATACTTTTAGAGAAAGAGCAATAGAGCTATAGAGAAAGGCATCATGCTTGGCAATATTGAAGGGTCATGCAAAAGAGGAAGGCCAACAATGTGATGGATCGATGCAATAATCTCAGTTATGGATGCCACTCTATCAACAATTAGCCTCCTACTGAAGACCGAACAAAATTTAGGGTCACCATGAGTTGACATCAACTCAACGGCACTTAACAGCAATTTTTTAAGAGGCCTTTTAAGTGCATAAATCTGTGTTTTAGGCACAAAACAAGATTTATAAAATTACCTCCTAAAAATCTTACCATCCTGAAGCTGACATGAAAGAAGCAGCAGCAAAAAGAGGCTCAAACTAGCAGGTTGATGTCTGTCCATTAGGTGCCCCACCAGTCACTTTGTTCTCTTTGTGTTAGAAGACAATTATCTGAAAACAAAACACAAAACAAAACCAACTTTAAAGGTTAGTGAATATATTCTTGAGTAAATTAAACTATATTAAAAACATTAAAGTGACTGAAACATGGTACATTTCTTCAAATCAGTGTACAGTTTAGAACAGTCATAGAACGAGGCTTTTCCACCCAACCCCAGCTGCCTTACTCCAACCTAGAGTCCTGAAATCACACCTAACCAAACCAATCTTGCTTTCAGGATACGCATAATAAATAGATTAGCATACACTTGTCTTCAATGCTTATCTCACACATATTCATTGTAGTTATCCAACTGCTTAGGTTAGGTGTGCCCATCAGATTGGATTGGAAATATTGCTCTCCCCATCTCACTTTATCTAAGTGATGAGGAACTTCCTCTCTCTGAAGGCCATAGTTGGGTTTTCAAGCTACCTTCAATGAATATGCATAAGATAGATCTGCATATAACTTCCACATTACTTATGCACATTCTCCTCCTGACAGAGTTCTGCGCAACTGCATCATGCCGAAGTAGATCAGAATTCCCCTCCTATGCAGACGTCAGCATGGCTCAAATACAAAGAATACAGTGAAATAAAGAATTGTGATCACACCCACACAATGCAACACAACACAGCACTCCTTGTGGCCTTGGGCAAGCCACTTAACCCTCCATTGCCTCAGAAAAATCCAAATTATCAATGTCCCTGTTTAATGTACATTACCAAGTTTAAGTTTCAAATGTAAACCGCTTTGATTGAAATGATAAAGCAGTATATAAAAAACCCTAATAAATAAATAAACAAAACAAAACAAAAAATGGGTTTAATGAATACATTTAGGGCCCGATTCTGATGCAGACGTAGATCCCCTCTGTGCATCCGATCTAAACCTGATGCTCAGAGAGGATCGCAATTCTGATCCCACGGGGCACATCTAGCTCCGCAGTTTCAGAATCATGAACAGTCCTGCACGTGCAGGCCGGACAGCGATTCTGTCCGGCCTGCAAGTGCAGGACTGCACCCGGCTAACTCATTCAGAGCATTTAAATGGAGCCTTGGCACCAAGGCGTCATGTTGCCATGGTACCGCGCTCCATTTAAAAGCTGCGATGCCAGCCGCTGACCAAAACGGTACATTTCCCAGAGCCTGACCCCCCGATCTGGCCTTCGAAGGCCAGGGTCAGGCTGCGGAGAATGTCTCCTGGCTCCCCCCAGCCCCTTCCATGCCCTGAATATAAAAAAAAATGTCCAAGGGAGTTATTCCACCTCGGAGGTGGAATAACTTCCCCGGCCATTTCGCCGGCCCTGGATGTACAGGGTTGACATTAGAATCAGCCCTGTATGTCCAGGGCCGGCGACCACCCACTGCCCACCCACTCTCCGCTCCCGGGCCACCCATTCCCTGCACAACCGGCGGGGAAGTTAGTCGGGGGCTGAAGCCGGAATGAATAGTACTATTTTTAAAAAATAAAGATAAAGGGTGAAGTGGAGGCATCAGCAGGCATTTAAAGAAGACCCACAGCCATGGGTCTACATTAGCTCAAGTGTCTTGGGTTTGTAAGTGCCTTATTGTACTATTTAAAGGCCACCACAGGCGATGACATCATTTTCCGGCGTAAAAGATATTTAAACGCCAGTTTCTTCTGTTTTGTCATAGCATCTTGTTCCATCAGTTGAGGCAGCAAGTCCCGGTTGTCACTCCTGAAGCAAGCACAGTGCGATCTGAAACGTCGATGTCGAGTGTGCTGGAGTACCTGCTGTTGCCCCTTGAACTGCTTTAAAAGGCTGTAGTAGCAAACGGGGTTTTACTGCCTTCTTTTGGGACTGTTTGAAGGCTGCTGTAGAGACCCCACCAAAGACATTGCTTAATCATTTTAAAGATGACTTGCACATTAGGCGGTGTCCTCCTTCTCTGCCACCCTGAGTCTGATTGCTAATTTGAATCATGTGGGGCACTATAAAGCGGTTTGGCCCAACATTCAGCCACTCTCCTCCATCTCTTCCTGCATGATCCAAATGGAAGAAATGAGATAGAGGGAGGGATATAAGAGAGAGTGAGGGAGGAAAGAAAGAGAGCTAGAGGTCTTTACGTGGAAGTGGGGGGGGGGGGGGAGAGAGAAGCAGAGAGAAAAATAAACTGGGGTTCTTTCTAGGGGGCAGCAAGAAAGCAAGTAGTCATGCTGGATGGTGGGAAGAAAGAACTGAAGGGGGGACAGGGAGGGGAGTTGGACAGAGAACGAGGGAGACAGAGAGTTGAGAGTCTTGCTAGAGAGAGATAACAGGGGAGTAGAGAGAGAGAGAGAGCGAGCACTAGGGGATGCAGATAGAGCTGAGATCTTGCTGGAGGCTAAGCAGAGAGATCAGAGGAGCAGAGAGAAGAAAAGAAAGCTCAGGGGGAGGGGCAAATGGAAAAAGAACTAGAGGGCAGAGAAAGAATGGAAGCTTGAGGAGGGTAGAAAGATCAAGCCTAAGGATGGGTTCAAGCTAATTTGGAGAGAGCGACATCTGGAAAGGAAGAAAGCTGAGGGTGGGGAGTATCAGGCCTGGGACAGGGAGTAACCAAGAATTATGAAGGGGAAATTCTGGTACACAAATGATAAATGGAAAGGCATGAGCTAAACTATTTTCCCATATATATGCAGCATAAATAAGAGAAGCAGGACTGTATGAAGACATGGCAATCAGGGTGTGAAGACTGGTAGAAGAATCATCAACAACTTTAGGTATGCTGGTGATAGCGCATTATAGGCTGAAAGTGATCTGAAACATTTGCTGATCAAAATCTAAGAACCCGGTCTTAAAATGTGTCTGCACCTTAATGTGAAGAAGACAACGATCCTGACAACTGGTAAAATCAATAATTTCATCCTTGATGGAGAACAAACAGAAATAGCAGACAACTTTAATCTGTTTGAAGCAATAATCAATAATCAAATAACAAGCAGTTAAGAAATCCGACAATGCGTTGCTCTTGGCAGGCAAGCTATGAAGGACCTGGACAAGATTTTCAAGTGCAGAGATGTATCTCTGTGCACAAAGATTTAACTTGTCCAAGTCATTGAGGTTTCAATAAAATCATATGTATGCCTGCAAATTATAGTGCTGACAAAGAATACAGTGTATACTATGGACTGCCCGAAGAACAAATCAATCAGTACTAGAGGAGATCAAACCTAACTTTTCTTTAAAATCTCAAATGACAAGATTTTGATTTTCATCCTTTGGGGACATCATGCAAAGAGAAAGATTAAAGAAAGACATCATGCTTTGCAAGGTTGAAGGTCAATGCAAAAGATGAAGAGCAGATAATGCGATGGATTGATCCAATGACAGCCGATATGAACACCACTCTGCCAACAATTATCCACCTGACTAAAAACTCAACACAGATTGCAACTCTTCACAGTGCTGTCATCAGTCGACATCATCCTGATGGAACTTAACAACAACCCCAACCTCACCTAATTCTGCATTATTTCACAATGCACCACTACAAATTGCCCCATTCCCAAGATCCTCTCAGGTAAAAACTTAACGGTCAATACTCAAAAGCATTTATATGACCAGAAGCAGCACTTCCACATAAATTCTTTAATAAAAACACTCTAAAGGTCCAAATTTATCCTTTCAAAAAGATATGGTGGTGTGCAACAAGAAACGTTATACTTTCAGTGACAAAACTCAGCTGCTGAAAGTTCAACTTAAAGACTGACGGGTAAATACTAGTTTAGCTTAAATGTAAAACTGGCCGTTTAAAGCTATATGCGGGTTTTCAATGTGACACTTGGATAAATAACTGCATCTGAAAATGCACACAGTATATATTTAATACTTTTAAAGTTAAATAGCAAGCAGTTGACTGAATAACTGCCTCTGGGGGAGGAAAATATCTTCTGTATCTGAATATAAGTCACTTGAAGCTCAGGTTTGGCAAGGTGAGTTATTAAATCCAGGCACTGCTTGGGGTTGCTGAGTTACATAGGGCTGGAGGGTGCACTTTCCATTCTGGTTGGGGTTTTAAATGGCTCACAACAAAGAAATTTAGGGACCCTTTTACTAGTGGGCACTAGGGTGCACCTAACGTGCCAAAAGCACTGAAACTATTTTATTTATTTATGTTTCTGTATTTTTTATACCACCTTATCCGGGAATCAAAGCAGTTTACAGGGAAGAATCATTAAGGGGGTCATTCTGACCCCCGAATAGCAGGGTTGGACTTCCAGGATGGATGTCCAACCCCCATTCAGATCCTGGATGTGATTCCCTGCACAGCGCTCCCCACACTTATAGAGGGTTTGTGCGGGGAGTGCTGGACGGGGGTGGGAGGGAGAAGGCTGCAGGCGGAGAGTGGGCAGAGCAGGGGTGGGCCCACAAACCCAGATGTACAGGGCCTATTCAGGTCACGGGCCTGTACGTCCAGCGAGGCCAAGATGGATAGGGGACTTGTTCCACCTTGGAGGTGGAATACGTCCTGGGGGCTGCAGCGATCGAGGCATGCAGACCTCCCGAAGTGTCGCTGGAGCAGCAGTGAAGGTCCCGTTGCCAAATCCTGGCCCTGGCTGCCCCCAAGGCAAGGAAGGAACAGTGGGACCGGTGATGAGCCAATTGTGCTCCTGCTGGGCGTCCCAGTGCCACAGTGACAGGATGCCACAGCACCGGGGCTCCAGCAGGAGCATTTATTTATTTAACAGTTTTTATATACCGTCTTTCTACAATTCAAGATGGCTTCCATAGAATGCATGAGCATAGGGCGGGCTGAATGGACAGGGGGAAAGACGTTTCCTGCAGTAGAATCGGGGCACATCTGGGCTCTCTAAATGCCTGATTCTGCAACCGCAGGAACATCTAGTTCCCGTGGTTGCAGAATTGGGTACAATTTTGGGCTGTCCAATTTTCGGCTGTCCAATTATCCCATATGTGCCCTAATTGGAAATGGCCTCCACCTGTTTTACATAGAACCTTAGTAACGTCGAACAGAATGATTACATTTGGTAACTACATCAATAGATCGTAACATAGTCAAATAACAGCCATTATTTAAAACAAAGGTTGTGTATTGCTGGGAGAGATGGAAGGGAGGGAAGGGTGTGGGAGAGTGGTACTTATTGTAAGGGGGATAAGTATCTGTCAGTTTTGTTGTTCCAGGGGTACACACCATTTAGTCCTGTGGCATGATAGGTGCAACCACCACGTTACCTGGCTGGGATGTGGAAAGCATTTCCCTGGCAATGAACGCTGTGTCTGTCCCCCAGCACTAGGCACATTAGTGTGCGTGCACTTAACTCCATCTATTGAGGTGGCGTTAGATGAACCCGCGCTAATACAGTTAGCGCATGCTGTGAACCTAGCGCTAACTGCGCTGAGCTCAACCACACCCATTCTCCATCCCCACCCCACCCACTCATGACCCTAACACGGGCTACACAGCACAGGAATCATCCTGTGCTGTAGCTGGCAACACATGTCCCAACACGCATGTAGTGCACCCCAGAACACACAGCTAATGCCCTTTAGTAAAAGACCCCTTTAGTATTTTTTTGTTTTTTCTTATTATTAGTATTTATATTGGATTTGTGTGCATTTATTTGTCTTTTTTTTATAGTGTAACTTGCTTTGAGGATCAGATGAAGTCTGTCTTTAAATGTAACAAATAAGTTTACATTTTTTTTCACATGAAGGTTATTCTGCTTCTTTGGGAGTCATGGATTTTCTAGGAAAACAGGATGATACTTTTCTTGGAAATGTGGAGTATATGATAGATAAAAGCTCACACAAGATGTTCTACACTCCACAATGAATTCATCCTTTACTTTTTAGTGGCAAATTGATTCTAGAGGAAAAGGTCATGGTAGAAAGCTGGGGTAGGTAGACTCTATGCCCACAGGAAAACACACTACTATCTTGTTATAGCCAACACAACACAGAGGCGAGAAGTAATAATATGGTTCTTTATTCAAAGCTCCGACAAAGGGCACTATTTCAGACCGCTGGATTTTCTGAGATGTCAGTCAGAAAGTGGTACTTATAGCTTTACTTTCTACAATTCCATTGTCCTACAATTTCAAAGTTCCTCCTGATGAAGGCTCAGCTGAAACACGGCCGTGTCAGGGCTTTGAATAAAGGACCATATTATTACTTCTCACCTCTCTGTGTAGGTAGACTCTATGACTCTATTACATAATGAAAAATGTCTTCATAAAAAAAAAAGGTAGAGATTTGGCATTACTCTAGTCCAATGGCCACTTTAACCCATATGTGGTGGCAGTGCAGGCGCATCCTCCCTTACGCTATTGACAGAGCGATGGAGGGCTCGGGGTTCAGTGAAGAGATGGTCCACCTTTATGTTGATATGGGAACCCTATATTCAGAGGCCCGGTGTCGTAGCGAAATAGTATCTAACCATGGTTGTATAACACTGTGAATTGAGTTGAAAAAAAAAAGGTGGTAGATGAATGAAACAAACCACCAGTAGAGATGGGAAAACCGAAAAAAGCAGAAAACAGAGAAAATCTTTATAAGGACCTGATCTAAGATTTCAGTGCCAATGGGCACCTTTATCGGCCTTGTAGCTCAAAGAACTGAAGGATTTCCCTGGAGACTGGAAATGTGGGAGTGGGGGTACTGGACCAGAGTGCCATGGTGGTACCTCTTTGAATTGGCATCATTGGGCAGCCCTAAAGTAAGTGGGAGAAGGCTCCTTTGTGGCCTGGGAATTTGGTGCAAAAACCCAGGAACTGTGTCATCAGGAGTCAGCATTGATTTGACAGCACACACACACTTGCGCTAGGCAGTTGCCTATGCGTAAATTAAGGCTTGATCCTTTGCAGTGGAGTAATGGGAGATCTGGTAGGGTCTGCCACAAATAAAGAAAATGCACAGCCTAGTTGGGTCTCTTCCCCCGGTGGTCTTTTATCTGTTCAGTTTTTATCCATCTTTCTCCAGAAGCTCTTCAACACCCTATTTCCTGCTTATGTTTCAATATTATATTCTTCGAAAAAGAAACACGCACTTTCACGATGTGAAGCTTGCACACCGCAGGTTTAGTTTATTTTGGGTCCAACAGTTTCCTCTTCGTTGGGTCTCCAGCTCAATTAGAAACAGATGTGTGATCTGGCTCCCTGATCCTTCATTCACAACTACTTAACCCCACACACTTTATATCCCTTCTCAGCTTACATTAACCCGTTTTGGACCAGCGTATGTTTTACATACATAAGGTTTCCATACTTACTACTCAACTGTTTACTAATTAATGGTTATAAATTCAATGGAACTATGTTTAGCTATTATTGTTATGTCGAAAAGCGATATATATAGATTTTTTATCTGAGATCTAGTTAGTTTAATAGGTGTTCGAAGTTTGCGGATTTTGACGGTACTGACGGCTCAACATAAAAAGATCACAAAAAATAGTAAGTAGCTTATAATGCTGTAATAGCTATTATTTTGCAAATAAAAGTATTTGTAGACTTTAGAAAATAGGTTTAGATAACTGTAAGTTACTTATTGTCAGAGTTATTGGTGCGTATATCGGCCTTGTATGTTATTCATAAGCTGGGCTAATATGTTGTCGAAACTAATTGCTGTCCAGCATTCTGTTCTAGGTGTTTCAATGGTGCAATATCGACGCACTGCATCAGAAGTGTTTTCACATGTATCATATTCCGCCGTCAGAATGGACTGTTGACAAACTATATTATATCATAATAAAGTGTTTTAAATGAAAACTGCAGTTTCAATAGTATCATACAGTATGTTTATGTCAATGAATATTGGAACTGAATCCTATCTTTTCTGAAGACGGACAATATACTATATTGGACCAGTGTATGAAAAACATACAATATGTGAAACTTTATTTTCTGCAAAGTTTTAATATTTTTTATTATTGCCAGCATTTCATAGTCATTTGAGTGTAACAAATCTAATAAATCATCCAGAACAGAGAAAGAATATGCGAGCTGTCCAAAACGGGTTAAGACTGATATCACAGTTATGGTCTTCAGTCAGAAACCAATAACCAAACCTTGTTCAACCCTAACCATGGTGAACAGGTATCAACTTGAAATGATGAGTGGGAGTCTGCTCCACAGCATCATCAGCCCCAGCCAGCCTGAGGGCAAAGAGGACGTAGAGGCCCTTCTGCTAAAGCCTTTTAAGGTTTTGCACTTAAATGCATGTTTAGCACAAAAACGAATGTGTGTTAAGTATAAAGCCTCTGAGGCAGGTGTCAAGAGCGTGGGCAGCATGTTCCCAGCAGGTACCGCATAGACGCATACACTAACCTGTGGTGCAATTAACGTGGGTGCACCTAACGCATCCATGGAGGTAACTGCCACATTGACTGTGTGGCAATTTACTCCCACGCTAATTGCATTGCATTCTCCACACCCATCCCCTGCCCCTTCATGTGCAGGTACAGCGGGAACTGGAATGCAATAACCGTTATTCCTGTGTGGTAACGCGAGCAAGAACCATTATCACATGTTAACTGCTTAGTGGGCTTCAGTAAAAAGCCTCAACCTGGAATTAAAGCCAGGCCCTCTGCATGGCAATGCCCAACACCGCCAGTCAGCTACTGAACTGGTCCAACACCGCTTTATATTTATAAAAGGGGCCTTCCCCCCACACCATTTCTTCATTCATACAAAACTGAAACAGCAGCTTTTGTTTCTAAAGAACAAACCATCTACTGTTTCTATTTTAGCTTAATTTGCATCTTAGAGATTCAGTTCTGGCTTTAAATGAAATGACAGATCCAAGGGAGCAGGAAGGAAACAGTTAATAAGGCTATTATACTGTTAGACTAGGAATGCAACATTGTGTGCAAATATACATAGAAAATTCACGTGTATTTCTGGTTAGTCAGACAATAAACACGTTCTCATCGCACAGTAGAGTGGAGATACTGGTTATAGCACTGAAACTTAGAATGTGAACTTAGATCCTTGTTCTTTAACCATATTAGAGAGGTGGGGTGAGGGGGCGGAGGGAGGGTGGGGAATGCTCTACATTCTTCCATTGTTAGTTTTAGGTTTATTAATGTCATAAATCGCCTTTAGTATAAACAGCAAGAAGGTTTACAAAGTAGAGAGGACAGAACATAAAATCAGACAAAACAAGACAACTCACGTATATAAACTATAGTAGGCGTTTTTTTAAAAAGCAGGGGTTCACTTATAATCGCAAAATGAAACAACTTGAAATTTATAGGAGGCGTATTCAAAGTGGTTTAGCTGCTTAGCTAACTGGCTAAACCGTGCTTGGCATGACTTTTAGTGGTACTAAAGCAGTGCAGCTGAATGCCCCTTCCTGCCCAGTTTTAAAATGCTTGGCATTGAGGAGTTCTGGGGCAGTGACATGTGTTGGCCAGTCAGCTGCTAACCAACTAGCCTAAACCGGCTAAGATAGGCAGAAAAAAGGTTGTCCTAACTTTAGCTGGTTTAGCTATCCAGCAAATGCCTGAATATCGCCGCTGACTGGTTTAAAATGCTAACCGGGCAATCTGGATATTCAATGTCGATGGCTGGATATTGCCTGGCATTGCATATCTAAAGTGGCAACAGCCAGCTATTTAACAACGCTGGTTGCCTCTGTTGACTGTGTCCTCCTATATTCCTAACTGCTACAGTTTGAAGGCTCGAGTGAATAAGGTGAAATTAGACTTACCTGCTAATTGTTGTTCCTTGCGGAACTCTAGTCTAGTCCCGGACATCTGGGGTATAAGCACCTCCTCCCGCAGCCTTGGAGACTGAGCCCATCACCTTTTTTGGTGACACCAGTATAAGTAGCCGAGGATCCGCCCCTCTGATCCAGTAACCTATTGACAAAGCAGACTCACCAGAGCAACAAGTAAGCAGATATATCACATTAAATCAAAAGTGTTTAACTGACACACTACATAGCAACCAATTGAAGTATTAGAACATGTACGCAACTGCCGAATACGGCTATTTGTCAGACAAGGCCAAATGAAGAAATTCGCCTAGCCTTGTCTGGCCCCCTCTCTAAAAGTCACAGCAGGTACTGAAATCCCTGACCCCTAAAGACTTGCCTCGGGTCACACCCCCCCCCCTGTCTGCAGACTAGGTTGACGCTGCAGCTTTGCCATACAAACCTTTAAATTCTTCAGGCCACAGAGATATGCCAACAGTAGGGAGGGTCACGGGACTAGACTAGAGTTCCGCAAGGAACAGCAATTAGCAGGTAAGTCTAATTTCACCTTCCTTGTCGTCCCTCTAGTCTAGTCCCGGACATCTGGGGATGTAACAGAGCAGTAAACTTCAACGGGAGGGACCCGCCAGACCAGCCTGAAGAACCGCCGATCCAAAACTCGTATCCCTATCCGCCTGCACATCAATTCTGTAATGCTTGACAAAAGAATGTAGCGAAGACCACGTCGCCGCCTTGCAAATCTCCGCCGCAGGCACCAAACTATACTCCGCCCAGGAAGCCGCCTGCGCCCTAGTCGAATGAGCTCTTAACCCAGCAGGCACGACCTTACCGCGTAACAGATAAGCCGAGGAAATGGCCTCCTTAATCCACCGTGCAATAGAAGCCTTGGAAGCTGACTCCTCCCTCCTTGGGCCTCCAAACACGACAAACAACCTATCGGACTTACGGAAAACCGCCGTCCTTTGCAAATACATCCTTAGCACTCTACTCACATCCAGCCTATGCAATTTCCTCCCAGCCTTGTCCGCAACCCCATTCTCAAAGGCTGGTAAAGAAACCACCTGATTCACATGAAAAACCGATACCACTTTCGGCAAAAACGAGGGCACCGTGCGCAAAACCACCTGTCAAAGAAGGTCAGGAAAGATTCTCTACACGACAATGCTTGCAACTCCGATATCCGTCGAGCCGAAGCAATCGCTACCAAGAACACCGCCTTTAGCGTGAGATCCTTCAACGTTGACCTGGCCAAAGGCTCAAATGGCGCACCTACCAACGCCTCTAGCACCAAATTGAGATCCCAATTTGGGACCTGGACCCGGTAAGGCGGTCGCAGCAGAGAGGTCGCCTTCAGAAAGCACTTTACGTCCGGATTGGCTCCAAGTACCAAACCCTGCACCTTACCTCGATAGCAAGAAAGCGCTGCCAGATGAACCTTCAAGGACGCCGGTGCCAGACCCTTATCAAAACCGTCCTGCAAAAAATCGAGGATCTGCAGAACTGAGGCCCTTAATGCCACCACGTGCCGAACCTCGCACCAGGCCTCAAATAATCGCCAAACGCGGATATATGCCAACGAAGTGGAACGACGCCTAGACCTCAACAACGTAGAAACCACTGCTGACGAATACCCCCTGGCCGTCAACCTTGCCCTTTCAATAGCCAAGCCATAAGCGAGAATCGACCCACTTGCGGCATGAGTAAGGGTCCCTGCTGTAACAAATCCTCTCGGATCGGCAACCTCCATGGAGCCTCCACCAGGAGACGTACCAGATCGGCATACCACGGCCTCCTCGGCCAGTCCAGCGCCACCAGAACTACCTGTCCCTTGTGCAGTTCTATTCTCTGAACCAGACGACCTATCAAGGCCCACGGAGTAAACACGTAAAGGAGCTGCTCCTCCGGCCACGCCTGCAACAAGGCATCCAAGCCCTCGGACATTCTTTCCCGCCGTCTGCTGAAGAACCTTTCTACTTTTGCGGAAGCGAAAGTTGCCATGAGATCCATCACCGGAACTCCCCAGCGCCGTACTATCATTTCGAACACCTCTTGATTGAGGACCCACTCGACCGGGTCCACAGCGTTCCGACTCAAATAATCCGCGGTCACATTGTCCACTCCGGCTACATGCCCTGCCGACAACGCTACCAGATGCACCTCGGCCCTCGCGAGAAGCACCTCCAGCGCTGCACTGCTGGTGCCCCCCTGACGATTAACATAAGCTACCGCCGTGGCGTTGTCCGACAGGACTTGAATCGCACATCCCTGCACCTGGGACTGAAAGGACTGTAACGCCAGCCTGACCGCTCGGAGCTCCAATCTGCTGATTGACCACTGGCTCTCCTGTGCAGACCACTGACCCTGAGCAAACTGCCGTTCGAAGTGCGGCCCCCAGCCGTAAAGACTGGCATCTGTCGTTAGCGGTTTCCAATCTGGCGACTCCAATGGCATGCCCCTTTCTAGATTTGCGGGATCCAGCCACCACTGGAGCGAGAGCTTCACCGGCTCCGGGCACACCAACCGACGCGACAACTGATCCGACTGATTGGACCATCGCCGGAGAAGCGCCCTCTGCAACGGCCGCATGTGTGCCCTGGCCCACGGCACAAGATCCAACGTGGCCGCCATAGTCCCCAAAAGCTGCAGGTAATGCCACGCCGACGGGGCCTTCCTCTTCAAGAACTCCTGAACGAGACGCCGCAGACTTTGAGCTCTGAGAAGCGGAAGAAAGACTCTGCCTGCGCCTGTGTCGAAGCGAGCTTCTAGATACTCCAGCTCCTGGGTCGGTGTCAAGTTGCTCTTTGCGACGTTTACCACCCACCCTAAGCTCTGAAGGAACTGCACTACCCGAAGAGTAGCGTCCTTGCTCTCGGCCTGCGACTTCGCACGGATCAGCCAATCGTCCAGGTACAGGTGAACTAACACCCCCTACCTGCACAATGCCGCCGCCACCACTACCATCACCTTGGTAAAGGCTCGCGGAGCCGTCGCTAAGCCGAATGGCAAGGCCTGGAACTGAAAATGCCCCATCGGAACTGCGAAACGCAGAAACTGCTGATGCTCCAATTGAATGGGAATATGCAGATACGCCTCTGAGAGATCCAAAGAAGTCAGAAACTCTCCCTGCCTGACTGCCACTATGACGGACCGCAGAGTTTCCATGCGAAAATGAGACACATGGAGACACCTGTTGACGCCCTTGAAGTCTAAGATCGGCCGCCAAGAACCTTCCTTCTTGGGCACCACGAAATAAATCGAGTATCGACCGCAGCCGCACTGGCTGACCGGAACTAGAACCACCGCGTCTAGGTCCCTTAACCTCTGCAGTGACTCCTGCACCACCCGAAGTCTTGACTGAGTGCGGCAGGGGGACTGGACAAAGGATTCCGTGATGGGTCGTTGGAACTCTAGGGCATACCCCTCTCTTATGACCTCCAAAACCCAACGATCCGATGTTATTTGGACCCCGGCTGGGTAAAACTGCCTTAACCAACCCCCTACTGACACTAACCCCGCCTGGGCCCACCTTGCTTCATTGTGGCTTTTTGAGGACCGAAGAGGAGGAGGCTCCAAAACCCCTTCCCGCTCCCCGGAAATCCAAAAATTCTGGGACCTATACTGAAAACGTCCCCTTTGAAATTGTCCAAATCTTGGCATTCGAAATCTCCGAAACTCCCTCTGTTGACTTCTGGACGGCATCAGCGGGCGACTCTGCTTCTGCTTATCCTCCGGCAGCCTACCCCCTTTAGACTCCCCGAGGTCTTTCACTAACTTATCCAAATCTTCACCAAACAAAAGCTTACCCCGAAAGGGGAGCTTTCCGAGCCGCGCCTTAGAGGCGCCATCGGCCGCCCAATTGTGTAACCAGAGGTACCTGCGTGCCGCCACCACGGAAGCCATACTCTTCGCCAAGCCTCTGATAAGATCATACTGCAGATCAGCCAAATAAGCAGCGCCGGACTCCAGGTGGGCTATCTCCTCCACTGCCTCGTCCTCGTGACCCAAATGGATCCGCTGAGCCCATCGTAAGCAACCTCTCGCTACCCATGCATAGATAAAGCATTGACATCAAACACCTGCTTCAGCAAAGTATCAAGCCGACGGTCCTGTGCATCCTTAAGGGCCGCACCGCCCTCCACCGGAATCGTGGTCTTTTTAGTAACTGCCGCATCCACCCTGGGAGATTTAAAAAGCTCCCTATCCTGCTCCTGCAACGGATACAGCCGGGCCATGACTCTGGAGCCCTTAAGTCCAGCTTCCGGCGTGTCCCATTCTTCCTGAATCATTTCCTTAAAATCTCAATGCATAGGGAACACCCTTTGCGACTTCCGTGTCGCCTGAAGCAACGGGTCCTCCAAGGCAGAATCCGCGACGCAGTCAGCCACCGGCATGTTCAACGCCTTCAAAGTCTCAGAGATGAGAGCTGCCAGTTCCTCCCGGCGGAAGACCCTAACCACTCTGGCCTGGTCCTCCTGCTCTGCAATCTCACCTTCTTCCAGGTCCAAATCTCCCTCCGAATCCGGACCTTCAGAGATCTCTTCCGGATCTACTGCTACTCTAGCCTTCTTACAGGGGGTGCCCACCGGACCCTCAGATTGAGGTGCCGCAGATCTCTTCAGGCCCTCCACAAACTCCGCAGTACCCTGCTTTCCCGCTAGGGCCTGCTGCAACAAAGAGAGAAAATCTTGCGAGAAAATGGCTCCTAACCCCCACTGCAAGCCCGACTGGGAAGGGGAGGGTTCCGCTGCCAGGGAAGGTCCCTGGGAGGGCCCCAAAGTCCCTGCCGGCGAGCATGTCTCAGGGGAACCCGGCGGCCCTTCATTTAGGACAGCACCCGGCTCCTCCCTTGGACTCTGCCTCCAGAGCACATCCCTTACAGACCCCCATCTCGGAAAGGGATCCCCTCTTGGCCCCACACATGACACACTGGGGCCTGGAAGGCATCTCGGCAAGCTGGGCCAGCTAAGAAAAGCCCTTGCTCCTCTGCCTCTATAAGAACAGCATGGCCGAATCAATCCTCTGTCCTCTCTATTTTTTTATTTTTGTGGAAAGAAACAAAGCAAAATAAAGAAATAAAGCCGCCCCTTCTAAGGCCTAAGGGGCTTGTTTACAAAGCCGCGGTAGCGGTTTGCGATCGTAATCGGAGCCGCGGCCCCATTGATTTCAATGGGGCCGCGGCTGCGATCGCGATCGCGAACCACTACCGCGGCTTTGTAAAAAGCCTCTAAGAATAAACACGTGCGCCGGCGCTCAGCGTTTCCCGCCCAAAACGCAGCGTGAGAAAGGCCATGCACTGCCTACCTCAGCGCCAGCAGAATGCCGCGCTTTTTAATCCGGGCCTGGTCGTCGCGCCCCGAGGCTTCCTTACCCGCCTGGAAACTGCGTGAGCTAACTGCGGCCCTCTCGGCACCCGGGCTCTCCTCCGGTCTTGCTCCTCAGATGTTTCTCCGGTGCCCGACTCACCGCGGCAGCCCAAAAAGCCTGCGGCAAGGCTGTAGAGCGCGGGGTGGGTCTCCTCAACGTCTCCTCACCCACAGCTCGGGATCGGGAGACAGAGGCCCCAACAGCAGCTCCCACACTCCACCCGGACACAGTACCTGCCGGGAAAGGGGGAGAGAGGGGGAACAAATTTCGCCGGTAAGCACACAGCTGTTCAGCAGGCAAAACCTTTGCTGAAATTTAAAGCCGTAGGCACCTTCAGGCAGACCAATAAAGCGGATTCAGCCTCTTAGCTTATATTCTTTTTTTTTTATATTACCTAACCAACTAATTGCTCTAGTGAGCCCCTTCGTGGCTCACACCTCCTTCAGCTGCATTGGAGACTGAGCTTACTGGATCAGAGGGGCGGATCCTCGGCTACTTATACTGGTGTCACCAAAAAAGGTGATGGGCTCAGTCTCCAAGGCTGCGGGAGGAGGTGCTTATACCCCAGATGTCCGGGACTAGACTAGAGGGACGACAAGGAATCAGGCTTTAACTTTATCATGGAAAACAGAGAATTGGTTCTTAAGTTTTTGGGCAGAGAATTCCACAGTATTTGTGCTTGACGGCAAAAGACAGTTTTATGTGTACACTCTAAACATGACCTTAAGACACGCAATAAGGAATGAGAGAGTTAAACGTGCAGGTTCATTAGCTGACAAAATTTAAAGACAATAGTTCGAATCATCTTGACGTGCATTCTGTAGTTGTTCGGTAACCAATGGTGCTTCCTCAATAGAGGGGTGACACGATTGCAAATCTTTGCATAGCAAATAATTCTTATAGCAGTATTTGGAACTCACTGCATGCTTGTTACAGCCAGTCAGAAATGTATATCACATAAGAACGGAGTTGTAGGTCAGCGTATTCTCTGGGCATGCTGCACATTAAAACACCAAAGAACAAACCTTCCTTCAAAAAACAATGTGCCCGAATTAACACAAATAATAGTAATAATAATCATAATAGTAATAGTAAGTGTGGAAGAGCCATCAGGTTGGAGCCAGGGGCGTCACTGCCTAAACAGTTTTTCATACATGTGGAGCCTGATTCAGAAAAGGACACGTCCGGGCCCTGTGCACACCACCGATTCCACAACCCCTTATAGACACGCACACGGGGATGTAGAAGAATCAGCGTGTGGCCATGCCCAGGGAACAGAGAAGGCTCAAGGCAATCTGTTGCCTGAGGAGAGGGATGAGATGCCCCCCCCCATAGTCCTTCTCAAAACTCCAATCAGGGACTGAACCAGACCAAAAAGCCGATTATATGGAGGAAATGCAAGATGTTTGCACACCAAGGAACTAAAAGAAAGAGCGAGAACCACGGCACAGTTTATAAAACAAAATAAAAATGAGTTATAATTTAGTGGTAATAAACTGCATTATGGTTCTTGCTTTTTCTTTTTTAACATATATTTTGCATCAACAGAACCCCTTCCCTCAACAGTGGATGCAGAGCAGAACCAGGACATTCACCCACAGAACTTAATATCTTTAAAAAAAATCTGATTCTGATCATCTCACTAACAACAACCATTCTCCATTCAGGCCTATTGTGAACTAATACAAAACCCTACAACAAAGTCATTGAATATCTATAAAGCAAATCTACCCTACCTTACCATATCAGCACCAACTTCCAAAATTCACATAAGGAGCCCATCCAAAAAACAGCATCACTGTAAATACTACAGTGGGCCCTGGAACATCCATTCACCTATTTGAAAAGCTGAACAATTCAGATTACTACAGTACAAATCCCTACATACAAACTCCATGTTAACAGAACACCTGGCCTTGGTCACACTCTCATACCACAGACCCTCACCAAGTACAGAATAAGAGACCATAACCTAAAAATAAACACATGTAGATAACAATTAAACTGCAACCCCAAGAAGCCAGATTCTGCATACAGTGCAATACCAGAGAAATAGAAAGAGATGTATTTCCATGTACTGTAGAAAATATAAAGATAGCACCAAGTGAACAGGATGGAGTCGGTGCAGAGGGTTGCTACCAAAATGATTAATGGGCTTCATTATAAAGCATATGAGGACAGACTTAAAGATCTTAATATGTACACCTTAGAGGAAAGGCGGGATAGAGGTGATATGATGAGATGTTTAAATACCTCCGTGGCATAAATGTTCAGGAGAGAGCCTCTTTCAATTGAAAGCAAGTTCTGCTACGAGGGGACATGGGATGAGGAAGGAGATAGATTCAGGAGTGATATGCGGAAATATTTCTTTACGGAAAGAGTAGTGGATCCGTGGAATAGTCTCCCAGTGGAGGTGGTAGAGATGAGGACAGTAACTGAATTCAAGAAAGCATGGGACCAACACAGAGGATCTCTAAAGGCAAAAAGTGGACTGTTGTAGTTGTTATGGAAGGACAGACTAGATAGGCCATGTGGTCTTTTTCTGTCGTCATATTTCTATGTTTCTATGTTTCTAAGTCCAATCATTACACTGAAAATAAAATTTTCTTCTAACTTTGTTGTCTGACCATTTTATTCCCTGATCATGTAGGTCCCAATCTGAGGTTTCTGCTTTCCTTTATCTCCCAGTGATGCAGGGCCAAGTGCGGAGACTCACTGTGGCATCATGTGTATAAATTTAGTATACTTTATTTTTAAATGTATATGCCACCCATCTAAAATCCTAGGTGGCTTCTAAACATACACATGCAATTTAGTATAACAGATGTTATAATAAACCAAACATAATAATAAAACATTAAATTTGATTAATGAAAAGCCACTTACATAGCCCCCTCCCATCAAACCATTATAAGTACCTGCACATCAGATTTATTTTGCTATGACCAGAATATTGATGAGGAGGGAAGATGTAAAATGAGGAACTAATCATGGTAGCCATGAATTCAAATGTTGGAATGGATTGTGCTAGAGCTGGAAAAATCTGGAACTTAGCAACAGTGAAGCTATAAGGCTACTAAACAAAATTAAACTGAGACGTTCCCTTAAAATTTGAACTTTCTTTTCATTTGAACTGACAAAATAATTTAAATTTCAGTCTGGCAGCATAAAGAACGCAGAACTGCAAATCTCAAAACAATACATATTCCAGTACACCCCCGCTCCCTCCCCCCCAACCAACACCCTACAGTTGACCTCATCAAGAACCAAGAGTACAGGACCCATAGAGCAAATCTACTACTTCATAACAGCACTAACTTCCAAAACTCACACAACATGAGCGTACCCAGAAAAGGGCAACTCCATAAATATTGCAGTGAGCCCTAGAACATCCATATTCCTATTTAAAAAACTGAACAAGCCAGATTACTACAGCTCCCTACATAGAAACTCTTTGCTAACAGAATATGTAACCTCAGTCACACATATGCAGACCAGAGATAGATCGTCACCAAGTAGGGAATATATCCGCACAAACTAAAAACAGACATATGTAGTCAAAAAAATGCTTTTACTCATTACTGTTAGGTTCACCAGATTTCTTTCCTAAAATTATACTTTACTGCAGCATGAGGTGAGCGAAAGATCTCTCACACACAGGCATCTGCATTGCTGGCAGAAACTAACATAATGGCTCAGCGCAAGTAGCGGGAGTGCAACTAATGCCACCTCAGTAGGTGGCCTTAGTTGCACCAGCATCTGTTTTGCCACGCTGAAATGTGGTAACTGCCTCCCTGCAGTTAGCCTGTGGCCCTGCGAAATCAAACTCTGGAATTAGTTACCAGAGGATGCAGTAACATAGTAAATGATGGCAGATAAAGACCATCTAGTCTGCCCAGCAATATGACAGGAGTAGGTGCACCCCTTCCCATGTCTTTTAGGGAGCAGGTGCACCCTTCCCATGTCTTTGCTTAGTGGTGCACCCACCAGGAGCAGATGCACCCCTCCCCATGTCTTCACCCCTCTTCGTATCTTTGTTTCTTTGTTTGTTTAGGGGTGAACACACCGCTCCTCCCCCCATCGCTCCATGTAGGACACCCCTATTTGTTGAGAAATTAGATGGTTCAGTTTATTTTGATTTAATCTTGTTGCTGTAAAGTGATCCACTGTGTCTGTCCCATGCCATTTTGAATTCCGTCACCGTGTTTGCCTCCACCACCTCCATCGGGAGGGCATTCCAAGCATCCACCACCCTTTCAGTGAAAAAGTATTTCCTGACATTGCCTTTCAATTTACCACCTTGCAGCTTCATGTTATGCCCTCTAGTTTTACAGCTTCCCTGTCTCTGGAAGAGGTTGGTTTGTTCATTATTTCTCTTTAAGTATTTAAAGATCTGAATCATATCTCCCCTGTCCCTCCTCTCCTCCAAAGTTTACATGTTTAGGTCTTCAAATCTCTCCTCATAAGGTTAGTGTAGCTGGATTTAAAAAAGGTTTAGACAGGTTCCTGGAGGAAAGGTCCATAAACTGTTATTAAAGAGGACCTAGGAAATCCACTACTTGCCCTGGGACAAGCATTGTACAACCTGTGTGCCTTTTTGGGAACCTGCCAGGTCCTTGTGACCTGGATTGGCCACTGTTATAAACAGGATACTGGGCTTGATGGACCTTAGTCTGACCCAGTATGGCATTTCTTATGTTCATACAGTATGTTACTAGTGCAAAGCCTAGGAAACATGCTGCTAAATATGCCAAACAAGAGGGACTCAACAGCATCCATGCAGCATCTCCTACTTTCACAAATACAAGAGCGACTTGGCATCCAACACAGCACTTCCCACCCTCTGAAAAACAAGAGGGACTTTGTGACCCCTGACACAACACCTCCCACTCCAACATAAACACCAAGAAGGGCTTGGCAGCCCCAACATAACTCCTGAAACTGCGCACTGGACCAGCATGGTGTTAATGTAAATATATATTCCGTAAAAACAGAGGATATGCAAGATGCTCGCACACCAAGGAACTAAAAGAAAAAGTGAGAACCACAACACAGTTTATAAGACCAAATAATAACTCATTTTATCCTGTTATAAACTGCATTATGGTTCTACATCCATAGAAACCTCTCCCTTGACAATGAGTGCAGAGCAGAAGTAGGACATTCACCCACAGAACTCAATATATTAAAAAAAATATATCTGATTCTGGTCATCTCATTAACAAACATTCTCCATTACCTGGCATATTGGTGACTTTTGTAGGGTTTTATATTAGTTTCCAACAATCTACAAGGCCAAATCTACCATACCATACATACCAGCATAAACTTCCAAAACTCATACAGTGGGCCTACCCAGAAAAAAACATCACTATAAATATTGCAGCGGTCCCTGGAACATCCATACATCTATTTGAAAAGCTGAACAAGTCAAATTACTACAGTACAGTACAGATCCCTATGTACAAACTCCATGTTAACAGAACACTTGGCCTCAGTCACTCAGAACACAGACCCTCATTGCAGAATAAATGACTACAACCTAAAGTAAAAATAAAAATATGTAGACAAAAATTAAACTGTAACCCCAAGAAGCCAGACTCCGCATGCAGGGCAACATCAGATAAATAAAAGATGCAGTTCCCCATACTGTGTAAAATATAAAGATTGGACTTTGCACTATCACTGAAATTAAAATACAATTATTTTTTCTAACTTTGTTGTCTGACCATTTTATTCTCTGTTCATGCTGGTCCCGATCTGAGGCTTCTGCTTTCCTGTCTTCTTTTAGCACTCTTTCTATGGTCTATAGTCCATCTGCCATTTCTTCTCTTTTTTTTGTTTTCTTCACTTCCTTCCATCAGCCTATTTTCAGTCCCAGTAACCCTCCCCAGTGTCAGCCCCCTTTCCAGTTCTCCCCTCCCAGTATCTTCCAATGTCAACCCCATTGTATTCCTAGGACTGTTACTGGTGTCCATTCCCTTTCAATCCCCCTCCTTCCCCACTGCCCAGCCCCTTCTAGTCCAGATACCATTGCAGATATCAGCTCACTTCCACTCCCAGTGCCACCCCCTCTCCTCCCATCAGCTCCCTTCTAGTCACCCTATATCCATCCCCTTCCAGTGCCATCCCTACATGTCAGCTCTCTTCTAGCCCCAGTGCCCCCTCCCTTCCAGCTTCCTCCCTATTACCCAGCCACCTATAAGTCCTATCCCCAAGTGTCAGCTCCCTCCAGTCACCCTTCCAATCCCCCTCCAGTACCATCCCCAGGTGTCAGCTCCTTTCCATCCCCCTCCTCCCTTCCCTAGTGTCATTACCCTTCCAGTCTCTCTCCAGTACCATCCTCAGGTATCAGCTCCCTTCCAGCTCCCTCCTTCCCTCCCATATCAGCTCCCTTCTAGCCCCCTCCTTCCTCTGGCAGCCCCTCTCAGCATCCACTCCCTTCCAGTCCCATTTTCCCATCCCCCCGAATCAGCCCATTTGTAGTCCTAGCCCCCAGTTTTCTTCCAGGGTCAGCAGCGCTCCTACCCATCAGCCCATTTCTATTCCTAGTCCCCCCCTTCAGGTCAGTTCCAGTCCTAGTGCCCTTCCCATTAGTCCATTCCAGTCCTAGCCTATTTCCAATCCTATCCCCCCATCAGCCCATTTCAGTCCTAGCCCCCCATCAGTCCATTTCCAGTCCTAACCTCCCCCCTCCGATCAGCCCATTTCCAGTCCTAGCCACCCCTCCGGTCAGCCCATTTCCATTGCTAGCTCCCTGTCAGCCCATTACAAGTCCTAGCCCCTCCAATCAGTCCATTTCCAGTGCTAACCCCCCATCAGCCCATTACTAGCCTTAACCCACCCTGATCAGCCCATTTCCAGTCCAAGCCCAACTCCCGATCAGCCTATTTCCAGTGCTAGCCCCCCAAGCCCATTACCAGTCCTAACCCCCCCCCCCCCCCGATCAACCCATTTCCAGTCCTAGCCCTCCCCCACTCTCCTAGAAGAGTCCTGTGCCTGTCTGACCAGCTTCAAGCTGGGAAAGCCAGAAGCCCGGCACCCCAGCTCACCTCTGCAGAGCCATGAGAAAGAACAAGGGTTTGGAACTGGAGGGGGGGACCGTCCAATGGTAACCAGACAGTTGTCTCCTTCGCTGAACTTTAATTTGGGTAAAGTAGAGATCACAATGCCTTTGTTACTGAATTTGCCCTCTTCTGTTTCAACTTTGGTGCCTCCTAATGATGTTTCCTTGTGAGATATTTGGCTGGTGGTGGCCCGCATCGAGACTTCCTTGCAGTCCTCCCTCTCCCAAATATCTCAATTTTCTAAGGACGTTGTACAGAAATTTTGAGATCATGACGTTTGTATTGCTAATTGTAATTCCTCTTTGAATAAATTGGAGGGGCAGGATCTCTCTTCCTCAATCCGGGACAGTGTTACTATTTGTCATCAATTGGAGTCCTTGGAAAATTTGGTTAGGGGAAAAAATTTGCAGTTTCTGAATTTTCCATGGACTCATTATTTATCTCCTAGTATTTTTCTTTATAAATATTTAAGGAGCTTTTATTGATTGAGGATTCTGAAGCCATAAAGTTTTTTTCAGGTTATGTTCCTTTGCTACCAAGCACAGAGACCTCCTCCCCAAATAATGCTAAAGGGATTTCTCTTCCAGCGTGGATTTCTCTTCCAGCGGAAACTTTGGATCTCTGCGTTTTTGGAATCGTCTTTGGATGTGATTCCACAAAGGGCAACATTAATAGCTTCCTTTTTGACTTTGGCTGATAGAAAAATGTATTTTCATAATCAAATTCTTAAGAAGGACCAGGCTTTTTGTGGTAGCCCGATACAGATTTTCCCTGATGTATGCAGACTCACCCAAAAATGTACGAAGGCTTTTTTTTTTTAAAGTTCTGAAACCTAGAATTTTGGCTATTGGAGCCTCTTTTTTTCTTAAATACCCCCATAAATGTGTTTTAATTTATCAGTGTGTTAAGTATGGTATTTTTGAGTCAGAACAGGTGGAAGAAGGCAAATGGTTGAAGTATGTTTGCTTCTTGTCTATGTTATAGAGTTTAAAATTTTGTTTGATTTCATGGAGATCTATATAATGACTACTGATAATGTTATTTAGTTTGAGATATTTGATTTCTTTTGTTATTTTCTTTGTTGTATTTTTGACATATACTTTCAGTTTTCCTCTTGATGTGGACTTGATTGTATTCCTACTTTATTATTAAATAAAGAGCTTTTGAAATTGGAAAAAAATGAATATGCCCGAATTAACCCATGTTGGTAGATTTGCAACTAGACTTTGGCAGGTACATCTTGGGTTGATGTACAGTTGGATAAGGAATATTGATTTAAGCACAATACTGACTGCAATTCAGTTTTTGTGGTATCTCTCATTCAATGTCCTTGTCCGAAGGTCTACCTCGGACTACCAAAACAAGCTCTCAAACCACTACAGCTGGCACAAAACACTGCAGCTCGAATCATATCCGGAGCCGCAAGGCAGGAGCACATCACACCTACACTAAAGGACTTACACTGGCTCCCAATCATTGCTCGCATCAGATACAAGACTATCATAAACCTATTTAAGATAAAAGAACACACATCAGCCAACAGCCTCCACCTGCTCATACAACCGGAAACCAGCGCACGTCCCAGAAGAAGTCAAACACGCAACCGAGTCAGCACCCCAAATGAGTACAAGCACACACGCAAGGACACAACAGACAGAGCTCTCTCCATGGCTGCTCCAACAATATGGAACAATCTACCGGACGATCTAAGGGCAACTCCAGACCTCAAAGACTTCAGAAAACAACTGAAAACCATGCTGTTCATAGAGCACTATGGTCACATCACATAACCTAAGAGAATGGATAACAGCACTCCAATCCTCCCAAACAACTGAATATATATAAAATATGATTCTAGCACCACTGTAAATAGCCCACCCTGTATATAGCTCAAACAAATCAAGCACCCAACACATCCCTCACACAGCTAAGTTTTATCCTCACTGCATGTACAACACACACACTTTACCTGATTGCTTGCTGTGATACCACCTTGATTATTAAGATAAGGCGGTTTAGAAATACTGTTAAATAAATAAATAAATAAAAAATGTGGGAAAAACCATACGCAAGTTCAAGATACAATTGACGGAACATAAGAACCATCTACATAACAAAGTTGAAACAGCTTCAATGGTGGCCCATTGTCTTGTTCATCAACATACGTTTTGGGAACTGCAGTGGAGAGTCATTGATTATGTACCTGAGCCACAATGGGATGGGGACCGGAGGGCTTTACTGACATGTAGAGAGCAATATTGGATTTTCCATTTACACACAGGGTTTAAATGACACTGCTGAATGGCATGCTCTCATCTGATACATTGTAAGTGGTCTGCGGCATACATCATCAAGCTGTCTGATGAGTGGCTGGCGTATTTCTTGTTGCAAGTAACTTGAAGTGGGGTACCAGGCCCTTTTAAAGGGTTAATATGGAAAATGGCTTGGAATGTTTCTGAAGCCTAGCAGCCCGGAGAGAGATTTGTCATAAAAGCCAAGTTTGGGATGACATTGTGAGAACGAGACACAATGCTTTGTTTTTAGAATACAGGAGCTGAGAAATGTCTGTGCTCTGACCTATAACATATAAACAAAGCTTGATGTAGAGCTGAATTTGTACCATGTAACAGTTTTTCCCTAATAAAAAGAGGTCCGATGGCCGAGGGGGAATCATAGGAACCTGCACAAGTGTGCACACCTGTGAATTCCTCACTTAAGCTGTACTGATTTATATTCCTAACAGGGGCTATACCTTTAAAGCAAAGCTCTTTGAAGCTAATGACACCTCATCAGGAGTTAGTGGGCCTGATTAGCCTGTGAAAGAACTGAGAGCAGCTGAGGCCTGCATAAAAGGCTTCAGAGCCCTGCACTGTTGAGGCATTCCTAACAGGGGCTATATATTTCAAGCAATGGTAAGAGTTTGTGGCTTTTTAAATTACTAGTTCTCTGGGAGCTCTTAAAAGGGTTTTGGTACATTTTGAAAACAAAGTTACATTCTTTTTGGTGCTTTAGTTTAAAAGGGGAAATATTTTGTTTAGTGGGGTAGGTTTAAAACTCTGCTTTAGTATCTTTCTTCAGCTCTTTGAAGCTACTGACATCTCATCGGGTGTTAGTTCCCTCCCTACCTCCCCCAACTCCCACCCACCCTGAGTGAACAATCTTGCTTTATAGGGCACCTCCCCAATTAACTACACACAGGGACTTGGAACAGTACATTTTGAACATACTTAAAGAGATTTCACTGCTTTTTCTCTGAAAGGACAGCTGGGAAACTGGCTGGTAGATCTCTCTCTTTTGCTTTAATAGATACCTAAGCTCCATGAACTGAACAATGGCTGGGAAAAATCGTATTGCTAAAGCTGTTGTCCCCATTACAGCTTCTGCCTCTGTCCAGAAGCTCTCAGGAAACAAGTGGAGGAACTCAGAGAGGAGGTGGCGAAGCTAAGGCGAAGTACATTGATGAGATGCTTCTTGCAACATCCAAGCTCTCCAGCAGAGGAGAAGATGGGTGCCTATAGAATGACGAAGGTTGGACACAAGTCACCAGGGCCTGCAGAATCACCAATCCAACTTCTCCAGCCCTGGAAGTGGAGGAGGTGAAAGCATCCCTGGAAAGGGAAGAACCAGAGCTCAAGTGCCCCAAAGTTGCAGAATCAGTGAACACAAGGAAGCGAAGGGTAGTGGTGGTTGGTGACTCTCTTCAGAGGGGTACTGAGGCATCCATCTGCCGACTAGACTTGATGTTCAGAAAGGTATGCTGTCTGCCAGGTGCCAAAATCTGAGATGTTATGGAGAGTTTGCCGAGACTCATCAAGCCCACTGACTATTATCCAATGTTATTAATCCATGTCAGCACAAATGATACTGCTAGGTATCCCTCTAAGCATATCAAAAGTGATTTCATGGCTCTGGGGCAGAGGGTGAACAGGTGATGTTCTCTTCAGTCCTCCCTGCTGAGGGTAAAGGCCTAGGCAGAGAAGCTAGTATCCTGGAGATGAATGCATGGCTGTGTGGATGGTGTCATTGAGAGCATTTTGGTTTCCTGGACCATGGGATGCTGTTCCAAGGGTTGCTGAGCAGAGATAGCATTCATCTGTCCAAGAAAGGTTGACGTGTCTTCAGTAGAAGACTGGCTAATGTACTGAAGAGAGTTTTTAACTAGATTCATTGGGGATGGGTGAAGAAAGCCCCCAGATAAGTGAAAGATTAAATATCTTTATAGAAATGGGTAAAAGGAGCAACATATGGAAAGCGGTGTGTATATATGCCCATAGCATGAGAAATAAGATCCCAGATGTTGAAGCTTTAATGGGAGCAGCTGACTTGGATTTAGTGGCAGTTACAGAAACATGGTTCACAGAAAACCATGACTAGGATGTAACTATACCAGGTTATACTTTATTCAGAAAGAACAGGGGAGGAAGAAGGGGAGGAGGAGTGCCACTATTTGTAAAAAATAATATTAAAGCTTTGGAACTACAGAGCTTAAAAGGGAGAGAGGAGGCATTGTGGGTTAAACTAGAAAGAGGGAAAGAGAAATCTATTTGCATTAGCGTGATATACAGACCTCCCTCACAGGAGGAAGAGGTGGATGGAGAGTTAATTGAAGATATACGGAGCATTGCTAGGAAAGAGGAAGTGATACTGATAGTGGATTTCAATATGCCAGATGTTGACTGTCACGTTCCAGCTGCAGTACCATCCAGACGTAAGGAGATCCTGGATTCTCTACAGGGAGAACTATTCAGGCAATTGGTAACAGACCCCACACGTGAAGGGGCCATACTGGACTTGGTGCTTACCAATGGTGAAAATATTTCTGATGTTATAGTGGGAAATCATTTTGCATCCAGTGATCACCAGATGGTGTGGTTCAGTATTAGGACTAGGGCTGATAAAATCCATTCAAAGATAAGGGTCTTAGACTTTAGGAAAACTAACTTTGCCAAGATGGGCCAATACCTCAGGGAGTCTTTAGTGGGATGGGAACAGCTGGGGGATGTAGAAAAACAGTGGGCAAAATTCAAAGGGGATATTTTAAGGGCAACCAATCTTTTTGTTAAAATGGTAAATAAAGGTAAAAGGAAAACGAGACCGCTATGGTTTTCGAAAGAAGTAGCTGAAAAGGTGAAGAAAAAGAGATCACAGAGAGAGGAAGACAGGCATCTAGCAAAGTAGTCAGTAAATTAAAGATTCAAAAAGAGGAGGAAATAGCCAATGCAATAAAATGGGAGAATAAGACATTTTTCAGATATGTTACTGAGAAGAGGAAGGGAAAAGTGGTGTTGTCAGACTCAAGGGTGAAGGGGAGGAATATGTAGAAGCAGATGAGGATAAAGCGGAATTGCTTAACAAATATTTCTGTTCTGTGTTCACAAATGAAGAACCAGGAGCAGGACCTCAGAAAACACCCACAAACAGGAACAAAAGCATGGGGCATCTTGAACAATTTTCAGAAGACTGTTTCTAAGAAATTAGCCAAACTTAAAGTAAACAGTGATAGGACTGGATGGGATACACCCTAGAATACTGAGGGAACTTGGGGACGTTCTAGCAGCTCCACTGACTGACCTTTTCAATGCCTCGTTGGTGTTGGGAGTGGTGCCAAAGGACTGGAGAGAGGCTCATGTGTTCCCTTTACACAAAAGTGAAAGTAAGGATGTGGTTGAAAACTACAGGCCGGTTAGTTTAACTTTGGTGGTGAGTAAATGATTGGAAACGCTGCTGAAAGAGAAAATAATGAGGTTTCTGAAGCCCAGCAGATTAGAGGATATGAGGCAGCATGGATTCACCAGAGGCAGTTCTTCTCAGACAAATCTGATTGATTTCTTGGACCGAGGGAGAACTCTAGATGTGGTGTATTTAGATTTCATTAAAGCCTTTGACACCGTTCCTCACAGGCGACTTATAAACAAACTGAACACCCTAGGGATGGATCCTAAAGCTACTGCTTGGGTTGGAAATTGGTTGAGTGGGAAGCGATAAAGGGTACAGGTAAATGGAGCTCACTCTGAGGAGAATGAGGTTACCAGTGGTGTGCCCCAGGGATCTGTCCTTGGTCTGATTCTTTTTAACATCTTTGTTAGTGATATAGCGGAAGGGCTGTTGGGTAAGGTTTGCCTCTTTGTGGATGATACCAAAATCTGCAATAGAGTAGACACCCAGGAAGGTGTAGATAACATGAGGATGGATCTAGCTAAGCTTGAAGAATGGTCTAGAATTGGCAGCTGAGATTTAATGTTAAAAAAATGCAAGGTCATGCATTTGGGCTGCAGCAATCCAAGGGAGTGATATAGAATAGGGGGTGAAGTACTTTTGTCCACTAAAGAAGAGCGGGGCCTAGGTGTGATTGTGTCTGATGATCTTAACATAGCTAAACAGGTAGAAAAGGCAACAGCAAAAGCTAGAAGGATGCTTGGGTGCATAGGGAGAGGAATGGCCAGCAGAAGAAAGGAGGTGATAGTGCCCCTATAAAAGTCTTTGGTGCAACCTCATTTGGAGTATTGTGTACAATTCTGGAGACCGCAACTTCAAAAGGATATAAACAGGCTGGAGTCAGTACAGAGGGTGGCTACTAAAATGGTTAGTGATCTTCATTATAAAGAATATGAGGATAGACTTAAGGATCTTAATATGCACACCTTAGAACAAAGGCGAGATAGAGGTGATAGGATTGAGATGTTTAAAAACCTCCGTGGCATAAATACACAGGATGAGAGCCTCTCTTGATTGAAAGCAAGCTCTGCTACGAGGGGACATGGGATGAGGGTGAAAGGGAAAAGATTCAGGAGTGATATGCGGAAATATTTCTTTACGGAAAGAGTGGTGGATCCGTGGAATAGTCTCCCAGTGGAGGTGGTAGAGATGAGGACAGTATCTGAATTCAAAAAAGCATGGGACCAACACAGAGGATCTCTAAAGGTAAAAAGGAGACTGTTGATATGGACTGTTGGAGTGGTTGATATGGAAGGACAGACTGGATAGGCCATGTGGTCTTTTTCTGTCGTCATGTTTCTATATAACCTTCTGTGTCTCTTATTATGTTATTTGCTGTTGAATCTAGAGAACTGAAGTCCAAGGATCAAAGTTAAGTTTTGCTACCTAATCAGAAGTAGGCCACAGGCTAAAAGATCCATTAATTTCTCACTGAACTATTTCAATCAGGACTCGGCATAAAGGATTCCTGTACTGATTCTCATTTGTTCCTGAAGATGGAGGACTAATGTGTTTGACACGAAGAAGTATGTATATTTTATAGTGAATAGCACTTTTAAAAAGGGTTCCAGGGGTGATCCGGGAAACTACAGACTGGTGAGCCTGACGTCAGTACTGGGAAAAATGGTAGAAACCATCATAAAGAACAAAATTACTCAACATGTAGATAGTCATGGCTTAATGGGAGACAGCCAACATGGCTTTAGACAAGGAAGATCTTGTCTTACTAATCTCTTATGTTTTTTTGAAGGTATGAATAAACAGGTAGACAAAGGTGAGTCGCTTGATACAGTGTATCTAGACTTTCAGAAAGCCTTTGACAAGGTCCCTCAGAGACTTTTGGCAAAACTAAAAAGAGATGGGATAGGAGACAGTGTGCTATTGTGGATCAGGAATTGGTTATAAGATAGAAAGCAGAGGGTAGGGCTAAATGGCCAATTTTCCCAATGGAAAAAGGTGAATAGTGGAGTACCCCAGGGATCTGTGCTGGGTCCGCTGCTTTTTGGCATATTCAGAAATGACCTGGAAAAGGGAATAACGAGTGAGGTTATCAAATTTTCAGATGACACAAAACTATTTAAAGTTGTTAAAACCCAAGAGGATTGTGGAAAATTGCAAGAGGATCTTGATAAATTGGAAGACTGGGCATCCAAATGGCAGATGAAATTTAATGTGGACACGTGCAAAGTTATGCACCTAGGAAAGAACAACCCAAACTATGGTTATACGATGCAAGGTTCCATATTGGGAACCATCACCCAGGAAAAAGATTTAGGCGTCATCGTGGATTACATGTTAAAACCCTCGGCCCAGTGTGCAGCGGCAGCCAAGAGAGCAAATAGAATGCTAGGTATCATAAGGAAAGGAATGGAGAATAAAACAAAGGATATTAGAATGCCCCTGTATCGTTCCATGGTGCGACAGCACCTTGAATATTATGTGCAATTCTGGTCACCGTATCTTAAAAAGGATATAGCATTATTAGAAAGGGTACAGAGAAGAGCCACCAAAATGGTAAAGGGGATGGAAGGATACTCCTATGAAGAGAGGCTAAAAAAGTTAGGACTCTTCAACCTGGAAAAGAGACGGCTGAGGGGAAATGTGATAGAGGTCTAAAAATTAATGAATGGCATGGAACGGGTAAACGTAGATCAATTGTTTACGTCATCAGAATATAAAAAGACTAGGGGACATGCAATGAAGCTACAGGTAACCTATTTAAGACTAATAAGAGAAAATATTTTTTTCACTCAACGTGTAATTAAACTCTGGAATTTGTTACCGGAGGATGTAGTAAAAGCTGTTAGTGTAGCTGGGTTTAAAAAAGGTTTGGACAAGTTCCTGGAGGAAAGGTCCATAAATGATAATTACACTTACCTGGTAATTGTAGTTCCTTGAGTGACGACAGTTCAGTCCTCTACCTCTGGGTTGTCAACCTCCTCCCGCAGCTTTGGAGACTGGCACGTCAGAATGATGACATCACTGGATATAGCCTGCTGCACTCTCACCTCAGTCCCAGTGTGAACTATTAACAAAGCAGACTCAAAGGAGCAACCAATAAGTAACTGAATCCATCAATAGTATCTATTCTACCTACTCTGAAAACCAGTTAATCAATCGGCAAGGTTTTCTTACACCCTTTTTCTGCCCCATAGAACTTTAAAAAGATAACAGATAACAGAAGAACTCAAACCAAACGACCTACCTGTAATATAGCTCTTCTTTAGCGGAAACGCTGAAGTCCTCCTGAATAACACTCTGGGCGGGATGGAGGACTGAACTGTCGTCACTCAAGGAACTACAATTACCAGGTAAGTGTAATTATCATTTCCTTATCGTTCCTCCAGTTCAGTCCTCTACCTCTGGGAAGTACCAGAGCAGTAATCATTGGGAGGGACCCCGCCAACCGGCACTCAGCACTGCCGAACCGAAGCAGGCATTCGCCGCCGCTGCAACATCCAGCTGGTAATGTTTACTGAAAGTGTGAAGAGACAACCAAGTCGCCGCCCTACATATATCCCCTGGCGGAACCAAACTATGCTCCGCCCAGGAGCATGCCTGCGCTCTGGTGGAATGCGCCCGCAACCCGGTGGGTACTGCACGACCTTGAAGAATATAGGCGGAAGCAATTGCCTCCCGAACCCACCGGGCAATGGAGGCCTTAGCTGCCGCCTCCCCTTTGCGCACACCTCTGAACAACACAAATAACCGATCCGATTTGCGAAAGGACTTAGTCATCTTAAATATCTGCGCAACACCCTCTTTACATCCAACCGTCGCAAACTGCGCGCCGGTTCACTGCCTTCCCGAGAATCCAGCACCGGCAAAGACACCGCCTGATTCAGATGAAAGGGAGACACCACTTTGGGCAAAAAGGACGGAACCGGATGCAGCAGCACCTTCTCCCTAGAAAAGGACAAGAAAGGCTCCCTACATGACAACGCCTGCAATTCCGAAATGCGTCTCGCGGAACAGATCGCCACCAGGAAAACCGTTTTCAATGTCAAGTCCTTCACCGAAGCCTGAAGCAACGGCTCAAAGGGAGGCTTAGATAAGGCTGCCAACACCAAATTGAGGTCCCACGGCGGAATCACCACTCTACGTGCCGGTCTCAACCGCGAGGCCGCTCTCAGGAAACGAACCACATCCGGATGAGAACCCAGCTGAACTCCCTTCACCTTACCTCGATAACAGGAAAGAGCTGCCAACTGCACGTGCAGCGAGCTGGCTGCAAGGCCCTTATCAAACCCGTCTTGCAGAAATTCTAAAATAGACGGAATATCGACCGTAGACGCCCGGATCTGTTTTCTCGAGCACCAATCCTCAAAAATACGCCAAACATGCACATACGCCAGGGAGGTGGACTGCTTGCACGCTCTAAGCAGCGTAGCAATGACCGCCGCCGAATAGCCCTTTTTTCTCAGCTGCGTCCTTTCAATGGCCAGACAGTAAGCGAGAACCGATCCACTTGAGGCATGAAGAGAGGGCCCTGAAGCAACAGGTCCGCTCAAGCTGGCAATCTCCACGGTCGACCGTCCAGGAGCCGTACGAGATCTGCATACCACGGACGCCTCGGCCAGTCGGGCGCCACAAGAAGCACCTTTCCTGGATGAGCCCCAATCTTTTGCACTACGTGGCCTATCAACACCCATGGGGGAAAAACGTAAAGGAGCCCCGCCGTCAGCCACGGCTGCAGCAGTGGGTCGATGCCCTCCGACATCTGCTCTCGCCTCCTGCTGAAGAACCTGCCGACCTTCGCCGAGTACAAGGTTGCCATGAGATCCATTATGGGCAAGTCCCATCGATTCACTATCTGTGCAAAGATGTCGGGATGCAGCTCCCACTCCCCCGCATCTACTCGCACTCTGCTGAGGAAATCCACCTTGACATTGTCTTTTCCTGCAATGTGAGCTGCCAAGATTGCTGTCAACCGCTTCTCTACCCAAGCGAACAACCTGTCTGCCTCTTCCTGCATCGCCGCACTTCCTGTGCCCCCCTGATGATTTATGTAGGCGACCGCTGCTGAGTTGTTGGAAAGAATCCGAACCGGGCGACCTAACACCAACTTCTCGAACGCCACTAGTGCTAACGCTATCGCGCGCAGTTCCAATCGATTTATCGACCAAGACGCCTCCAGAGGAGACCAAACCCCCTGCGCAAACCTGCTCCTGCAGTGGGCTCCCCAGTCGGCTAGACTGGCGTCCGTGATCAGCGGCAGCCAATCCGGGAGCTCCAGCGGAATGCCGGCTGACAGTGACGACTGGAGGAGCCACCACTGCAGGGACTGCCTGACCTTGACTGGACATGGTAGCCGTGTGCTCAGATGATCGGACTGATGCGACCAGCGACGAAGCAGTGTTCTCTGCAGGGGCCGCATATGTACCCTGGCCCAAGGGACTGCCTCTTTCGTTGCCGCCATCGTTCCCAACACCCGAAGGTAGGACCATGCGGACAGGGCTGGAGTGGACCTGAACTGACGAACTAAACTCCGAAGTGCCTGAGCTCTCTTGTGCGGCACAAACACCTGACCGCTCCTTGTGTCGAACCGCACTCCTAAGTACTCTAAATCCTGGGAGGGGTTTAGCCGACTCTTGGTCCGGTTTACCTCCCATCCCAGAGACTGTAAAAAATCCACCACACGGCCTGTCACCCTCACACTCTCTGCTTCGGATTTGGCCTGTATCAGCCAATCGTCGAGGTACGGGTGCACGAGAATGCCTTCTTTGCGCAGCGCCGCCGCCACCACCACCATAATTTTGGTGAACATCCGGGGCGCCGTAGCCAGACCGAAAGGCAATGCCTGGAACTGATAATGACCCCAAGGCAGAGCGAACCTCAGGAACTTCTGATGAGCTGCCCGGATAGGAATACGCAAATACGCTTCTGAAAGATCCAGCGACGTCAAAAACTCCCCTTGACGCACTGCTACAATCACGGAATGCAAAGTTTCCATCCTGAAGTGCGGAACTCACAGGCACCAATTCACGGCCTTGAGATCTAAAATGGGCCGTAAGGATCCGCCCTTCTTTGGCACCACAAAATAAATGGAATACCACCCCACACTGTACTCCTCTTTCGGAACTTCTATGACCGCCCCTAACCAGACAAGCCGCTCCAAGGTCTCGCGAATTGCCAGGACCTTTTTGGGCCCTCTGCAAGGGGACATGACAAAGGAATCTTTCACCGGCCGCGCCAACTCTAGTGCATATCCCTGACGAATTATCTCCAACACCCATTGGTCGGAGGTGATATGGGTCCAAGCAGAGAGAAACTCCTGCAACCTTCCTCCTATGGGAGGTTCCTCCACTGGGACCCACCCTCACTTCATTGGGCCTTGCGGGGCGCGGAAGTGGAACTGGAGGAAAACCCTCTGTTGGCTCCCCTGAACCCCCGGAAGTTCTGGGCTCAGGAAGGAAATCGACCCCGCTGGAAACTGGAGAACCTCGACACCCGGAACCATCGAAAATCCCGAAACGGACCCTGAAAGTTCGAACCGGGCCTCCCCTGTTTCGGTTTATCTTCTGGAAGCCAGCCCCCCTTGGACTCACCCAGATCTTTAACCAACTTATCCAAGTCCTCTCCAAACAATAAACCACCTTTAAACGGCAACTTACTAAGGCGAGACTTGGAGGATCCGTCCACCGCCCAATTCCGTAACCACACCGATCTGCGGGCGGCCACTATGGAAGCCGTACTATTAGCCAGTGCACGGATCAGATCATAATGCACGTCCGCAAGATACGCCGCTCTGGACTCTAGGCGACCCAACTCCTTGTGCTCCTCGTCATCCATATGCGGGGACTGTCTCAACCTCTGAACCCAGCGTAAACACGCTCGAGCCACCCAGGCACCACAAATAGAAGCCTGCAATGACAGAGAATCTGCCTCAAAAATCTGTTTCAGCAAACCGTCCACCTTACGGTCCTGGGCATCCTTTAAGGCCGCGCTACCTTCCACTGGGATAGTAGTTTTCTTTGTCACAGCTGAAACTACTGCGTCCACCTGGGGCGCTTTGAACCTGTCCTTATCTTTCTCTGCCAAAGGATAAAGCCTATTCATAGTCCTCACACCACATAGTCCCGCTTCCGGGCGGTCCCATTCCTCTGGAATCATTTTGTCTACCACCCCGTGAATGGGAAAAACCTCCTGTGTCTGCTGCACAGCCTGAATGACAGGATCCTCCACTTCCTCTTCCACAGGAACTTGCGTGGAAAGATTCAGCATCTGCATCGCTTCCGTGATCAACGCCGGTAGCTCTTCCCTACGGAAGACCCTAATGATCTTAGATTGGTCCTCGGGCTCAGGAATCTCCCCCTCCTCCAGATCCTGAACCCCTTCCTCAAGATCCCAATCAACCTCTTCTCCGTCCAACCAGTATGGATCCGCAGCCGCGGCATCTCGCGTCCTTGCCTTCTTAGGAGCCGGAGGACCCTCGCCCCCCTCGCCCGAAAGGGGAGAGGGCCCAGCCAGCGCCAAAGACCCCGGCAACTTACCTTGATGCCTCAAACAGAAAGCCTGATGCATCAACAGCACGAAATCAGGGCTAAAATCCCCGAGGTCCGAGGACCGCGCCGCCAGCCATGCCCCCGACGGCCCTGCCCCGTCCTCCAAAGGCGACTCTTGCTCAGGGACCTGAGGGGATGCTGACGGTCCCACAGAACCCCCCTGCATCTCTGAGACCTCTTTAAGATCCATTTGCTGCTCCACCGCTGAGGACAGAGTGGCACAACCCCGGCACACCCCTGAATCAGCTACTGTGCCCCTGCTGGTTCCACAGACCACACACTGTGGATGCCCCGCCATAGGAATGCTTAGTCAAGGAGCACCGCCACTACTTGCTGCAAACGGACTGTCCCCTCTATTTCTTTGGGGGGTTTTTTTGGGGGGGGTTTAGATGTGTTTATCAGCTAATTTCTCCAAGGGAAAAATTCCAGAAATCCAGCCATACAGGCTATCCGCGGCTCTCCCCACGAGAAAAGCAGCCCCTCCCCCCTTTTTGTTTTTTTTTAAGCACACACGCACCCACTTCTCAAATGAAAAATGCCATTCCCCAGCTACACTACCACAATGCTCCTTATCTGTTTCTCCAGAGAGCCTCTATTAGGCTCGCCAACGTCCTCCTGCTGCCTGAAGACTGGTCACACTGGGACTGAGGTGAGAGTGCAGCAGGCTATATCCAGTGATGTCATCATTCTGACGTGCCAGTCTCCAAAGCTGCGGGAGGAGGTTGACAACCCAGAGGTAGAGGACTGAACTGGAGGAACGATAAGGAAACCATTATTAAAAAGGACCCAGGATATCAATGCTTGACCCAGTACAAGCATTGAGGAACCAGTGTCTTTTGGGAAGACTGCTAGGTACGTATGACCTAGATTGGCCACTATTGGAAACAAGATACTGGGCTTGATGAACCTTGGTCTGACCCAGTATGGCATATCTTATGTTCTTATGATATTGTTTTTCAAAGAAATATATGATGTTTTTTTCTCATAAGTATGTTTCATTGGTAGAAACGCCTAGATCCTGAAGCAGTGGATACAAAGCTTGCGGGCTTTTCGGGAGAAAAGGTTTGCATTTTCTGACCGTCTGAAACATTTTTGGCAGCACAGCATTTGTTGCACAGAAAGGATGTGAGCATACAAAGGCACGTTGTGAATGAGCTAAGTAGTGCTCTTTTTTTCTTTTGTTTACATTGATAAGGAAGTGGTATTTTTTTGGAACAAAGCAGCACCAAGTAGCATTATTCTCACCTAATATTGACAAAGATTTGATGCTGTGCTGATGCATATTTAAGAATATGTCTGCTCATGTTTTAAAAAGTTTTTTTTGAAGTGTTATTGCTGTTGTGAATTCGAATATTTTAAAAAAGGCCCGAAAGCTAAAAAACAGTATGTAAACAATAAATAATATGGACTACGAGTGAATGGACTAGAGCCGATGACTGATAAGGACAGCAACAGGTGAAATACTATATGCATGAAAAACTGTTTCGGCATGGCCCTCCCCCCCCCCCCCCCCCCCGGGCTGCAAACTGATGGCTTTTCCACGCTCTTACTTTTTTATTATTACTACTGTTATTTGTGTTAATTGGTTTGTTAATAATTTTTCCTTCACTTCTATTTGGGTTTATTTTTTATTGAAAGCAGATTAAAACACAGCAGCTGAGACAGAATAAAATATAGCAAGAGCTATGAGAACCAAAGAAGAGTGGTTAGCACAGAAGCTTATGTAAAGAAAGCAGATTCAAAAAGAAACCTGTTCTGTAGTTCCCAAAAGCTACTAAGTTTGATTCCAATCTGATGCTGAGCAGCAGTGGGTTTCAGAAAAGTTAGAGCTGAAGCCAAAAAAGCCCTCTTTATGGCAGCTATGAGGCATAGTTCCTGAGCTCAGTGTGTCCCAACCTTTTCAAAATAAAAGAAAACCTACATTAATAAAAATTATTATGCCACCCAGCAGCCACAATAAAGCAGGCAGTATGGACACGCAGAGAACTCATACGAGAAAGCTGGGAATAAGACAAAGACTGGAAAGACTCAGAAAAGGGTTAGGAGGGGGAAGAAGGGGAGGTGCTGCATGTAGTGTGTGTGCTGGAGAAATCAGGGCTCATTTATCTGTACTCTGAGGGCTGCCTGTTAATTCTCACATTTCAGGGCTCAAAAGGAAGATAGAACTGTTGCTATGGGTCACACCAAAGGCACCTGGGCTAATTTAGCCTTTATTGCAACCTTTCTATAAGGATGCCCTAATGTCCCTGTATTGATGGTATCCTTTAAAGTTATCATACTCTGAACTGTGCGCTCATGAGCAACTGTTGGCTTTCCCCTAGGTTCTAGTTTAAAAAACTGCTCTATCAGCCTGGTACTACCCCACCTGTGAAGCTCATCTTTGTGGAATAGATGTCCCCTTCCGCCAGAATGTAGCCCAATTCCTAACAAATCTATAGCCTTTCTCCCTGCCACCAGCTGGCTCTTTCCCAACACTGTCTAAAATCCTATCTAGGTTTAGGTATGACACCAGGCAGGCAAGTGACCAAGCGATCCTCACATTCACCAGCCACCCACCTATCTACATGCCTAATAATCAAATCATTAACTATAACAGCCATCCTAACCCTTCCTTCCTGGGCAGAATCCCTTGGAGACACACAGTGTGAGAGGATATTAGATGACCTGGATGGCAAGTCCTGGTTACAAGATCACCAGGTTTATGCTCTTCTTCCAAGTGATCTCTCTCCTCCAAGGCAGCACAGAAACTGCCAGACTGGAGGTGGAACGTCTCTACTATATACCTGTAGGTCTCCTCTATGTACCTCTCTGCTTCCTCCAAGTCTGCTACTCTAGCCTCCAGAGATTGGACATATTCTCTGAGAGCCAGGATCTCTTTGCACCAAGTGCAGACATACAACCTCTTACCAACTGAGAGATAATCATATATAAGGCACTCAATGCAAAAGACTGGATAGCTGCCATCTTGCTGCTAGACTGCTGTCTGCATCTTTGTATTGATGAGCTATTTCGTTGTTTAGAGTTGCTAAGGGACTAAGGATATCTAGATTAAAATGAAGGCCTTCAAGATTTCTTGGAGTATTATCTGCTAATATTTTGTGCTTGCTTCCCATTGAACTGCTATCTATTAAGGGTTAATCACTTTCTGATTAAAACTGTCCTGTGATGACAAAATTCACTCTTAATTGGGAAAACTGACTATAAATTAAGGGATGTGCCTGGGGTAGGTGGTAAAAGATCAACTACTTGTCTGTTTATAATAAAGCTCTAAAAGGACTAACTAGAATTAGGGCAAATTAATAATTTATGGGGGGGGGGCGGTATTCAGCATGATTAACATGGTTAGCAGAGGTGCTGGCCACAGTAATTGAGGTCACTGGGCTAGTCACTGGCACTAATGCAGTTAGTGCCGTTGAATAGCCCCATGTGCCACCGTTGCAGAGGCGGCATCCAGTGATAACCAGGCAGCAGCGATACTGAGCCGCTGCCCGGTTATTGCTAAGCAGCAAACGTTAGGCACCCGAAAAGATGTTCTAACTTTCACCACAGAAGCTAATCTATTGCTGCTGCCCAATTAGCTTCTTGTTTCTCCAGCTAACCTAGATATTCAATGCTGGTAGCCGGATATGGCATTGAATATCTGGGCATAAGTTTCACGCTAGCCACTGCTGCTGAATATTCCTCTCCTATGCTTTTAAAGAATTTAAAATACAGAATTTTCCAAATAAGTCCAATGTCATAATTGTTGAATGTTTTCAGTTCCATGTTACTACTAAGATTGTTACTGTTCCATGTAAGCTAGTTCTATGTACCTCACTAAGTTGTCTCTTGGCCAACTTGCTATATACAGTCAAACCTCGGTTATCGGTTGCCCCGGTTTTCGTCGGTTTCGGTTTTCGACGTCTTTTCCCCACTCAGATGTTGTCTCGGTTTTCGTCGATAGCCTCGGTTTTCGTACAGCCCCCCCCCCCCCCCCCCGATTCACCGATCGCGTGTGGGTGTGCCTGCATTGTACACTGCCTGCCCCGTCCCGGCAGCATTACCCCCCCCCCCCCCCCGGACTCACCGATCGCGTGTGCGTGAAGGAGATCTGGAGATTGGCAGACTTCAAACCCAGCTGTTGCGTGTGCCTGCAAACAGTACACTGCCTGCCCAGGTGAGCAACATCCTCGAGCCAGACATGGAAGGATTGCAGAGAGGAAGGCCCGATCTCTCCACCGCCTGCCTGTTCTCTGGAGCGCCCCCTCAGGCTCGGAGGTAGCAGGAGATGTTGAGGGGTAAGCAGGAGATGTTGACTGAATGTGGCAGGCAGTTCTTTCTCTGTGGGGTATGCTGTTGAGACGGAGTCAGCGATCACATTGGTGTCCTAAGGTATCTCCTCCTCCCTCTCCCCTCAACAAGAGTCTTCAATAAAGTTAAATGTGATGTTAAATGTTCATTTATCCATTTCATTAGTCATTTATATGTATTTCTCATTGTTTTCTGTATGTACAAATATAGTTATTCTCTATAAAATGTACTTTTTGTCAATATTTTTGGGTGTCTGGAACGGATTAATTGAATTTACATTATTTCCTATGGGAAATCTTGCTTCGGTTTTAGTCCGTCTCGGTTTTAGTCAGACTTTTTGGAACGGATTAATCATGAAAACCGAGGTTTGACTGTATAAACCACTTAGGCTCATGGATTAGTAATATGTAAACACAGTTAAATAAATAATTTCTTTTTCCCAGGCTTTAAGTCACTAAAATTTCCCAGAAAGGTTGTATTTGCTTACCCACAGAGCAGAGACTTCTACTGCTCTCAGATTCCCCTCAGGAAAGAGAGCACTAGAGATCTTCCCTTCTATATATCCTTCCACCTTGCTGCGTCATACACCTGCATTTGACTTCCTGAGTTGCTATATCAGGTCCCATCCCTGGTCCTATTCAAATCCAGGCTAAAAACGCACCATTTTGAGGCTGTTTTTGGATCCCGGCCCAGCTCTGTTGACCAAAGGTTCTCTCTTACGTGTATGTGGGCAGCTCCGTGTATACCTAGTAGTGCTATAGAAATGATAAGCAGCATTAATAGCAGTAATATATTTGACTAACTTTAGGGAGCTAAAATCACCATATTTTCTTGTTGGTTTTATTAACATTTCTATGCATGGGGAGGACAGGAAGGAAAGAAGGCTGCAGGACAAGGCATGGAGGTGTCAGCAGGGCCATGCAAGGGCACTGGATGCTTGAGGCAAAAATTCAGCCTTGAGCTCCCTATTATCTTTTCTGCCTCCCCTTGAGAGTTGCATAATTAAACTCAAACACGATTATGTCATAGCCACCCATCCCAGAATACCACTGTAAATATGCAGAGATGGGCATCACACCTTTACATATTAAAGTTTGGTATGCACATATGTAATGAGGGCCATTTCCCCAGCTAAATGCCTATTTATTCAGGTAAATGGGCCAGTTAAAATCATCCACCCTCTCTGTGGGTAAAAATATGTTCTGAGGGTTCTTTGAGTTGTCTGGTTGTCAAGAGCTATTGTTTTACTTTGACAGTTGCTCTTTCCTGCCCCCCCCCCCAGAAGCTAGCACCCTAGGCCACCACCTAGGTTGCCTAATGGTACCTTTGTATAACATCTATACCAAATTTCAGCAAGGTGACACTACAATTGAAGTATGGTAGGAACGAAGAAGAAAAATACATACTGGTCGCATGTCGCCCAGGATAGAAAGGTGCCCACCCATTGCTTACGCACTAAGGCTAGTGATAGTGGTTGCGATAGTGCAAGTGCTGTAGATGCAGATAACATCCCTGCCACAGATAAAGGCCACAGTGAGCCTGTTCATGGACCCATTGTGGCAGGACATAAACCACAGAAATTAATGAAAAGGTTAAGGAGATTAACTACGGTTAAGTGGAATTCTGCAGATAAAGAGGAGATAATGTACTGCTATTTTTATGCTACAAACCCTATTTTATTTATTTATTTGGAAACTTTTATATACCGCCCTTTCCAGAGATCAGGGGCGGTTTACATAAAACAAAGGAACCATACATTGAACATTTTGGAACATTACAACTATTTACAATATAACAGTTGAACGAAGTAACTATTTACACCTTGTATCATAATCTTTACAATAAAACAGTTGAACGGGGTAACTATTTCCAACTTTCATTATAACCTTGGGGTTCAGTTTGGACAGAGGTATATGTGATTGTGTAAGTAGAATATTAGGTAGGATGGTTGGTTTGTGCTAGCAGGGCTTGATCCGAGCTATGGTCTACTCTAAGTTATGATAGTGCTGAGTGAATAAGTACGTTTTTAGTTCCTTTCGGAACGTTTGAAGGTCTTTAATCTCCCTTAACTGGACTGGGAGGTTCTTCCATTGAATAGGTGCAGCAAGCACTGTTGCTTGTTATTTGTTTTGTTTTTCGTATTGAATCCGGTACTAAAATGGTATTGAGGTTCCTTCTTCCTCTCATTTAAATCAAGTGGGTATACAAAGAGAATCCGCTAAAAACTGGAAGAAAGAGGAAAATTGCCATTAGAAAAACTGAAAAAAGTAACTAATGCAAATTTAAGATCTTTAATTTTAAAGATCAAAGAAAAGAAGTTTGTGAATGATAACATCTTGAAGCAACTGAGGGATTCTGTGGACAAAGAAATACAGGGAGGAAGGGACCTAAGTAACAGTACCAAAAGAAAGGAAGACACAGAAAAGGAAAAAGAGGTCGAGGGGGAGATGGGGTTGAGAGATTTAGAGCTGCAGGAGAGTGAGCTGAATAAAGGAAAGGTCAACAAATTAACTGAAGAGGAAGAAGCAAAGGAGGAAGAAGAAAGGGAAGAGAAAGACCCAGAGGTGGAGGAATTCAAGAGAGAACTCCTAGTCCATATAGAAAGAGATGAATATGCTGGGTTCCAAGCAAGGGAAAGACTACCCAAGCTAAATTTAATACCTAAGACTAGAAGTATGATAATTAAGATGAACAAAGCCATATCCAGTATAAAGGGACCATTTATTGACATTACCAGAATTAACCAAATACAATACAGGATGGAACCAGACTGCTGGCATTAACCTTTAAAAAGGAGATAGAGCAGCTTTTAAACTAGAAAATAGGGGAAAGCTGACAGCCGCCCAAAAGCGCATGGTTCGGAAGAAGGTATCCTTGAAGGATACTACCAAAAGCAGAGAGGTTCCAAAAAAGAGTAAAGTAGCCCAAATGCCCTTGAGTATGGTGCAGACAGAGCATAAAGATTCCAAATTACCCATACCTACCAATAGCCAGATTAATATTAATAAAATACAGTCTCTAAAATGCTTGTATGCAAATGCTAGAAGTCTAAACAATAAGATGGGAGAGTTAGAGTAGTTACTCACCTGTAACAGGTGTTCTCCAGGAGCAGCAGGAATCAGTCCTCACATATGGGTGTCATCGACGCCGATGAAGCCCCAGCGGAGCATTTCCCCAGCTTTCTATGAAAGCCTTTGGGAATGCAGGCACGCATGCGCGGTTCCCTTCCCGCCTAAAGGTGCCATCTTACCTCAGTCAAATGACATAGCTAAGAACAGCACACAAAAATGCAAAATAAACTATGTACAACTACAACTCCCAGGGGAGGAGGGAGGGTTGTAAGGACTGATTCCTGCTGCTCCTGGAGAACATCTGTTACAGGTGAGTAACTACTCTTTCTCCAGGACCAAGCAGGAAGTCAGTCCTCACATATGGGTGACTCCCTAGCTTTGGGCTACCAGGAACCCAGGCTGAACAAGAGAACTCCCTCTAGCCTCAGCAGCAAAGAAAGGCTTTTCACTGACACAACCTCCACCGGTAGCCCAACAGAGGGCAGGAGTTGCCTAAACCTCAAAGAGATTCCGGAGTACTGCTTGGCCAAAAGCACTGTCCCTACGGGACTCCCTCTCCAGACAGTAATGGGCCGCAAATGTCTGGCATGAAGACCAAGTTGCAGCCCTGCAGATGTCTACCAAGGGCACAGAGCAGAGATGAGCCACTGAGGCAGCCATTGCCCTGACACGGTGGGCCATAACCCGACCCTGCAAAGGAAGGTCAGCTGCCCTGTAAGCCCAGGTGATACAGTTAGCCACCCAGATGGACAAGGTACGCTTGGACACAGCCAACCCCAACTTATTAGGGTCAAAGGATACGAAGAGCTGAGTAGCCCTTCTATGTCCCTGCGTACGGTCAAGGTAGAAGGATAAAGCCCTCCTACAGTCCAGGGTATGCAGAACTGCTTCAGCCTGGCTTGCATGAGGCCTAGGGCAGAATGTTGGAAGAACCACCTCCTGGTTAAGGTGGAAGGAGGAGATAACCTTTGGGAGGAACTTTGGATGAGTCCTAAGGACTACCCTGTTCCCATAGAAGCGAGTGTAAGGCCTATCACAGACCAGGGCCTGAAGCTCACTAACTCGCCTGGCCGAGGTAAGGGCCACTAGGAAGAGTGTCTTCCAGGACAGGAAGCGTAGAGGGCAAGTAGCCATCGGCTCAAAAGGTGGGCGAGTCAGTTGCTGCAAGACCACATTCAACTCCCACTCAGGAGCAGGAGTATGAATAGGAGGCTTGAGAAAAAGCAAGCGTCTGAGAAACCAGGACACCAAGGGGTGAACCGACAGAGAATGTCCTTCCACTAGTGAGTGGTGAGCAGCTAGAGCTGAGAGGTGGACCCGAACAGAATTGGACTTAAGTCCCTGATTGCATAAGTGCAACAGATACTGAAGCACTACAGGGACAGTACAGGAGAAGGGATCCTCTGTACGTAGCTGACACCAGACAGAAAACCTCTTCCATTTGAGAGCATAGGTTTTCCTTGTGGACTGTTTCCTAGAGGCTAGGGCAACCTCCTCAGGTAGGCCCCAGGGAGCCAAAACTACCCTTGCAGCCTCCAGGCCATCAAATTGAGAGCTTTGAGGTTGGGGTGCAGAAGAGACCCCTGATCCTGAGACAGAAGGTTGGGTTGCGACCCTAGAGGCAGAGGGGGATCCACTGCCAGCTGAAGCAAAAGTGGGAACCAAGGCTGTCTCGGCCACCTGGGAGCCACCAGCAGGACCGAGGCCTTGTCCTGGAGAATCATGAACAGAGTTCGGGCCACCAGAGGCATGGGAGGAAACGCATACAGGAGGCCCTGAGACCATGGAATCAGAAAAGCATCTGCTGCTATCCGCAGAGGATGCGGTTGCCTGGAGCAGAACTTTGGCAGTTGCTTGTTCAGTGGACTGGCAAACAGATCTATCAAAGGGAGACCCCATTTCAGGAAGATCTTCTGAACTACCAAGGGATGCAGCTGCCACTCGTGGGGCTGCAAAATTCTGCTCAACCTGTCGGCCAGGTAGTTTTCCTGGCCTGGAAAGTACACAGCCCTGAGGAGCATGTTGTGCTTGAGGGCAAATGACCAAAGGTCCTGAGCCTCCCGACAAAGAAGCCTGGACCCAGTTCCGCCCTGTTTGTTCACATAAAACATGGCTACCTGGTTGTCTGTCTGAACCAGGACAGACTGATGAGCCAGGGCAGGAGAGAAAGCTTTGAGAGCCAAGCGAATAGCCCTGAGTTCTAGGAGATTGATCTGCTGTGCAGCCTCCCAAGGGGACCACAGGCCCTGGGTGCACTTGTTCAGACAATGAGCTCCCCAGCCCTGCAGGGAGGTGTCTGTGGTCAGTACTACTGTGTACTTTGGAATTTGAAAGGGCACCCCCTTTAGCAGATTGGGTGGATGCAGCCACCAGTTGAGGGAGTCCAGAAATGGTCTGGACACCCTTATCCTGTCTCTGAGGCTGCCTGTGGCTTGTGACCACTGATTCCGAAGGCACCACTGTGCAGGCCTCATATGGAGCCTTGCATTGGGGGTTACATGAACTGTCGAAGCAATGTGGCCAAGCAGCCTCAGGCAGAGTCTGGCGGAGACTAGTGACCTGCTAAGAAACTGGTTTGCCAAGTTTATCAGTCTATGGGCTCTGTCGTCTGGCAAGAAAGCCTTTGCCAGCAGAGAGTCCAGTCTGGCTCCTATGAACTCCAAGTTCTGGGAGGGGAGCAAAGTGGACTATGCAAAGTTTATTACAAACCCCAGGCTTTGGAGAAGAGCAATAGTTCTGAGGGTGGCTTGTCTGGCCTCCTGGCACATCTGACCCCTGATGAGCCAGTTGTCCAGATAGGGGAAGACAAAGATTCCCTGATTTCTCAGGTAGGCCGCCACCACTGCCAGGCATTTGGTAAAGACCCTGGGAGCGGAGGTGAGGCCAAAAGGCATTATCTGTACTGATAATGGTTTCCTCCCACAATGAACCTGAGGTACTTTCTGTGGTCTAGATGAATGAGGATGTGAGTGTACGCATCCTTTAGATCTAAGGAGCATAGCCAATCTCCCTGCTGGAGGTAGGGCAGAAGTGTTCCAAGAGTAAGCATCTTGAACTTTTCTTTCTCTAGGAACTTGTTGAGGTTCCTGAGGTCCAGAATAGGTCGAAGGCCACCGGTTCTTTTGGGCACCAGGAAATACCTGGGAGTAGAACCCCTGACCTTGCAAGTGAGGAGGCACAGGCTCCACCGCCCTGTCCACCAACAGACCTTGAAGCTCTTGGAGGAGAAGATCTGTGTGCAGGGGAGGCCTTGGAGGCTCCCCTGGAAAGTATGGCGGAGGCAGTTGGTGAAAATGTAGTGCATAGCCCCTGTGGACTATGTTCAACACCCAACTGTCCCCAGTGATGTGGGGCCACTGGTGGGCAAAGAGGGTGAGGCGATCTCCTGTGCAGGGTTGGGAGAGCAGGGACTGAGAGGCTACGCTAAAGGAGTCAAAAACCCCCACCCTGCTGAGTGGGAGCAGAGGCCGGAGGCTTGGGGGTCCTCTGCCTATGGGGCCCATTACCCTGCCCCTTGGCTTGCTGACCCTGGGGTGCAGCTTGGGCAGCCTGATACTGAGGGTACTGTTTGTAGGCAGTGCCCTTCCTCGGGTAAAAGGGCTTCTTACCCGAGGCCTTCTTCTTGTGAGAAGGGGCAGAGGTCTTTCTGGACAGCCTTGTCCTTGTAAGGTGCTCAGTCTCGAGCTGTGCGGCCTTCTCGGCCATGGGCTTGCCAAAAAGGTTCTCATCTCGGCAAGGGACATCGACCAGCTTGTCCTGAACCCATGGCTCGAGGTCCGATGACTGCAGCCATGCCTGGTGTCGAGCCGCGATGCCGGCTGCCGCAACTCGGGCCGAAGCCTCGAAGCCATCATAGGCGGCGCGGGACATAAACTTCGAGCAGTCCCGAATCCCCGAGGACAAGGACTTGAATCTCTGCAAGGGCTCCCCGGAGAGACCAGCGGAGAAACCGGCCAACTCCTTGGCCAGGTCTCGCAAGTACATGCCCATGTACAGCTGGTAAGACTGGACACGGCAAGCAAGCATCGAGCCCTGGAAGCACTTTCTGCCTACACCATCGAGGTTCCAGGCCTCCCTGCTGGGGGGCACCGCAGAGTGCATCGTCTGACTTTTCAGGCGATGCATGGCCGATTCCACCACCATGGAATGGTGTGGTAGCTGCGCCTTTTCAAAGCCAGGGCTCTTCTGGAGTCGATAAATCGAATCGACCCGCTTGCTTAGAACCGGCGCCGAGGCCGGTGCCTCCCACATCCGGAAGAGGAGCCGTTCCAGCATCGGAGGAACCGGGACAGTAAAGGCCTCCTTCGGAGGAGAGTCGTACTGCAGGGCCTCGAGCTCTTCAGCTCGAGGCTCTTCCTCGGGGTCCGCCAAGATAGCCAACGCGGTGGCCATATCCCGACAAACTCCGAGAACCGGGTATCCTCCGGAGGGGATCTACTCCGGGGCTCAGACAGAGGTGAGTCCGACGGGACGCACCGAGTCTTGAATGTGTCGGGGGACTCCTCATCCTCCATCTCCCAGGCGGACTCGTCCGACGAGACGTCAGGGTCCAACCCCGCGGGGCCCTGGAGCACCCGCCCCGACGCCGGAGGCACCCACGTCGATGCCCTCGGTCCCGAACGGGAGGTCAAGGGAGACCGCGACCGAGGTCGACCTCGAGCCATCATGGACTCGCGTATCGACTCGGTCTCCAGGGTCGACTTCGATGTTGATGTCCCGGCGGTCGGGGCAGATGCGCCAGACAGGCTGGCCATCAGTGCCCGCTGCTGCTCCATGAAGGCAAACAGTCTGCACTCCAAGGCTGTCATCCTGAGACTCAGCTTGGGAGACGGAGCAGCCACCGACTCGGGCCCCGGCGGCGGCTCTCTGGGAGGAGAGTCCTCGAGGACTACGGGGCTTACGTGTTGTGACATAGTGGGTCCTTCTAGCACGTGTAATGAAGCTAAAAAGCCAGGAACAAAAGTAGAGCTGAGCTGTAAACAGAAGCACATGGCTCCTGGTTACCGTGGGAACCAGGCACAGAGGCAAGAGAAACGCCGGTGCTATCATTCAAGGGGTGAATCACAAGGTAATGCAGGACACCTGTTAGGGGGTGGAGTTGAGCACGGCCCCAGAATTCACCCTATTAAAGAAACTGCAGTGGAGCTTATGGAGGTAGGCAGAGAAGGAAGTAAGGACGAGTTGGCTGAAGAAGCAGGAGGTGAGGCATATGAGCTGGAGAGAGAAGCCATTGAGAGCTACACTGAAGACAGCTATGCCCAGAGTAAGCCAGAGTCTCTATGGAAAGGAGAGACAGATTCCTTCTTGAGGAGAAAGAAAGAAACCCCGAGGACAGGATATAACAAGGGCAAAGGAGATTGTCTGCAATATCCTGGGGAGCACGGGAGAGACAGAAAGCCTAGGAGGCAAGTGAAATGCTATGAGCAGGGCTTAGGTTGGGAACCTACAGCTATTCAAAAGCACCAGAGAAAACCTCCACCAGTAAGGCTGAAAGGTAAGCCAAAAGGCTTGAATATACTTAATTACAGTGACTGTTTGTATCCAGAAGGGTGGTGCTGGGAAAGGAATACTGGGCCTGATAGTCTGTGTGAAAGCCAGTATTTGACCCAAGCATATCGTGTAAAGCCTGGAGCAGTAAGAAAGGGCGTGGCACCAGCAGTGCCGGTTCAAACATTTCCTTATGACCAGGAGGAATTGATGGACTGTGAACCAGAGTATATTGATACTGGAGAAGATATAGATATAATGGACTGTACATTATCTCTGGCCAATGGAATAGTTTCATTACGGTGAAAGCCTGCTTGAAAAGAGTGTACAGCACAGATAGCACGTGGAAACAGAGAGCTGTGAGGAAACAGCGTGGCTTTGTTTGAATGTTTGTTTTCACCTTGGTTAATGCTGAAGAAAGCCTTTTTTCTGTTAAGGAACTTTTGTTTGTCCAAATACTCGTAAATACCTGGATGGTGTTTTCTGTTCATGGTAAAATCCACCCCGGGAGGGGAAATAAAATCCTTTGGTTGCTTAACCACTTTTTCCACAACTGCTCCTTATTGATTAGGTGAAAAGACTACATTTCCCAAGGGGCATTGCTCCAGGATCTGTAAAACAGCTATTTCAATAGGGGAAAAAAACCCCACTCCCTTAACCTCTACTCGGGTGTTTAAGGAGAGCTGGAGACAAATGGCGTAGTAGTTTGGATTTTTGCCTGGATTGGAGGACACCACAAGGACGGAGGTTCCTGCAGCAAAGAGCTGACAACCAGAGGAAAGATCCAGAGCTCGGCTGACGGTCGGTCAGACTGGGGAGTTCCCTTTTCTCAGTGCCTGACTCTGCACTGGTGCCAGGTAATTGTGGCTGGGCACGGGCGGAGGAGGATACAAGGAGAAAGGGTGGTGCACAGGCATAGTGCACGGTGTTGAAAAAAAAAAAAAAAAGAAAGAGAATTTTTTTTTTCTCTCTCTTTTTTTTTTTGGGCCACACTTGCTCTTTTTTTTTGTGTTTGTGTTGCAGGTATCGGGAGATCCAGAATAGACCCGCAAGAAATATTAAGGTGGATGTCCCTGCAATGGGATAAGCAGCTGGAGATGTCACGAAGGGTGCATGACCAAGCAATGGCTGCTGTACAAGAACAGCTGAGACCAGTAAATGCTCTCATAGAACATTTAGCCAAGCAACAGCAGGAGCCAGTGGAAGTTTTTCCAGGATTTACCCAAGGGGTAGGACTGAATGGTTCAGGAACACTTTTGCTGGGACAGTTATCTCCTACTGACAATATAGATGATTATGTAGATGCATTTGAATGGATTGCAGAAGCCGTCAAACTGCCTAAGGAGCAGTGGGCTATAAGATTTGCTATGTCTTTATCTGGTGAAGCTTTGTCAGCATACAAGTCAATGCCAGTTGCGTTAGCAATGAATTATGATGCTGTAAAGAGTGCGGTATGAGACAGGTTAGGGCTCACCCCTCTATTCTACAGGTGAAGGTTTAGGGAGGCAAAGTTGAAGCCTGGAGAAACCCCTAAAGCCCTGTATTTTAGAATAAAGGGATTAGCTTGTAAGTGGCTCAAACCTGAGCAGCAAAATGTAGAATCTATGCTTGATGAAATAATGTTGGAACAGTACTTGGAAGCTGTACCTGCGGAGGTTAAAAGGTTTCTTATGTTACAGAACTGTAAGACAACAAATGAAGCAGCGGCCATGACAGAACGGTATTTTGAGGCTGAATTCTCAAGGACCTCAAAATCCGGCGTTCTGGGCATGACGCAGGCGGATAAAGTGAGTAAGAATTTTGAATGTAAAGTACCTTGGAAAAATAGTGGTTTCTCCTCTACAAAAGGAAAGTGTTTCAAATGTGGAGATGTTGGGCACTGGCAAAAAGATTGTATTACACGCACTGCCTTAATATCTGGTAGTGGGGAAAACCTTAAAGCAGGCTTTTTACTACCAGTCCAGGTGGAGGGCATAAAGGCCCAAGCGCTACTGGACTCAGGCGCTAACCAGAGTATGGTGTCCCAACGGCTCTGGGAAGCCATACAAGCTCAAGTAGCGCCGAGTCCATCAGTGGGGCAGGTGAAAGTACAGTGTTTGCACGGGTCAGCCTCCTATTACCCCGTATATGACCTCATGATAGAAGGTTTAGGAGCAGCCAAGAGAGTAAAGGTGGCAATAATCCCACAGCTATTACATGATGTAATTCTGGGAAATGATTGGCCCCCATTTTGCCGGGGAATTGAAAAGGGAATAGCAGAGAGGACAGGCTATGTCTCTACCCGCTCCCAGGCAAGAACCCCTCATAGGGAGGAGGACCCTGCTGAAGAAGTGGCAGGCCCATCCCACGTTAGGGAAGATTCCCCTGATTTTGAAAGGGAATATGATGAGGAAGCAATAGACCCATTGCCCATACAGACTGACTTTTTTGATACCATGCCCAAGGAGGTAAGGAAAGGAAAGGCCAAGAAAAAACAAGAAAGGCAGCACAGGACCCAAGGAAGGGCTGATTTGGGAGCCGGGGAGGGCTTACCATGGGTACCCTCGGAGTTGGTAAAGAAATTCCCATCCTTCCCAGGGGAACAGAAAGCGGATCCTGCTTTGAAAAGAGCCTTTGTGTTTGCGTAGGAGGAAAGAGATACTCTGCCCCGATTCCTTTTAGAAAGGGATATCCTGTACAGGGAGAGTAATAACCCACTTACCGGTGAGGTGAGAAAGCAGTTGGTGGTACCAACCACATTTAAGGCCATAGTGATGTGTCTAGCCCATGACCACCCAGTAGGAGCCCACAAGGGGATTCAGGGGACATTGGACCAGGTCTTGGCCCGTTTTTACTGGCCAGGGGTCTACAAGGAAATTTCCCGCTATTGTGAAGCGTGTCCAACCTGCCAACGGGTTACTGCCTTGAAACCGAGAGCAGTGCCTATGATACCCACACCTGCCATATCCACGCCCATTAGGCGAATGGCAATGGACATCATAGGGCCACTCGTAAGGACTCCCCGAGGTTTTCAGTATGTATTAGTGATCGTGGACCAAGCTACACGGTTCCCATGGGCCATACCCATGAGAAACACATCTGCCAGAACAATAGCTTTGGAATTGATAAAATTGTTCTGTGAGGTTGGCTTCCCTCAGGAGATGCTCACTGACCAAGGGAGCAACGTTTTATCGAAATATTTAGCCAGTGTGTGGGATGCTTTTGGCATACACCCCGTGCGGACTGCAGCATACCACTCCCAGTCCAATGGGATGGTTGAAAAAACAAACCAGACCATAAAGCAAATGCTTAGGAGGGGACTAGATGGGCAGACGTCCGAGTGGGATACATTGTTACCTTTTGCTTTATATACGTGTAGGGAGCATGTACAGACGTCCCTAGGGGCATCCCCGTACGAGCTGTTATTTGGTAGAGCCCCCAGAGGAGTTCTCGACATACTCAGGGAACAATGGGTGGAACCAGATAGGGGGGAGACAGACGTACCCCAGTTCCTCAAAGACTTAAGAAGTCGTTTGAAGAGAACGGCGCAAGCCTCTTTGGAAAACTTGCAGGCTAGCCAAAAGAGGCAGAAGAAGTACTATGACCGGGGAACAAAACCCCGTCAATTGGCAATAGGTGACAAAGTGTTGATTATGGCGGCCGAGGTAGGTCCAAAATTCGAGTCCAGATGGAAGGGGCCCTGTAAAGTAGTGGAGAGGGTAGGTCCCGTCTCATACAGGGTGGAGAATAGTAAGGGCCGGCGCCAGGTATATCACATTAATGTCTTAAAACCCTGGCAAGAAAGGGTAGCCACAGTACAATTAGCTATGAAGGAGTGCCGCAGGAACCCTACACAAGGGATTACGTGCTGTCCGTCGCAGGCTTTGGCAGCCCGTAATATTTTAAGGGGGGGATCTGTGACATAGTGGGTCCTTCTAGCACGTGTAATGAAGCTAAAAAACCAGGAACAAAAGTAGAGCTGAGCTGTAAACAGAAGCACATGGCTCCTGGTTACCATGGGAACCAGGCACAGAGGCAAGAGAAATGCGGGTGCTATCATTCAAGGGGTGAATCACAAGGTAATGCAGGACACCTGTTAGGGGGTGGAGTTGAGCACGGCCCCAGAATTCACCCTATTAAAGAAACTTCAGTGGAGCTTATGGAGGTAGGCAGAGAAGGAAGTAAGGAAGAGTTGGCTGAAGAAGCAGGAAGTGAGGCATATGAGCTGGAGAGGGAAGCCATTGAGAGCTACACTGAAGACAGCTATGCCCAGAGTAAGCCAGAGTCTCTATGGAAAGGAGAGACAGATTCCTTCTTGAGGAGAAAGAAAGAAACCCCGAGGACAGGATATAACAAGGGCAAAGGAGATTGTCTGCAATATCCTGGGGAGCACGGGAGAGACAGAAAGCCTAGGAGGCGAGTGAAATGCTATGAGCAGGGCTTAGGTTGGGAACCTACAGCTATTCAAAAGCACCAGAGAAAACCTCCACCAGTAAGGCTGAAAGGTAAACCAAAAGGCTTGAATATACTTAATTACAGTGACTGTTTGTATCCAGAAGGGTGGTGCTGGGAAAGGAATACTGGGCCTGATAGTCTGTGTGAAAGCCAGTATTTGACCCAAGCATATCGTGTAAAGCCTGGAGCAGTAAGAAAGGGTGTGGCACCAGCAGTGCCGGTTCAAACATTTCCTTATGACCAGGAGGAATTGATGGACTGTGAACCAGAGTGTATTGATACTGGAGAAGATATAGATATAATGGACTGTACATTATCTCTGGCCAATGGAATAGTTTCATTACGGTGAAAGCCTGCTTGAAAAGAGTGTACAGCACAGATAGCACGTGGAAACAGAGAGCTGTGAGGAAACAGTGTGGCTTTGTTTGAATGTTTGTTTTCACCTTGGTTAATGCTGAAGAAAGTCTTTTTTCTGTTAAGGAACTCTTGTTTGTCTAAATACCAGTAAATACCTGGATGGTGTTTTCTGTTCATGGTAAAATCCACCCCGGGAGGGGAAATAAAATCCTTTGGTTGCTTAACCACTTTTTCCACAACTGCTCCTTATTGATTAGGTGAAAAGACTACATTTCCCAAGGGGCATTGCTCCAGGATCTGTAAAACAGCTATTTCAATAGGGAAAAACCCCCCCACTCCTTTAACCTCTACTCGGGGGTTTAAGGAGAGCTGGTGACAGTGTCCAGCAGACTCCGGCTCCACGCGAGGAACTTCTCTTGTTCCACGGGCCCGGGGCGATGGTCGGGAGTCTTAGACCTGGCCCTCGAGGAGCCTGGGACCTCCTCCAACGACGCCCTCATGAGCCGCTTCTTCCTCTTGTGTTCCCGGTCGGGGGACCCCCTGTCCGAGGAGCCCCGACGGCGCTCAGGATCCGAATCCTGAGATGTCGAGGCCTCAGACGAGGTCCGGGCCCGGCCAGAAGCTGAGTACGAGAAAAGCCTTTCTTTCTGCTGCTGGCGACTTTGTAGTGCCTTGGAAGACATCTTCCCACATGGTCCACACGTCTTAGTGTCGTGATCAGACCGAGGCACCGAAGGCAGCAGTCGTGTGTGTCGGTGAGAGACATCAACTTCTTACACCGATCACACTTTTTAAAACCGCTGGAAGTCACCGGGGAAAAAAAGAGTCCCCGCGAGGTCAAAGGACCGGCCTTCCAGGGAAAAAGCAAAAAAGGGCGCGAACGCCAGCCACGAAGGGCAAAAACCGAAAAAGAAGAATCGGGCTCGATACCGGTGTACCGAACCCAGCGGGAGGGGAACCGGCGTCGAACCGGGAAGAAAAAATAGCGAGAATCGCCAAAAAAATCAAACTTTTATCCGGGATGACAGGACACACGTCCGGTGGGCTTCTCGTAAAAAGAGAGACTGAGGTAAGATGGCACCTTTAGGCGGGAAGGGAACCGCGCATGCCTGCCTGCATTCCCAAAGGCTTTCATAGAAAGCTGGGGAAATGCTCCACTGGGGCTTCATCGGCGTCGATGACACCCATATGTGAGGACTGACTTCCTGCTTGGTCCTAGAGAAAGAATATATAGCACTAAATGAGAGGTTAGATATGATTGGAATATCAGAGACATGGTGGAAGGAGGACAACCAGTGGGACATTGTGATACCTGGGTACAAACTATCTCCAGGAACAAGCAGGAATAAGTCCTCACATATGGGTACGTCGGTACCGACGGAGCCCGCGCGGGAAAGCTCCCCAGCTTCTTAGAATAGAAGCTTTTGGGACCTCCCACTGCACATGCGCACTGCCTTCCCGCCTTCCTGAACAGCTCTCCTCAGTTTCTCTTTTTCCGCGGAGCCAGCAGGTCGTGTTCCTGTCACCGCTGAAGAAATTGTTATTTTATTTGTTTCTTTAGACCGCGTACCTGCCTTCCCCATACCGATACCGGTATCGCCGGTCTTTTCTTTCTTTCTTTAAAAAATTATAATTCTTTTTTCTTATTTTTTAGCTTTTTGGTCACTTCAGAGAGGCCTCTCGGCCTACTCAATTTCTCCTCATGGAGAAGCCAGCCCCTGGATTTAAGAAGTGTACCAAATGTAATGCTGTTATTTCAGTCACAGACACCCATGACTGGTGTCTGAAATGTTTGGGGCCTGACCATTCCATACCGGACTGCCCATCTTGCTCCCACATGTCCAAACGTGGGCTGCAGAACCGGGCCAACAAATTCCATGTGCTGTTTGCTTCAGAGAATACAGCATCACAGTCATCCAGGTCTTCTTCTCCGGATGGATCTCAGGTAACCAAACCTTCTGTGGGCAAGTCCTCAAAGAGCAAATCTCCTTCAAAGCATCGAGAGGCTCTTAGCTTAGAACTTGAGGACCCTGCCCCAGCCAAACAACCCCGGCGGGAAGTCCAACTTCCAAAAACGCCAATTCAGGGGTCTCAGGTTGATATCGATGCTACGGCCTCGACAGATCACCTGTTAGCCTGCTCTGGGGTACCGGGTCACTCCGGTACCGACATCCAGGCAGCTATGGCGTCCATGGGCGATACTGTACAGTCCATGCAGCAGGCCGTCATGGCTTTCATTAAAGCTGCAACGCCATCGGTTCCGCTTTCAGCGGTTCCGGGCCCGATACCGGTATCGTCCGCCATGCCGGTATCGAGGCCGTCCACCTCCAAACGCAAGTCGGTACCGTATGGGCTTTCGCTCCATACCGGTTCCATACCCGATACGCCCGATATCGATACCGATCGGTACGCGTATCGTGCGTTAGAGGAAAGCACCGATTCCTCTGAGGATTTTCACTCCTCTGATGATTCTGCTGAGTTTTCACTCAACTTACCTGAGGAGCCCTCTTCTTCTAAAAGGAGAATGTCCCCTCCAGAGGATTTGTCCTTCCAGGACTTTGTTTTAGATATGGCTACAGCCCTTTCTATTACCACATCCTCTGAAAAGGAACCCAGATCCAAAAAACTGGATATTTTGGGATACTCAAAGGCCCCTAAGGAGGCAGTTACCCTGCCTATCCATGAAATCCTTCAAGAACAACTGATGGATTTCTGGGAAAATCCTTTGACTTTGTCTCCTTATTCCCGTAGGTTGGACACCATGTATAGGGTCCCTCCTTCTCCTGGTTTCCAAAAGACTCAATTGCCCCACCACTCTATTGTGGTGAAGTCTGCAATGAAGAAGATTAGGAGTACCAAAAGGCACTCTTCCACCCCTCCAGGACGGGAATGTAAGACTTTGGACTCTTTTGGTAGGAAAATTTTCCAGGCTAGTATGCTTATAGCCAGGATTAATTCCTACAGTCTCTATATGGGCATGTTCCTGGAGGAACTTGCCAAAAAGGTGCGGCATTTTGCCCCCTTTATCCCTGAGGATAAAAAGCAGGGATTCCTTTCCCTAGTGAAACAACTCTTAGAGGTTTCTAAGTTCTCTAATAGGGCAGCATATGATTCCTTTGAGGGAGCCAGTAGGGCTTCGGGCATTGCTATTGCAGCCCGACGTCTTGCTTGGCTCCAGGCCTCTGATCTGGAACCTTGGGTTCTAGATGGCTTACGGAATCTGCCCTGTACAGGTGAGAACTTATTTGGGGAAGAGTGGCAAATCAAAGCCACCCAGATGGATGCTGAAAATGCCACCTTGGAAAGACTTTCAAAGTCCACTTCAATTCCTACTAAGAAAAAGTCTTTTAAAAGGCCTTACTATAAGAAGGCCAGAGTTGCTTCAAATACTGGCCAGCAGTCTTCTCAACCTCGCTATACTGCTAAGCGTCAGCAATCCAAACAAGCACGAGCTAAGCCTGCAGCAGCTACTGTAGCTCAGCAGGCTCCAACCCCTCAGGGGTTTTGACTTGCTCCTAGGGAACTTGCCACTTCTGGTTCTAACACAACCAGAACCTCTCACCATACCCGGAAGGTTGGTTCACTTTGCTCCCAGATGGGAACAAATCACAACAGAACAATGGACCCTCTCTATCATTCGAGAGGGTTACAAACTTCATTTCTCCAGCCTTCCTCCCCATCATATGGTGAGACCATTCAATTCTCCCCCATCTCTCCTAACCCTGTTGGGTCAAGAGGTTTCCTCTCTTCTTGCCCAAGGGGCCATAGAAGAGGTTCCTCTTCCTCAACAAGGGTCCGGTTTCTACTCCCCTTATTTTCTCATTCCAAAGAAGACAGGGGGATTCAGACCAATCCTAGATCTGAGAGAATTGAACAAATTTCTCTTCAAGGAGAAATTCAAAATGCTGTCTCTCGGCATTCTCCTTCCTTACCTCCAGGGTCAGGACTGGCTTTGTTCTCTAGACCTACAGGATGCATATACACATATACTCATCCATCCATCCCACAGAAAGTATCTTCGCTTTCTGTTTCAAGGAAAACATTTCCAATACAGAGTACTCCCCTTCGGTCTAGCCTCTGCTCCAAGAGTATTCACAAAATGCATGGCAGTCGTAGCCGCATTTCTAAGAGGCATGGGAATCTTTGTCTTCCCATATCTGGACGACTGGCTCATCCGAGCTCCAACTCAGTCACAGGCCCAGATTTCCCTGGACCACACAAGGAGCCTTTTGCAGTATCTGGGACTGGTAGTAAACCTTCCCAAGTCCCAACTCATCCCTACTCAATCTCTAGAATTCATAGGGGCCCAGTTGGACACCATCACTGCAAGGGCCTACCTTCCACATGTTCGAGGCCAGCGCCTCCTGAGTTTGGCCTCCCAAGCTCAGTCCAGCACTCACTTGACAGCCAGGGAAATGCTACGCCTACTGGGTCATATGGCCTCCACAGTGCATGTGGTGCCCTATGCTCGTCTTCATATGAGAGCAGCTCAATGGACCCTGGCCACTCAGTGGACTCAGGCGTCAGGAGCGCTCTCATACCAAATACAAACCTCCGATCGTCTGTTTTGGTCCCTCCACTGGTGGACTTCCACCAAGAATCTGTTGTTGGGGGCTCCATTTCAACCATTGCTACCCCAAGCAACCCTCACAACAGATGCCTCCCAAACAGGGTGGGGAGCCCATCTGCAAACTCTCTCCACTCAGGGCACTTGGTCTCTACAGGAGACCACCCTTCATATCAATCTTCTGGAACTGCGAGCAATTTACCTTGCCCTCAAGGTCTTCCACTCCCTCCTAGCCAACCTCACTGTCCTAGTTCAGACGGACAATCAGGTGGCCATGTTTTACATAAACAAACAAGGAGGGACGGGCTCTCTGTCGCTTTGCAACGAAGCTCTAAGACTATGGGCCTTCGCCAGAGAGCATCAGATTCACCTGCTAGCAGTGTATCTCCCAGGAGTTCAAAACTCTCGGGCAGACAGGCTCAGTCGAGTTCTGCTGCCACACGAATGGTCCCTACATTTGGACCAAATAAACCGAATCTTTCAGGAATGGGGGACCCCGGACATAGACCTCTTTGCAAGTCCGTGGAATGCCAAACTTCCCCGGTTCTGTTCCAGAACTCCGTGTCAGGGAGCTCAGGCTACGGACGCCTTTCTCCTGAATTGGAATCAGGCATTCCTATATGCCTTTCCACCCATTCCTTTGATTCCCAAGACTCTGTTCAAACTCCAGAGGGATCATGGAACTATGATCCTCATAGCTCCACGCTGGCCACGCCAAGTGTGGTTCCCTCTACTTCTACAGCTCTCCCAGGGATCCTACTTGGATCTGGGAGCTGCGCCAGACCTCCTGTCTCAGGAGGAGGGGACTTTGTGGCACCCAAACCCCAAATCCCTTCACCTCAGTGCTTGGTTACTGAAGGCTTAAGCCTTCAAGACTTTCATCTTTCCCAACCAGTGAAAGATATCCTTTCTGCCTCTAGGAAACCCTCTACCAGGCGTTCCTATGCTTTCAAATGGAAACGTTTTTCCATTTGGTGTGCTCAGCAGGGTCTTGACCCTCTGGCACTTCCTTTGAATTCTCTTCTTGATTATCTCCTGCATCTATCCAATGCAGGCCTCAAGACGAATTCGGTAAGAGTCCATTTAAGTGCTATTGCAGCATCCTTGAAACATATAAATGGACAACCTATCTCCTCTCATCCTCTTGTTGCAAGATTCATGAGAGGCCTGACTCTCACTAAACCTCCCATCAGACCACCCCCGGTCGCATGGGATTTGAATCTAGTGCTCGGTCAACTTATGAAGCCACCTTTTGAGCCAATGTTTTCCACCTCCTTGAAATTTCTTTCCTGGAAGGTCATCTTCCTCATTGCAGTCACTTCGGCTCGCCACATCAGTGAGCTGCAGGCTTTAGTGGCTAATCCACCTTACACAAGATTTCATCATGATAAGGTGGTCCTTAGGACGAATCCCCACTTTATGCCTAAAGTGGTCTCGCCTTTTCATCTTAATCAAGAGGTATATCTACCTGTCTTTTTTCCAGCTCCTCATGCATCCAATGCAGAGAGGAACCTTCATACTCTGGATTGTAAAAGAGCTCTCGCTTTTTACCTTAATAGGACTCAGCCACATCGAAAGTCTTCTCAACTTTTTGTGGCCTTTGATCCTTCCCATTTGGGACTTCCAGTCTCCAAGCGTACACTTTCCAATTGGATTGCTCAGTGTATTTCTTTTGCTTACCAGAGCAAAAACATTTCTCTGGAAGGCCATGTCACTGCTCACAATGTGAGGGCCATGGCAACTTCTATGGCTCATCTGCACTCTGTTTCCATAGATCAGATCTGTCGAGCCGCTACCTGGGCCTCGGTTCATACCTTCACAGCCCATTACTGTTTGGACAAGGACTCCCGCCGGGATGCCTTGTTTGGCCAGGCTGTCCTCAAGCACCTGTTCCATTCCTAAACAACTCCTGCCCACCTTCCCAGAATGGATGCCTGAGATCCATACGAAGATGGCGAACCTTTACAGGGGATCCCATGCATCTAAGCTAGGGAGTCCCCATATGTGAGGACTTATTCCTGCTTGTTCCTGGAGATAGCACAGTTACTTACCTGTAACAGGTGATCTCTGGGAACAGCAGGAATTAGTCCTCACAACCCACCCACCTCCCCTAGGAGTTGTATCTTTTATCTATCTATCTTCCTGTCCTCTCTCTGTTGACTCAGCTATAAACTCGAAACTGAGGAGAGCTGTTCAGGAAGGCGGGAAGGCAGTGCGCATGTGCAGTGGGAGGTCCCAAAAGCTTCTATTCTAAGAAGCTGGGGAGCTTTCCCGCGCGGGCTCCGTCGGTACCGACGTACCCATATGTGAGGACTAATTCCTGCTGTTCCCAGAGATCACCTGTTACAGGTAAGTAACTGTGCTATATCGTAATGATAGAGCTGATCAAATTGGTGGAGAGGTTGCGCTCTGTGTTGGAGAGGGCACTGAGTCAGAAAGGATTAAAGTTTTGCAGGAAACAAAATTTGCTGTAGAATCTCTATGGATTGAAATTCCATGTATGAAGTGGAAGGTGATGGCAGTGGGGGTGTACTATCGACCGCCTGGCCAGAATGAACAAATGGATGATGAAATGCTCAAAGACATCAAGGAAGCTAACAAAAGTCACAGCACAGTAATAATAATGGGTGATTTCAATAACCCCAGTATCAGCTGGGTCAGTGTTACGGCAGGACATGCTAGGGAGATAAAGTTCCTAGATGAAATAAATGACTGCTTCTTGGAGCAGCTGGTTCATGAACCGACCAGAGGAGAAGCCATAATGGACCTAGTCCTTAGTGGAACACCAGATCTGGTGCAAGAGATAAGGGTGTTGGGGCCACTTGGCAATAGTGATCATAGCATGATCGCGCTTGATTTAATTAGTGGAGGAGGGATAGTAAGGAAATCCACAGTACTACCTTTTAACTTTTGAAAGGGAGACTATGATAAAATGAGGAAAATAGTTAAGAAAAAACTAAAAGGAGCGGTTGCAAAGGTTAAAGACTTACATCAAGCTTGGGTGTTGTTGAAAACTACTATCTTGGAAGCCCAGACCAGCTGTAATCCACGCATTAAGAAAAGTGGAAGAAAGTCCAAAAAACTGCCAGCATGGTTTAAAGGTGAGGTCAGAGAGGCTGTTGCTGCCAAAAAAGCATCTTTCAGGAAATGGAAAAAAGAGCCAAACAACGAAAACTGGAAACAGCACAAGCACTGGCAAGATAAATGCAAAACATTGATAAGGCAGGCAAAGCAAGAATTTGAGAAGAAACTTGCTACGGAAGCAAAAACACGAAATAAAGACCTTTTCAAGTACATTCGTAGCAAAAAGCGTGTGAGAGAGTCAATTGGACCGTTAGATGATAGAGGGGTAAAAGGGGCAGTAAGAGGAGACAAGGCTATAGCGGGGGGACTGAATGAATTCTTTGCTTCAGTCTCTACTGAGGAAGATGTAGGGATGTTACCCAAGACTGACGTGGTATTTAAAGGTGATACTGCAGAGGAATTGAGAGAAATACTGCTACACCGGGAAGATGTATTACAACTATTTGATAAACTGAATAGTAGCAAATCACCTGGACCGGATGGTATACATCCAAGGGTGTTGAAAGAACTGAAATATGAGATTGCAGACCTGCTATTAGTAATCTGTGAACTATCATTAAAATAATCTGTAATACCTGAAGATTGGAGGATCGCCAATGTAACGCCAATTTTTAAAAAGGGTTCCAGGGGTGATCCGGGAAACTACAGACCGGTGAGCCTGACGTCAGTACCGGGAAAAATGGTAGAAACCATCATAAAGAACAAAATTACTCAGCATGTAGATAGTCATGACCTAATGGGAGACAGCCAACATGGCTTTAGACAAGGAAGATCTTGTCTTACTAATCTGTTATGTTTTTTTGAAGGTGTGAATAAACAGGTAGACAAAGATGAGTTGGTTGATATAGTATATCTGGACTTTCAGAAAGCCTTTGACAAGGTCCCTCATCAGAGACTTTTGGCAAAACTAAAAAGTCATGGGATAGGAGGCAGTGTACTATTGTGGATCGGGAACTGGTTAAAAGATAGAAAGCAGAGGGTAGGGCTAAATGGCCAATTTTCCCAATGGAAAAAGGTGAATAGTGGAGTACCCCAGGGATCTGTACTGGGTCCGCTGCTTTTTGACATATTCATAAATGACCTGGAAAAGGGAATAACTAGTGAGGTTATCAAATTTGCAGATGACACAAAACTGTTTAAAGTTATTAAAACCCAAGGGGATTGCGGAAAACTGCAGGAGGATCTGGATAAATTGGAAGACTGGGCATCTAAATGGCAGATGAAATTTAATGTGGACAAGTGCAAAGTTATGCACCTAGGAAAGAACAACCCACACTATGGTTACACGATGCAAGGTTCCACCTTGGGAACCACCACCCAGGAAAAAGATTTAGGCGTCATCGTGGACAACATGTTAAAACCCTCCGCCCAGTGTGCAGCGGCGGCCAAGAAAGCAAATATAATTCTAGGTATCATAAGGAAAGGAATGGAAAATAAAACAAAGGATATTATAATGCCTCTGTATCGTTCCATGGTACGACCGCACCTTGAATATTGTATGCAATTCTGGTTGCCGTATCTTAAAAAGGATATAGCGTTAATAGAAAAGGTACAGAGAAGAGCCACCAAAATGGTAAAGGGGGTGGAAGGCTACTCCTATGAAGAGAGGCTACAAAGGTTAGGGCTGTTCAACCTGGAAAAGAGACGGCTGAGGGGAGATATGATAGAGGTCTATAAATTAATGAGTGGAGTGGAACAGGTAAATATAGATGAATTGTTTACGCTATCAAAATATAGAAAGACTAGGGGACATTTAATGAAGCTACAGGATAAACTATTTAAGACAAATAAGAGAAAATATTTTTTCGCTCAACGTGTAATCAAACTCTGGAATGTGTTACCGGAGGATGTAGTAAAGGCTGTTAGTGGAGCTGGGTTTAAAAAAGGTTTGGACAAGTTCCTGGAGGAAAGGTCCATAAACCATTATTAGAAAGGGACCCAGGATATCACTGCTTGACCCAATACAAGCATTGTGGAACCTGTGTGTCTTGGGGATACTGCTAGGTATGTATGACCTAGATTGGCCACTGTTGGAAACAGAATACTGGGCTTGATGGACCTTGGTCTGACCCAGTATGGCATAACTTATGTTCTTATGTTTTTTATAATATTGTGCAGTTAAAATTATTACTGCAAGAATACTACCAACTAGAGTGCAAGGTCAGAAGAAAGAAAGAATAATAACAGTTCATCCTTGGAAAAAGTGCATCGAAGGAAAAATACAATCACTGCATGCAGAGGTATCCCTGATAGATGGGTATCTAAAAGGATTAAGATCATCAAAGACAGTAAGGAATATCCAAGACATTAAGCTGAAGCATGCTGCTTTAACAGAAGACTTGAAATTTATATGTTCCAACAATAAACTGAAAATAGCGGCAGAAGCGCAAAAACTTCAAAGATATGAAGAAAACAAGAAAGAAAGATATCAGAATAAACTATTTAGAGAGAACCCAAAACAATTCTACAGGGAATTGGGGAAGAGCATTAATATGGTAAAAGCACCTCCATCTAAAGCCGAAACTGAAACCTTCTGGAAAAAGCTATAAGAGGACCCTATACAGCAAAATCAGAAAGCAGAATGGTTACCCAGCATACAGAAGCATTTAGAAAAAAACAAACATCAAACCTATGGAATGGCCTGTAGTAACAAAGGAAGAGTTAGAAAGCAAGTTAAACGAGCTCCAAATTGGAAGAACCCTTGCCCAGATGGAGTAACCAACTTTTGGCTCAAACAGTCAACATCATAAGAACATAAGGACATAAGATATGTCATACTGGGTCAGACCAAGGTCCATCAAGCCCAGTATCCTGTTTCCAACAGTGGCCAATCTAGGTCATACGTACCTAGCAGTTTCCCCAAAAGACACAGGTTCACTCCACCAAGACTTGGCGAACTGCAAAAATCAATTGTTCAAGCAACTGGACTTAACACCGCAATAGCTTACTACAGGAAGAACATTTCTCCTTCTGAAGGGAGACCCGAGTAACATTCCTAAAAATTTTAGACCAATAACCTGTTTACCTACAACCTATAAGCTGTTTACTGCGATAGATTCAGACAGAATATATGAACACATCTAGCTTAATAACATCATAGCGATAGAGCAAAAGGGCAATAAGAGAGGAGCATATGGAATCAAAGACCAGTTAATGCTAAATAAGACCATTATGGCCAGTGCTAAAAAAGGCAGAAATCTCAGAATAGCATGGCTTGATTATAAGAAAGCTTTTGACAGCATCCCACACTCTTGGATAATACATTGCAGTGGAGGAGTATACAATACAGTGGAGGAGTGGCCTAGTGGTTGGGGCAAGGTACTTCGGGCCGGAAGGTCGGGGGTTCAAATCCCACTAGAGGACAGCAACCTTGGGCCGGAAGGACTGGGGTTTCTAGTCCCACAGGTGCTCCTTGTGGTCTTGGGCAAGCCACTTAACCCTCCATAGCCCATGTTCCCTGTAAAATAGTTCTCTGTGTGCTGTGCTTTCCTGTCTAATCAATGTGTTTATACCTCAAAAATTTCCTGTCATGATTTGACAATTTCCAATCTGTAATCAAAACCGCTGCTGATCGCTGGAAGTAGCGGTATACAAATGTATACTAAATAAATAAAATAAATAAATAAATTGCCTTGTGAAATGTATAAAATAAATTCTGGTTCAAGAGAATACATTAAGTTCACTATGACAATGTGGCAGTCCACACTTTTTTGAGATATGAAGATGGTCAGTGCATCATTCCTAACATTAAGATCCAGCAAGGAATATTTCAGGGAGATTCCGTCGCCAATTCTGTTTTGTTTGGCGCTTAATCCAATGTGTGCTCTCATCAACTCTTTGGGATATGGATTTAGCCTGAATCCTAAAGAAGGTACCAACCCAGCAGCATCTTCCCATCTGCTATTTATAGATGATCTGAAGCACTACAGTTCTAGCAACCAACAATTAGCAGAGCAACTTTGTGTGGTGAAAAACATTTCTGATGACATCAGGATGACTTTTGGCCTTGACAAGTGTGCCAAGGCCACCTTTATCAGAGAAAAAGTGAGCAAAACTGAAAAAATCTCCCTTGCTGAGGGCTGTGACATCAAGGACCTTGAACAGGAAGGCATATATAAGTATCTTGGAACAGAGGAAGGGAAGTAATGACACTCAAGTAGAAACTATTGAGAGAGAAGATCAGTAAAGAATATTACAGGAGGTTAAAACTGTTATTGAAAAGTGCTTTAACATCACAGAATAAGATACAAGCCATCAATCAACTGGCAATTCCTGTACTCTCATACAGTTTTGGTATTGTGGATTGGCCTCATAAATATCTTGAAAAACCAGATGTGTGGACAAGAAAACCCTTCCATGCTCAAGTAGTAATTTAGAAGAATCAGTGTATGCCAAGATTGTACATTCCTAGAGCTGAAGGAGGGCTATGAGTTATAGAGATTGACTACACCTACAGAGCTACTATCACAGGCCTCCAAACCTGACAGCATCATTGGATCCAAATTTGCAAAAAGTGCTGAAATATGAAAGTAAACGTCCAGAATCTGTCTCCATCATCAAACTTGGACAAGCGTTCTGACGATTAGAAGGAATGAGTGAGAATCCACAGGTGTGCATGGGAAAAGTAGTAACAGAATTTGCAAAACAAGAGAAAAAACTCTTCAAAGAATTAGATCAGCAGGCGAGGAAAAACAAGTGGCAAATGCACAAATACAGTGGGAAATACAGAGTGTTACTCCAAGAACCTTTTGTTGATTAAGAACGGACACATGAATGGTTGAGGAGAGGTGAACTGAAACTAAAGGATGAAAGATTGATATTTGCCGCCCGGGACAGCGGATTACGGACAAGATGGTTTATGGCAAGTACTGCAAAAACTGGCACAACAGACATATGCCGATTATGTAAGAACGGGCTGGAAACAGTGACTCACCTAATAGCAGGCTGTGACGTTCTGATGACGGAAAATTTCTATACAGAAAGGTACAACAAAGTAGCACGCCTCCTCCACTGGAATCTCTGTAAACACTACAACATTACTGTCCCTGAAAAGCACTGAGATCATGCCCAAAGAGAAAAGCAGAGAATGAAGAGGTTATGGTCACGTGGGACATTCCCATTCCAACAGATAAGAAACTGGATAACAGGAAACCTGACATAGTGGTAAAGAAGAATACCAGAATGGCATTGATAATAGAAGTGTGGGTATCAAGTGATTATTCTGTGAATCGCATGGAGAGGCGGAAGATCCTGAAGTACCAAGAAATGTAGTCAGAGACCACGAAAATGTAGCAGAAAGATACGGAAATATTTCCCATTGTACTGGGAGCCACAGGCCTGATAAAGCAGAATTTCCAAGCACATCTTGACAAACTACCCACATGTTATATCTTACGAACTCCAGCAGGAGGCTCTCTTTGGCACCATGCAAGTATTAGCAGAGCATTAGCAGTAGATTTGAGAGACTGAGATCATACTCCACATATCCTGGCTTAGAAGTGAGGTTCACGACTGCCATAGTATGCACAAAACTAGGACCGTACCTAGCCCTGTGCGAGTGGTGTGGCTGCACAGGGCACAAAGACTTAAGGGGCGCATTTCAGCTGTGGGTATCAAGTGCAAATTCCTGTGCTGCCAACTGATACAGGGAACAGATCCAGAAACATGCACGTCTTGTGCTTTGATGCTGCGCCCGGTTGTGGATTGAGTTTCTTCACTGCTATTAAGTATTTACTTTGGGTTCACCCATATGTTTAATAAAATGGAGTTTGTCGCCTGGAGTGGATAGATAAACGTTCTATCCTCCTTTGGTATACTCCGAAAAAAATAATCTGTTTAGATCTTTTTGAGGGATTTTCTGGTGACTTTTTCTTTTCTCAGCAGCGGCAGGCAATGGCAGACAGCTGAAATGCACCCCTTAAGCCTTCTCACGGCACGCTAAGCAGGTCTGACGCGACATCAGAGAAGGGAGGGACAGATCTGCTTAGCGCGCCGGCGACTTGCACATTGGGTGCGCCTCTCCTCTCCCGCAGCCGTCCAGAAAGTGCAAGTCACACAGGGCGTGATTCAACCTCAATATGGCCCTGCGCAAAACTAACCCATTTGGAGAAACTACCCCCAGTCAAACTATGCCTGGGTGTCAGGAAGCAGACTGGAACAGGCACACTCTCTTTTTTCCTTCCCACCCAGTACGTTCTGTTTTAAAAATCCCATAAACACTTTGATGGCAATGAACACTACTACTACTATCATTTCTATAGTACTATTACAGGCAGTATACACAAAGATAAGACAGAGATCTGCTCCCTGGCGCTATTAATCTATTCAGTGTGATGCAAGAACACCATCAAGGGCTGCAACTGTACAGTGAAGTCTGCCTAGGACTCCAGCACCTTGAACCAGCTCTGGGACCGGCCGTCTTCAGGAAGTGCACCTTAGATCTGCCAACTTTCAATTAAGCCAAGTAATGACACCCTGGCTTTTGAAGCCATCCACATCCCTGACACCCACAGGACTTCAGGGCAATCCCCATCTTAACCATCTCGGCTCCGCATCATTCTTGTTAGTGATTCATTCGGAAAGTCGGACTTCTTCAGCCTCCACATAACCATTTCCTTTGCACTGTACCTAGCAGTCAGTGGGCGGCTGGAAGCTCCTAAAAGGAAAAGGTGCTGCAGCTTTACTTTAGTGAAAGGCGGAATCGAGTCCTACAGGAGCCCGCTGGAAGTTCCCCGGACGGATACGGCTCAAGGAAGGAAACCCGCGGCCACTCCGGGACAATGCGCAGTGGAGAAATGACCGAGCAACTTACCCGTTTGGAGCTTCACTGCCGGATAAGTTCATAGCCCCCGAGGAGAGCGTCGGCGCTGCTTCAGGCCCGGCCCACAGAAAGCTCGTCTTCCTGTCCGCCTCCCCCGATCACACGGGTTCCAGTTATTTGCACTGTGCAAGGTCACGAAGGGGGCAAGCCAGCTGCTGCTGCTGCTGCGTTACTTCGGCAAAGAGAGAACAAAAGACCAGAAAGCAGAAACGTGCAGCCTGCACTCTGAAAGAAGACGTCGCAAACTGCTCTGTATCCGACGGACATTTTCCGCTTCTCCTGTTTGAACAGTAGTTACCGGATTTTACAGTTCGTACTCATAAAGGTAGCACAAGGTTAACAGAACGCCCGAAGATATCTGGGCAAAGTAGCACAGCAAAGATTCAGATTAGAGCAATGCCAAAAATAAGTTAATGATACTGTTTTCGATCTGTAGCTGTATTCGCATGTACTAGTAAGACATGGGAAATAGGAAAAACGCATCTGCAGAGGATCTGGCTTTTACCTACTTAGCCGATGGGGATTTAACCATACCCTGATGCCAGGGTAGTCCTCAGAGTTGGTTCTAGGTGTTGGCACTCTAGGCAAACCTTTAGCCTTCCCCCTCCACCCCCCCCCCCCCCCATCAGAATCTATTTGTTTACCTTTGAACGTCCTGCTCATTGCTGACCTCCCAGAAACTGCCACTCTAGGCAAGTACCTAGTTTGTGTAATGGTTGGGCCAGCCCTGACTGGTGCTAGTCTGCAGTGCCAGCCATGTTTTTTTGCCAGGGCTCATTAGATCCAGCAGATCTGGATCCAGATCCCGACACCCCCTCCCCCCCCGATCTAATTATTTCACTGCTGGAATAGAAACCAGGCTGACCTCTTCACTAGCAGTGCCAAAAATGTTTCCAGATGCACGTCATTGACTCTTTTCTTCCTCCCTCTGCTACCAAGATCTGAAGGATGCGGACCTGGATCTAAATTCCCTGGAATTCAGTAGTGGAAAGAGGAACAAAACAAACGGCAGCTGGAAAAACCCCTGGCAGTGCTAGTATAGAGGGCCAACCTGGTTTTATTTCTTTTAGAAATGCTTATATGCTGCTTTTCACTAGTACATTAAGGTACAATATATTTTTCCCTTGTCCCCAAAGGGCTCACAATCTATGTTTTGTACCCTGAGGCAATGGAGAGTTAAGTGGCTTGCCAAGGTCACAAAGAGCACCTGTGGGACTAGAAACCCCAGTTCCTCCAGTCCAAGGTTGCTGTCTTCCAGTGGGATTTGAACCCCCCGGCCCTTAGCAACTTGCCCCAACCACTAGGGCACTCCTCCCACAAGTTACATTTATTTATTTTATTTAGACAGATTTAGTATACCGCTTTATCATTAAATCAAAGCAGTTTTAGCACATCAAACAATCAAGATAATTGTGTGGTCAGTAGCATGCAGTGGGAGATTAAGAAGCGTGATGTGGAGTGCAGAGTGCTAGATTTTTCCGGTGAGCAATATGTATATATACAAGATTAGAGCCATGTACAAAGGTGATCTAAGATCAGGACCTACATAGCGTTGTAGTTACTGCACATAGGAGTCAGTTCAGGTGAAGTCCTAGTAGTGTTCTGCAAATAGAGTTGTTTTAAGTAGCAAGATCCTGCTCCGGATGCACATCTGCTGGATCTTACTTGAGTCTTTCACTGCTGGCATAAAAACATGGCCAGCCATGCACACTAGCATTTGGGCATTTTTAAATCTCCACCGCCAAGTAGGTAAAAGCCCCTAAGAAATGGTGCCGAGATCGGTGACACCTTACTGATAAAATCTATTCATTCAGGCATAGGACCAGCTCCCCAGTTTCCTGCAATCCCTAACGGGTAGATTATATAACAAGAGAGAGAAACTTTTGCAGTACAGTTTCTGAAATTTGATGTCAATTACTCTAATTAATATTCTAATTATTTTAAGGAGACAGGGTTCTTACTGATCAGCACTATGAAAGGAGGAGAGGGAGAAGGGAGGTGGTGGGGGAATAGACAGAGGGGGATCAAGGATGGACAAGGGGACCTAGAGCATGAAAGAGGGAAAATAGATATGGGATCCTGGATCAAGGAGGGGAAAATCCAGGATGAGGAGAGGAATTTGGATTTAGATTTATTCACCTTTCCAAATCCAAGCTCCGGACCAGTTATAATAGAAGCATGATGGCAGAAACAAACCATATGGCCTATCTAATCTGCCCTTCCGTATCAACTACTGTAGTCACTTTTTTCCTTTAGAGATCTTTTGTGTTTGTCCCATGCTTCCTTGAATTCAGATACTGTCCTCGTCTCTACTACCTCCACTGGTAGACTGTTCCATGCATCTACCACTCTTTCTGTAAGGAAATATTTCCGCATATTACTCTTGAGTCTATCCCATTTCACTTTCATCCTATGTCCCCTTGTTGCAGAGCTTTCTTTCAACTGAAGGAGGCTTACCTCCTGTGCATTTATGCCCTGGAGGTATTTAAACATCTCTATCATATCTCCTTTATCCCGCCTTTCCTCTATACATGTTAAGATCTTTAAGTCTGTCCTCATGAGATTCTGGGGGCGGAGAGTTCTAAGATGGCTGCCTGATTCTGCTGGCATCTCGCGTTCCTTATGGGGAAAAGGAAGGCGACGGTTAAGCCAGGTAAAGCACCTACGAGCATCTCGATGACGACGATTTCAGGGCCAATAGACTTCTTTGTGTGGGACGCTGCTGCAGCATTGAACTCCGGTGTGGCTTCAGCTGTGTTGACACTGAGGTCAGTGGACCCGGCGTCTTCTGAGGCAGATCTATCACTTTTCCCGGAGGAGCATCTCTCTCCTCGACCCACAGTATTGGTGGCTCAGTTGCAGTTGGATGCTGCTGGTGTTACATTGGAAGGCGGTGTGAACTCCAGCGATCGCAGGAGCATTCTGAAAGTAGGAGTGAAGACATCTACGTCAGTTCCTGTTGTGTTGGCGACTTCTGGGATGCTGTTAGGAGGGACTGAGGTATTTGCCCAGGCCGTGAGTGCTCTGCCTACCTCGGGCTTGTCTTCTCCTGTTTCTTCAGTGTCTTTGCTGTTGGCTTCTTTGGTAAGACCAGATAAAATTACCTTAGAGTCCTTATGGAATACTATTACTCAATTGATTTCTGCAGTTTTGATCTAAACTCAAGTATTTCAGGCTCAACTTCAGGACTGTGTTAATAAGTCACTTAGAAAGCCGAAATTGATGAGTTAAATGATTATGAAAGACTTTACCTCTTTTAAGATTTAAGTTGGAGACACATGAGAATCTCTCGAGAGCAACCAACTTAAGGTTTATTAATTTTCCTAAATCTTGTTTGTTCTCCTGAAGAGATGTTTCGAAGGTATTTGATTGAAGTGCTGCAAGTTCCGAAGGAAGCTGTTCCTCCTGTTTCACATGTATATTATTTACCTTTGGGGAAAAAGCAGATTTCGGAAGGATCTCCATTGTTAGATGCTTTAAATGTTTCGGCCTTTTTGGAAAATTCACAGTCTGAATCCGTAATTATTATTATTATTATTAAAGACTTATAAAGTGCCGCAACATATGAAGCGCTGTACAAACATAGAAGAGAGACAGTCCCTGCTCATCAGAGCTCACAATCTAATAAGACAGAAAACAAAATAAGTTACATAATACAAATAACAAAAATTTACAGGATAAAGTAAGCAAATGTTGATAGAGAGATCAAGATAGGTTAAGACAGGAACGGAAAGCAATAGTGAAGAGGTAGCATTTTAGTCTGGGCTTGAAAATGGCCAGGGAGGATGCCTGGCGCACAGAGATAGGAAGACTATTCCAAGCAAAGGGTGCTGCCAGTTGGAAGGAGTGAAGTCTGGAATTGGTAGTACGAGTAAAGGGCACAGATAAACAAAGAATGTTAGAAGAGCGAAGCAACTGAGAGGGGGTGTGATGAGAGATGAAAGGTACTGGTGGGGCAGAAGAGTGAATACATTTATAGGTCAGGAGGAGAAGTTTAAATTGGATACGGAGACGGATGGGAAGCCAGTGAAGCGACATGAGGAGAGGAGTGATGTGGGAAAAACGAGACTGGCAGAAAATGAGTCAAGCAGCGGAGTGTTGAATTGACTGAAGAGGAAAGAGGTGGCTTGCAGGGAGGCCGGCAAGGAGAACGTTACAATAATCAAGACGGGAGGTGATTAAGGAGTGGACAATCAATTTAGTGGTGTCAACAGAGAGGAAGGGGCGAATTTTGGAAATATTGTATAGCAAAAAATGACAAGTTTTAGCAATGAGCTGGATATGTGAAGAGAAAGAGAGAGAGGAATCAAAGATAACGCCAAGGTTACGTGCTGAAGAAACAGGAAGGAGTACAGAGTTATCAACAGAGAGAGAGAAAGGGGAAAGAGGAGGGGAAGCATTCGGGGGAAAGATAAGAAGCTCAGTTTTGGCCATGTTCAGTTTTAAGCGGCGGTGGGACATCCAGGCAGCAAGATCAGAGAGGCAGAGTGAGATCTTAGACTGGATATCAGGAGAGATAACAGGTGCAGAAAGATAGATTTGAGAGTCATCGGCATAGAGATGATAGTGAAAGCCATGGGAAGAGATAAGGGTGCCAAGGGATTGGGTATAGAGAGAGAAGAGGAGTGGACCTAAGACGGAACTCTGAGGAACTCCTACAGGTAGTGGGGTTGAAGAAGAGGAGGAGCCATTGAAGCACACACTGAAAGAGCGATGGGATAGATAGGAAGAGAACCAAGATAGTATAGAGTCTTTGAATCCAAGTGAGGAAAGGGTGATAAGAAGAAGGTTATGGTCAACAGTGTCAAAGGCAGCAGAGAGATCAAGAAGAATAAGGACAGAGTAAAATCTTTTGGACTTTGCCAAGAACAAATCATTCAAGACCTTAGTAAGAGCAGTTTCAGTGGAGTGTAGGGGACGGAAGCCGGATTGTAAAGGATCCAAGAGTGTATAAGAGGAGAGGAAATCAAGACAACGGTGATAGACTGCACGCTCAAGTAGTTTAGAGATGAAAGGAAGGAGAGAGATGGGACGATAGTTAGAAGGACAAGTGGGATCAAGTGAAGGTTTTTTGAGGAGGGGTGTAACCACAGCATCCTTGAAAACAGAAGGGAAGGTTGCAGTGGAGAGAGAGAGGTTAAGAATATGAGAAATAGAAGGGACGAGAGATGAAAAGATGGAGCTAAGGAGGTGGGTGGGGAAGGGGTCAGAAGAGCAGGTAGTAGGTTTTGGAGGAAGAGAGAAGGAGCAACGTTTCCTCATCAGAGACCATAGGGAAGGAAGAAAGGGTGGCAGAAGTTTGGGGAGGGGAGAAATGGGAAATAGGGGGGGGGGGACTGGAGGATGATTGTTTGGATTTTGTCATGGAAGTAGTTAGCCAAGGTTTGGGCAGAAAGGGAGGGAGGAATCAGGTGTGGAGGCACACTGAGGAGAGAATTGAGTGTGCTAAAGAGACGACGAGGATTAGAGGAAAGAGAGTTTGTCAGATTGAGGAAGTAAATTTGTTTGAAAAGCGCAATGGTTGATTGGAAGGAGGAGAGCATGAATTTAAAGTGGAGAAAGTCAGGATGAGAGCGGGATTTGAGCCAGGCACGCTCAGCAGAGCGGGCACAAGAGCGCAGAAAGCGGGCAATAGGGGAGAGCCAGGGCTGAGGAGAAGAACGCCTCACAGGACGGGGGATGAGAGGGCAAAAGTATCAAGGGTGGAGGAGAGTGCAGTGTTATGAGGTTACAGCCTCATCAATAGAATTGGAAAGCAGAGTGGATGAAAGAGATAAGGAGAGAGAGGAGGAGAGAGCTAAAGGATCAATGGCAAGAAGGTTTCTAAATAGGTTAGTGCAGACAGGATGAGGCTGGGGTGGGGGATGATGAACAGTAAGGCTTAAAAGATGGTGGTCAGATAAGGAAAGGACAGAGTTACAGAAATTGGAAGGTGAGCTTTAAGAGAAGAAAATTAAGTCAAGACAGTGACCATGTCGGTGAGTGGGGGCAGTGGAACAGAGTTGAAGGTTCCCCTCTGACTTTCACCTTCTTTCCCCTAACTCTCAAGGCCAACTTTGGAATTCCACTCTTTCATCTACCCTGGACAATCTTGCCCCTCCGCAACCCCGCTCTAACAAATGCCTTCATCGCTCCCACTCCTGGTATCACCCTGGTTTCCGTCTTCACCGTTCTTATCTCCGCCGAGCTGAACGCCTCTGGCGTAAGCACCCTTCCCCCACTGCTCTTGCTCACTACCGCACTTGTCATCGCCACTACCGCTCTTTACTGCATTCTAGTAAACGTGCCTATTTTTCCGATCACATGTCCGCCTCTAGTTCTTCTCGCCAGCTTTATTCCATCGTTCGCTCCCTTTCTAATCCCCGATCTTCTACCCCCACAACCTCCTCTCAGCCCACTCCGGATCCTGCCCCTCTTGCTTTGCATTTCACTGATAAGGTCCTTACTCTGCGCTCTTCCTTCTCCTCCTGCCCCCTTCCTCTTTCCCCTCCCTCTTCCACCTCCTCACCAGCCCCCTCTTCCCCTGTCCCGGCCTGCCAAATTTTCTCTCATTGCTGGTCCTCTTTTCGTCCCGTTACTATCCCAGAGCTGTCCAAAACTCTTGCCTCCACCCGTAAGACAACCTGTCCCTCCGATCCCATTCCTTCCACTTGGCTCTCTGAGTCTTCTTTGGCCCTTATTCCCCTTATGCACTCTATGTTCAATACCAGTCTACTTACCAGTTCCTTCCCATCTCTCTGGAAGCATGCTTTGATCAGGCCTATCCTTAAAAAACCCACCCCGGATCCCTCCGTCCCTGCTAATTGGCGTCCGATTTCCAACCTCCCATTTCTTTCCAAACTTCTGGAAAAACTGGTTTTTGTTCAGCTTTCCTCTCACCTTGACGCCACCCTTTCCCTCCACCCCCGTCAGTCTGGTTTCCGACCGGGGCATAGCATAGAATCTATTCTTCTCTCTGTCATGAATGAACTTCACTCTGCACATGATCGTGGTTCCATTTCTATCGCTGTTTCCCTCGACCTCTCCTCTGCATTTGATCTCGTCGATCATCGTACCCTGCTCTCTCGTCTTCATAACACTGGGATCTCTGGCACTGTTCTCCACTGGTTTCGCTCTTTACTGACTAATAGATCATTTTCTGTCCTCGCTGGTTCCTCTTCCTCTCTCATTCACCCACTCACCTGCGGAGTTCCTCAGGGTTCTGTCTTGGACCCTCTTTTGTTTAACGTCTTCCTAGCTCACCGCACTCTCTGGTGCAGCAGTCTGGTGTCTCAGCCTATTACTACGCGGACGATATTCTTCTCCTCTATCACACCAGCCCGCTCTCACCGGATCTCTCCCCTCTCAATTCCTGTCTATCTACCATTGCTTCCTGGATGTTCACTAACTTTCTCCACCTCAATCCCTCTAAGACTCAGGCCATCTGGTTCACCTTCGGTGGCTCTATACCATCAATTTCCCCTCTGCTTTCTTCCTCCCCCATTCCTGTTGTCCCCTCCTTGTGCTATCTTGGGGTGGTTTTGGATTCAGCTCTATCCTTCCGTGAACATATTTCCCTTGTCGTCCAATGTTCCTTTTTCTCTCTCAGGCAACTGCGAGCTCTTCACCCCTTTCTCCCCGTTTCCACTTTGACTACCCTACTCCTTTCCCTCACTCTTTCTCGCTTAGATTATTGCAACGTCTGCTTTGCTGGTCTCCCCGAATGTCAAATCCAAAGGTTACAGCTTATTCAAAATACCGCAGCCCGGCTCGTTACTCATGCTTCTCGTTATGATCACGTCTCTCCCCTTCTCATCGGTCTCCACTGGCTTCCTATCTCCTACCGGATTCAATTTAAGGTCCTCACATTCGTTCATAAGGCAATACACACTGGTGTCCTGCACTACCTCTCTGACTTGGTTCGCCTCCATGTTCCTCAACGTTCCCTGCGCTCTATCCACGCCAACCGTATGTTCCTTCCCCCTCCAGCCTCTGCTCATCTTGAATCCACTCGTTCCTCTGCCTTTTTCTTTCTTGGCCCCAGGCTCTGGAACTCGTTCCCCCTTGCCCTCCGTCTTGAACTATCCTTCAGCAAATTTAAAACTGGACTAAAGACCCACCTTTTCTGTACGGCCTACAACCTCCCCCTCCCCTCCTCCATCCCCACAGCCCCTCCTTAGGTTTGTCTCATCTTCCTCAGTTTGTTGGTCTGTTTGACTTTGACCTACTTGTACACTCTCTCTCCTTCTCCACCTCTATCCCTTTCCTATCACATTAATGGAGTTCTATTTCCTCTATCCCTCCTTTCCTGCAGCGGTTTTGAACTGACCTCTGTTTTATGCTTATTGTAAACCGCGCTGGTGTCTACGGCGTGTGCGGTATATAAAGAAATGAATAAAGATAAAGATGTGAGGAGGTAAGGGAGAGAAGCTTTAAAGCAGGGGGATCAGAAGGGCTGTCAACATGAATGTTGAAGTCACCAAGAGTGGCGAAGGAAGGATGAAGAAAGGTAGAAAGCCAAGAATCAAAATCAGAAAGAAAAGTAGAGACGGAAATGTCAGGAGGACGATAGATAACAGCGACTCGGAGTGGAAGAGGCGGATGGAGTGGAATTCAAAGGAGAGAGGGGAATGAGAGCGAGATGGCATGAGGTTCTGGGAGTGACAGGAGGGAGACAACAGAAAGCCAGTACCCCCACCGCGACCAGTAGGACGAGGAGTGTGGGAAAACTTATAGCCGCCATGACATAGAGCAGCAATGGATGCAGTGTCATCAGAAAGAAGCCAGGTCTCAGTTAGGGCAAAGAGGTGAAATGAGCGGGAAATAAAAAGGTCATGAACAAAAGCAAGTTTATTAGAGATAGAATGAACGTTCCAAAAGGTACAAGAGAAGGGGAGGGCAGACAGGTAATTCCTGCGACTCTTGTGGTTACTTGTGCATTATCTGTGGGTAGAGACTGGATTTTGAAATTGTTTTTCAAGAAGTGACAATTTTCTTTCCTTGGTTGTAATGTCAGGGTTTGCCTGATATTGCTAGAGAGATACAGCGATGTCGGAGAGAGTTTCTTTTGTTGAAACCAGGAGTTGTACAGCTCGGGGCATTCTTTTTGACATTTCCCTGTAAATGTTTAGTGAAACTTAATTCTTTTAACTATGTATTTTTTCAACCTTCTGAATTACTTTCCTTTATTAATGCTAGGTAGGTATCTTCTAGCACATAAACTAGGCCTGGTGTAGTAGACGCTCGCTATTGAATCGCTGTATGTTCAGACAGCTAATATTTCTTGATTGTAAAATTTTTTTCCATTTTTGTGTAGCTCTCCTTCCCCTGTTTCATAGTGGGCTTGTGGGACTTAGCTTAGGTATATTTCTTTAAATGTTTTCTTTGCATATTGGTATGGTTTTACCTTTCTTTAGCTAATGTTCCTTTTTTAATGCAAGTTGTTACTTGTATTTTAAATTTTCAAATAAATATAGAATTTTAAAAAAAGTCTGTCCTCATAAGTTTTATAATGAAGACCACTGACCATTTTGGTAGCCATCCTCTGTACCGACTCCATCCTGTTTATATCATTTGAAGGTGCGATCTCCAGAATTACACACAATACTCCAAATGAGGTTGCACCAGAGACTTATACAGAGGCACTATTAAGTGCAGTAGGTTGGTCCCTGTTCCAGAGGGGCCTATTCACTAACCTTGTTGTAAACAGCATTATCATGAGCTAAAGAGAAATAACACGAAGTTTGTGATTACGGTTACTGGGCAGAGGGTTTCAACATATCATCTTGGATAATACATTAAAAGCCTTTGCCTAGTGTGGAGCCATGGACAAGAAAGCAAAGAGAATACTAGGAATTATTATGAAGGAATGGAGAATAAAACCAAGGATCTTATAATTCTTCTGTTACTCCATGTATGACCGCACCTTGAATACTGTGTGTGGTTCTGGTCGCCATACCTTATAAAGGATATAGCAGAATTAAAAAAGGTACAGAGAAGAGCCACCAAAATGGTAAAGGGGATGGAAGGAAAAGCTTAAAAGCTTCGAGGAAAAGCTTAAAAGATTAGGGCTCTTCAACATGCAAAAGAGATGGCTAAGGGGAGATATGATAGAAGTCTATAAAATAATGAGTGGAGTGAAATGGGTAACATAGTATATGATGGCAGATAAAGACCAATGTGGTCCATCTAGTCTGTCTAGTAAGGTGACTAGAGTGGTTGTAATTGCCCCTCTGTGCAGGTCATCCCCCTCTATGCCTGTGTTTAAGGTTGTACCTGCTGCTTGGTGCAGGTCACACCCCCCCCCCCCTCAGTTTATTGAAGTATAAAAGATATTTAAGCTTGCTTTGATTTTATGCACTTGCTACAAAAGGCTCCACTGTGTCTGTCTCATGTCATTTTTATTTATTTATTTATTTCTCTTATATACCGCGCTATTTGACATCAGTGTGGTTTACATGGAACATTATATTGAACATTACATTGAACAGGGCATTATAACTTGGAGATAACTATTTTACAGGGAACATGGGCAATGGAGAGTTAAGTGGCTTGCCCAAGACCACAAGGAGCATTTTGAATTCCTTCACTATATTTGCCCCACCACCTCCATCAGGAGGACATGCCAAGCTTCCACCAGTTTTCAGTGAAAAAGTATTTCCTGATGTTGCTTTAACATTTATCGCCTTGCAGCAGCATTATATGCCCTCTTAACTTTACAGCTTCCCCTTCTTTGAAAAAGGTTTGTTTACTCTTAAATACCCTTTAAATAGTTATAGGTCTGTATCATATCTCCCCGGTCCCTCCTCTCCTCCAGGGTCTATATATTTAGGTCTTCAAATCTCTTTTCATGTGTCTTCTGGCGCACACTCCAAATCATTTTGTCACCTTCCTCTGAAATGATTTGTCTATTCCTTCAAAAGGTAGAAAAAAAGACTACGGGACATGCAATAAAGCTACAATGTAGCACATTTAAGACTAATTGGAGAAAATATTTTTTCATTCAACACATAATCAAACTCTGGAATTCGTTTCCAGAGGATGTAGTAAAAGTGTAGCTGGGCTTAAAAGAGGTTTGGATGAGTTCCTGGAGGAAAAGTCCATAAACCATTATTAAAGAGGATCCTAGAAATCCACTGCTTACCCCTGGGACAAGCAGCATGGAATTTGTCTACCTTTTGGGAACCTGACAGGTACTATTGGAAACAGGATTCTGGGCTTGATGGACCCTCGGTCTGACCCAGTATGTCAACTCTCATGTTCTTATTTATTCCCTCAGCCCTAAATCAGACACAACACAACCATACCAATGAGCTCAGTCACATGCAAAGTCTTATGAGCTGCAGTAGCTATGGAAAGCTAGCTAGATCTCAAAAGATGGAGTAATGTTTCCTTCAGGGAGCAGCACCAGGCTAAGATGCTTGCAGATGCTGCTGGGAGTGCAAGAGTGCCGCCCGTCCTGTACGCAAAATTTATTTATTATATTTATTTATTTATCCAGTTTTCTATACCACCTTATCCTTCAATCAAAGCGGTGGGCAATGGAGTTAAGTGGCTTGCCCAAGGCCACAAGGAGTGCCTATAGGACTAGAAACCCCAGTCCCGCCGGCCTGAGATTGCTGTCCCCAGGTAGAACTTGAACCACCGGCCCGAAGTACCTTTTCCTAACCACTAGGCCACTCCTCTCTAAAACCCCTTTTGGTCTGTGGGATGACCCTCATCCTGTCCTACAACGTCACCATTTTTTTAAGTACCTTCTAGTTTAGCCTTACCGCCTATAAAAAAAAATCCCCGTGTCCAACCTTGCAAATAGGACCCCCATTCCCAGAGTCTCCATAGACTTAACTTAAAATTTCTGGTGGTCATTTGCTCCTGCCCTGCTAGTGCTATCTTTCAAAATGTCACTTGCTGACCCAAGAGGGGAAAGCAAAGGCTATGAATGGAATAGGCCCTGTACGTCCGGGGATGTGGGCCCGCCTCCACTCTTCCCATGCTCCTCCCCCCGTCCCCCCCCCCCCCCCCCCCGGTCCAGAGCTCCCTGTACATCTCTTCTGTATATACGGGGAGCTTTGGGGACAGAATCGGCTGAGAAGCAATTAGCGGGGGGTGTACGTCCAAGCCGGATGTCCATCACTGCTATTCGCAGTTTGGGATGATCCCCAAAAGGGGGCAATTTTATAAGGAATCACATGAAGATACACACCAGTCACTTGTTTTCATTAACTGTTGCCTCTGTCTCGTCAAAGAATGTGAACAGCAATGTAGTGTTGCTGGCTCTGAGTAAGTGTTGCGTTGCTGATTTACTGGCAATTGTCGCCACTGCAGATCCCGGAGAAGGGTGTCACCAGGGGGTAGGAGCAGCAGGAGCGGAAGTGTCTCATATCCTGGTACCTGCCCTGAGCAGGGATGTACATTCCCCTTTATGGATTAGTTTCTCAGAAACATGACAAGCCGATAAAGTTATCTGGATCTTTTGCCCAACCTCTCCCACACCAGTACATAGAGGAAATGATAGACAGCAAGGTGATGGGAAAGGTAGGGGAGCAGATCTGGAAGATTTTTGAGTTGTGGTAACCCTAACATTAGTGTTGATTAGTGGAGGGAAGGTGTATTCGCCAGCTCTTTTTTCCATCTCTCTATCCCCCATTCTCTTTCTCATCCCTCTTTCCCCATCCTCTGGGCCACTCTTTTCACCCCTCCCAGACTCCGGCTGCCAGGAGGGGCAGGGTCATTTGAGACATGGCAGTATCACTATGAAAGATACAATGTTTGCTGTAACCTAAGGCTGCACACTGACATATGATGACATAAGACTCGAAACAAACTAACCAGAGAAATCTCAGTTTTCACCAACCACAGGAAGTTTGCAGGCCCTTGGGTATTTTGAAAAAGAAACTCCCTGCATATGCTGGTGTGAAGTACTATACACAGGAAATCAGAAATACACCCCGCCCCCATGCCAGGATGGTTCTGGCATCAACTTGCTTCTGCCACTACTTTTCCCTCAAAAGGGGGAAAGCAATTTTCAAAGCTGATTATAGGCATGTTTAGAACTAGAGAATGTAATTTTCAAAAGGGACTCTCCGTGGATATTTATTTATTTTTATATGCTGCTTTTGGATAGATTTTTACCGAATGTTACCATGCACAGTGATTTAAGATTCTGGAGCTGGGTCACACAAATCAAAGCTTGATCTTAATTGGATCTTAATTCTGAATAAACTTTTAACAAAGAGCTCACTGTTGTGGGTGTGTCCTGACATTCCATGTAACCAAGTCATTTTTACTGGAACTGAGGAGCTTAAAGACCACGATGTCAGTTTTAATCTGAATGTTATATGGGTCTGTGATATAGAGGGCAATCATCAAAGCTATGTTATGCAGATAAAAAATCATTTTACCTGCATAACTTGACCATCCAGAGATTGCTCCCCTTTAAGACATCTGGAACTGTGCACATTGCAAAACACACATTATAAGGGTGCATTTTTCAAATTACTTTAATATTAGCAAAAGAATATTTTATAGGCATTAGGGATATGTGCAGACAAACATTTGTTTTGTTTTCAGTTTGTTTCACATATTTGTTTTAATAGAAAATTCTTATTGTATTATTATTAGACAACTTACAATTTAGCAAACACTTCTCCTCGGAGTCCCAACAGCAAGAAAACAAGATAAGAGTACGGTCAAAAAGACTCCCAACTCAAAGAATTACATTTCCGCTTTATTATTATTATTATTATTAAGCATTTATAAAGTGCTGCAACATACGAAGCGCTGTACAAACATAAAAAGAGACAGTCCCTGCCCGTTAGAGCTCACAATCTAGTCAAGACAAAATATGAAATAAATTAGATAATACAAATAACAATTAACAAGACAAGAATAAATGTTTATGGAGAGAACAAGAAAGGACGAGTTAGGAACAAAAAGCAATAGTGAAGAAATGGGATTTCAATTTGGATTTGAAGATGGCCAGGGAAGAGGCTTGGTGGACAGAGCCAGGTAGAGAATTCCAGGAAAAGGGTGCAGCCAGTTGAAAGGAGCGAAGTCTAGAATTAGCAGTACGAGTAAAAGGCATAGATAAACAAAGACAATTAGATGGGCGGAGTAGGCGAGAGGGGGTGTAGGTAGAGATGAGGGATGAAAGGTAATGAGGGGCAGAAGAATGAATACATTTATAAGTTAGAAGGAGGAGTCTGAACGGGATACGGAAGCGGATGGGGAGCCAGTGAAGTGACATGAGAAGAGGAGTAATGTGTGAAAAACGAGACTGACGGAAAATCAGACGAGCTGCAGAATGTTGAATAGACTGGAGAGGAAAGAGGTGGTTAGCAGGGAGGCCAGCAAGGAGAAGGTTACAGTAATCAAGGCGGTAGGTGATTAAAGAGTGGACAATCAGTTTAGTAGTGTTATCAGAGAGAAAAGGGCGAATCTTGGAGATATTGTAAAGAAAGAAACGGCATGTTTTAGCAATGATTTGCTTTACTTCATATACCCAGACCCCCATCCACAGCATCCCCTTCCCATCCTCCCATTGCTATATAACCAATTTATCCCAATAAGGGATCAATATTTTCAAGAAAGGCTGCCATATGCCCAACTTAACACTTGCCCTCTAAATCAACAGTCGCTGCATTCGCAAGAGGACATGAATCTGCACCTTCCATGCAGTAAAGGTATGAGGTGAGGAGCCCACCCAATGAATTAAAATTACCCTCTTAACTGACAAACATGCCTTACGAGCAGGGCCGGCCCAACCACTAGGCAAAACAGGCAGTCACCTAGGGCAGCAACTTCCAGAGGGCAGCCAAAGTAGGGCATTCAAAGCTAAATAATAGATTTTGATAGCGAGAGGGAGTATAAAGCTTGAGGTTCACCTAGGGCACCAACACTTTGAAACAACTCTAGGGCCGGCCCTGCTTACGAGCAAATTCAATGCTCCCCAAAGGAAGAGTATCACACACATCCAGCAGACACATTGCAGTCTCAAGAGTCATGCTGAAACACTCACCTCCAAACTCCAGCACTTACGGGCATTCCCAAACACAGCAGTACAAACAGAGGCGTTCTAATGCATGCTATAGTGTTTTGATGTGCACTAATCAACTTAACGCATGTTAATTTGTAGGCTAGTGGTGCTTAAACCAATCAAATGTGCACTACATTTTTTAGAATGTACTAAAGAACCGAATGCACATCCCTAACAGACAACTTTTAAAGCATCTGTACCCTGAGGAAATTAAAAAGCAATGGATAGGAGCTGGCTAAAATAAAGAGTAGGACTAAATTGTCAGTTTTTTCAATGCAACAAGCTAAATAGTGGAGCGCACGAGGGATCTGTATTAGGACTAATGCTTTATTTATTGATTGATAAAAATGTCTTTCCCACACTATCATTCTGAGCAGGGTGCAACCAAACATTCATAGAATACATAAAACAGTAAAGAAAGCAAATGGAATGCTAGGAATCATTAGGAAAGGAATGGAGAATAAAACCAAGGATATTATAATGCCTCTGTATCATTCCATGGTGCGACCGCACCTTTAATATTGTGTGTAATTCTGGTCACCATATCTTAAAAATGATATAACAAAATTAGAAAAGGTACAGAGAAGAGTGACAAAAATGGTAAAGGGGATGGAAGGATACCCCTATGAGGAGAGGCTTAAAAGGTAGGGCTCTTCAACTTGGAAAAGAGACAGCTGAGGGGAGATATCATAGAGGTCTATAAATTAATAAATGGAGTGGAATGGGCAAACATAAATCAGTTGTTTGCACCATCAAAAAGTAGAAAGACTAAGGGACATGCAATGTAACCTATTTAAGATTAATTAGAGAAAATACCAGAGGCCTCCCTCTGCCTGCTAGCGTAGCTGGACAAAAAAATTTGGACCAGTTCCTGGAGGAAAAATCCATAAACCATTATTAAAGAGGATGCGGGGAAATCCACTGCTTGCTCCAGGACAAGCATTGAGAACCTGCCAGGTACTTGTGACCTGGACTGGCCACTGTTGGAAACAGGATACTGGGCTTGATGGCCCTTGGTCTGCCCCAGTATGGCAGATCTTAGTAGGAACAATATACATCACACCAATATCAGACCAAAGATATCTGGGAACCGATTGAAATTCTGAAAGGGTGGTGGATGCTTGGAATGATCTCCCGATGGAAGCGGTGAGGGCAAATACAATGACAGAATTCAAGATGGCATGGGACAGACACAGTGGCTCCCTTTACAGCAACAGGATAAAATCAAAATAAACATAACTATCTCTTATATCTGCTGTCATATGTTGTTGTTAAGTGCCGTCGAGTCGGAGTCGACTCATGGCGACCCTCTGGATAGCTATCCTAAATTGTGTTCGGTCTTCAGTCAGGCGGCTCATTGATGACAGACTGGTACCCGTAGCTGCTGTTATTGTAGCGATCCATCTCATTGCTGGCCTTCCTCTTTTGCGTTGACCTTCTATCTTGCCAAGCATGATGTCTTTCTCTAATGATCTCTCTCTTCGCATGATGTGTCCGAAGTATGAAAGTCGAAGTCTTGTCATCTGAGCTTCTAAAGAAAGCTTAGGTTTGATCTCCTCTAGTACCGACTGGTTTGTTCTTCGGGCAGTCCATGGTATACACAGTATTCGCCGCCAGCACCATAATTCAAAGGCATCAATTTTCTTCCTGTCTGTCTTTTTCACTGTCCAGCTTTCACATCCATATGATGTTATTGAAAATACCATGGCTTGAACAAGTCGAATCTTTGTATGGAGAGACACATCTCTGCTCTTGAGAATCTTATCTAGGTCTTTCATAGCCATTCTGCCAAGAGCAATGCGTCGTCTGATTTCTTGACTGCTTGTTGCTTCTTTATTGATAGTTGATCCAAGTAGGTTAAAGTTGTTCACAATTTCAATTTCTTCTCCTTCAACGATGAACCTGTTGATTATGCCAGTTGTCATGATCTTTGTCTTCTTTACATTAAGGTGCAGGCCCATTTTGAGACTATGTTCTTTGATTGTGAGAAGCAAATGTTTCAGATCATCTTCGCTTTCAGCCAGTAATGTGGTATCATCAGCATAGCGAAGGTTGTTGATGAGTCTTCCACCAATCTTCACACCTCTGTTGTCTTCATACAGTCCTGCTTCTCTGATGATTTGTTCTGCATATAAATTAAACAGGTAGGGGGAAAGTATGCAGCCTTGTCTTACACCTTTGCTTATTTTAAACCATTCTGTTTCTCCTTGTTCCGTTCGAACTGTTGCTTCTTGATCAATGTACAGATTACGCAAGAGAACGATCAGGTGTTTCTGGTATACCCATGCTTCTTAATGTGGCCCAGAGTTTCTCATGGTTTACACAGTCAAAAGCCTTGCTATAGTCGATAAAGCACAAATAGATATCCTTTGGTATTCTTTAGTCTTTTCAAGGATCCATCTCACATCCGCAATGATGTCTCTCGTTCCTCGCCCTTTCCTGAACCCTGCTTGCACTTCAGGTAGTTCTTGTTCTAGGTATGGCTGTAGTCTCTTTTGAATAATCTTCAGTAGAATCTTGCTGGCATGTGGGATCAGAGCGATTGTGCGATAATTTCCACAGTCAGTTGGATCACCTTTCTTTAGTATTGGTATAAACACAGATCTTTTCCAGTCAGTTGGCCATGATGTTGTCTTCCATATTTCTTGGCAGAGCCTTGTAAGTACGGTAACAGCTGCATCAGATTGCTGCAATACTTCTATGGGAATGCTATCAATGCCTGGTGCTTTGTTCTTTGATAAGGCTTTCAATGCTGCTTCAACTTCTTCTTTCATCACCAATGGTTCCTGATCATAAGGTATAGGTTGAAACGGCTGTTGGTCCACTTGATCTTTATCATATAAAAGCTCTGTATATTCCTTCCACCTTTTCTTGATCTTCTCAGCATCATTCAACATAGAACCTTGAGCTTCTTGTAACATTCCATTTCGAGGCTGGAACTTTTTCTTTAACTCTCGCAGCTTTAGGAAAGCCGATCTTGTTCTTCCTCTAATAGTTTCTGCTTCTATTTCCTTGCAAGTGTCATTGTAGTACTTTTCCTTGTCCTGTCTTGCTGCACGTTGGAAATCTCTGTTGAGTTCTGCGACTGTCTTTCTTTCTCCTTTGGCTTTAGCTTCTCTGCGTTTCTGGGCAATTTTCAGAGTTTCTTCCGTCATCCATTTTGGCCGTTTTTGCTTTTTTAACCTTTTGTAGAGACTTCTCGCTTTCTTCCAGCACAACCTTCTTGATGTCATTCCATAACTCTTCCGGAGCTCTGTCATTTGTATCTAAAGCAGCAAATCGATTTTGCAGGCAGTCTTTAAATTCCAGTGGTATATTCTCAAGGTCATATTTTGGTGCATTCATGAGTGGTTTGCTCTTTTTCAACTTTAGCTTGAGTTTGCATACTAGTAGTTGATGATCTGTACCACAGTCAGCTCCAGGTTTTGTCTTTGTTGATGTTACAGAGCTTTTCCATCGTTGACTTCCACAGATGTAGTCAATTTGATTTTTATACAATCCATTGGGTGAAGTCCATGTGTACAATCGTCGCTTGTGTTGCTGGAAGAAGGTGTTTGAGATGAATAGATCATTGGTCTTGCAGAATTCTATCAATCTTTCTCCAGCTTCATTTCTGTTGCCAAGTCCATATTTTCCAACTACTTTGCCTTCTTCTTTGTTGCCAACTTTTGCGTTCCAGTCACCCATGACTATCAGGATATCCTGTTTGCATGTTCTGTTAATTTCAGCTTGTACTTGTTCATAGAACTCTTCAATTCCATTCTCTTCTGCAGCTGTTGTTGGGGCATATACTTGAATTATAGTTGTGTTGATAGGCAATCCTCGTAGACGAATAGAGATTAAGCGTTCGCTGACTGCATTGTATTTCATTACAGTTCTTGCAAGTTTCTTCTTTATTATAAATGCAACACCATTTCTTCTTTGTCTTTCATTTCCAGCATAGTAGACCATGTGATCATCTGATGCAAAGTGCCCCGATGCCAGTCCCATTTCAGTTCGCTGACCACCCAACAGAATCAAGTTGTACACGTTCCATTTCATTCTTGACCACCTCCAACTTCCCTTGGTTCATGCTTCGTACGTTCCATGTTCCAATGTGTAAGACATCTTTACAGCTTCTGACTCTCATTTCATGCGCAGCTACATCAGCAGTCAGACTTCCCGAGGGCTTTGATCCAACCACATCATAAATGCTGGCTTTACTCTGAAAAGTCTTCAGCTCTTCCCCAGTAGCTAGTTGAGTGCCTTCCGACCTGGGAGTCTCATCTTCCAGCACCATAGCACAATTTGTTTTGTTGTAACTATCCATTGGGTTTTCATGGCAAGATACAGAAGTAGATTGCCGGGCCTTCCTTCCGCGCAGTTTAAGTTTGGTGTTGTTGGCCGTTGTCACAGAAATGTGATCCTCCGCCGTCAACACTATCCCATTCTGCTGCTGCCCAGATGGGTGGTTTGTCTTCGTCTGGCACCTCAGCTGAGACCTGTCCATCTTGGGAGACCCTGCCAGTAGTTAAACTGCCGTCATATACTATGTTACTATTAAGCTAAAAAAGAAATAAATCAAAGAAAAATATAAGAACTGATGATAACACTAACAAGGATACGGAACTGAATGAAAGAAAGCTCAAGCAAGAAGGGACTTGAGGTTCATTTCTTGAGTTTCCAAAAGAAACTCTACTACTATTACTACTACTGATTATCTGTATAGTGTTACAAGACGTACACAGCACTGTACAGACACGTATAAAAGACGGTTCCTGCTCATCAGAGCTTACAATCTAGTCAAGACAGACAACACAGCAGCCGGAGAGAAGGATCATGTCTTAGTTCACGAGGAAGGGAATTCGGAGAATAGGGCCGACTACAGTAAACATACAGGAATGTGTTTCCACAGACTACAACAGCCGAAGCAAAGGAATATTAATTCACTAAAATGTGGTCCTTGAACAGAAGAACACGAAGAGGCTTCTAGAGCATCAGTGCAGAAGTAACACGAAAAGGACCCTCACTGCTTAATGCTCAGAGAGCTAAAATTTTAAATTTTGCTCACTAGGGAAAAGGAAACCAATGCAGTGAACAGGGGATAAGAGCTAAAATGATTGGAGCATTGGGCACTGACTAAAATCCTGCCAACTGCATTTTGAACAATCTATGAAGGGTGTAAAGAAGTGTTAGGTAGCACTAGATAGACCTAATTGCATGTTTATAAATTGACCTGGAAAAGTGAGCAGCGAGTGAGGTGATTAAATATGCAGGGATCACAGCCACAGCAGTGTAAAGAAGCCTTTAATTTGAATAAAAGATGTTCATAAAATACACAGCCGATTCTTCTGATATGAAATTCCAAAGTCCCAATCGTAGTGATCACAAACAACTTATAAATAAAAAATCACTAAATCCTTATCATGAATCATTTAAATTTTTTTCATTTGTCGGACATCACCGGAAAGGGGCAGACAATATAAACCATGCCCTCCACACGGTTCGGTCCTTTTTAATAAAATATATGTTGAAACAATGTGGAATAAACAACCACTACTTAGCTTAGAAAAAATTGTGTGAACTCATCTCAACTCTGGCACGACGTGCACGTTTCGGGTTTTCACCGTCTCAAGTGCCACCATCTTGACTTGTCGTAACCGTTGTGAAACGCTGAAACACAGCTGATTCATTCATAAGGCTGCTTCATCAGAGATTGGCCAAGACCTTGCCTTCAATCAGAATTAATCAACCAATGAAAAACCATCAGGGAATACCCACTCATTCAGGGAAATCCCTAGGTATTAAATGATGCTAGACCAATCAAGTTCTTTGTTTAACCCCACTGGGTGGACTGAATGCAAATGGAAGATCCAGAATTGTTCGCATTCTTGAAGGAGCTGAATACGATCTCCCCCACGCGGATCAGTAGGAATATAATCAATGACAGTCCAATGAAGGTCTTGAAAAGTGTGTTGCAATGTAAGGCAGTGCTCCACAATCGGCACTGTATCAATATGCAAACGAAGCCGTGAAGCATGCTCTGCTAAACGGATCTTAATCCGACGAATGGTTCTGCCAACATAAATCATAGAGCAGGAACATTGAATTAAATATACCACATAAGAAGTATTGCAATCAGTATTCCATTTTCGAATAATAGATTGTCCGGTCAAAGGATGGATCCATTCAAGCCCTGTCAGGGAGGTTGCACAATAGGAACAAGATCCACAAGAACGATGTCCTGTAGACAATAAAGGCGGAATATGAGGTCTATCTTCAGATACCGTCGTTCTCGCCACCATATCTCCAAGATTTCTTCCCCTAGAAAATGCAACCATAAAAGGTTTTTGGAAACAAGCATAAAGACCCAATAAGGACCAGTGTTTTCTAAGAATCCTGACCACCGCGGTGCTAGACATCATATATGGTAAAACTCCCACAATGGCAGACGAGGAGCTATGACTGGTTTCAGTCGTTTGTAAAAAAAGCCATTCTCGGTGGGCCTTGCATACCCACCGAGAATGGCTTTTTTTACAAACGACTGAAACCAGTCATAGCTCCTCGTCTGCCATTGTGGGAGTTTTACCATATATGACGTCTAGCACCGCGGTGGTCAGGATTCTTAGAAAACACTGGTCCTTATATTCCGCCTTTATTGTCTACAGGACATCGTTCTTGTGGATCTTGTTCCTATTGTGCAACCTCCCTGACAGGGCTTGAATGGATCCATCCTTTGACCGGACAATCTATTATTCGAAAATGGAATACTGATTGCAATACTTCTTATGTGGTATATTTAATTCAATGTTCCTGCTCTATGATTTATGTTGGCAGAACCATTCGTCGGATTAAGATCCGTTTAGCAGAGCATGCTTCACGGCTTCGTTTGCATATTGATACAGCGCCGATTGTGGAGTACTGCCTTACATTGCAACACACTTTTCAAGACCTTCATTGGACTGTCATTGATTATATTCCTACTGATCCGCGTGGGGGAGATCGTATTCAGCTCCTTCAAGAACGCGAACAATTCTGGATCTTCCATTTGCATTCAGTCCACCCAGTGGGGTTAAACAAAGAACTTGATTGGTCTAGCATCATTTAATACCTAGGGATTTCCCTGAATGAGTGGGTATTCCCTGATGGTTTTTCATTGGTTGATTAATTCTGATTGAAGGCAAGGTCTTGGCCAATCTCTGACGAAGCAGCCTTATGAATGAATCAGCTGTGTTTCAGCGTTTCACAACGGTTACAACAAGTCAAGATGGTGGCACTTGAGACAGGGTGAAAACCCGAAACGTGCACGTCGTGCCGGAGTTGAGAGGAGTTCACACAATTTTTTCTAAGCTAAGTAGTGGTTGTTTATTCCACATTGTTTCAACATATATTTTATTTAAAAGGACCGAACCGTGTGGAGGGCATGGTTTATATTGTCTGCCCCTTTCCGGTGATGTCCGACAAATGAAAAAAATTTAAATGATTCATGATAAGGATTATTCTGATATGGCTGGATCCACTGCCTGGAATAAAGTTTTGTTTCTACAGCAGCTTTCAATATTGGCATTCATTTTGTTTTGGGTTTGGGTTGTGAACTAACTTCCCTGTTTTGTTTTGTTTTCTACTGAATTCCACAGAAAAAAAATCTGACCCAAAGCAGTGAGGGTCCTTTTGCGGAGCTGCCCCCGCAAAAGCGGGTGAAATGAAATCCAACCCCTCGCTGTGGGCTCTCCTTTTTAATAGAATTAGAAGTAAGTGAACAACTTTTTGCGGGGGCAGCTCCGACAAAAAAGAAACAGATGGTAAAAGGGAAATTCACTGCTTTTGGTCAGAATTTTTCTGTGGAATTCTTGTTGTATTCTGACACTTGGATTGGTTATTTGATTTCGTTTTCTACTGAATGGTTTCCTGGTGGCTGCCACATTTATCAGTGTCGTATGTACAGTATGTTATCTTATGTTCCGTTTCTCATTTGCATGAAGAGAGACTGCAGCTGGAAACTGTTGACACACTAAGCCATCCAGTTTGCTGTCCTTATAAGTTCACTAATGATGCTCCGTTTTGACTAGTGTGTTCAATTCTGAAGACCTTTGCTAGACTAAAATAAATACTGAGTTCAAAGCAGGATTGGTAAATGATACAGTGCTGCAACACCAACCTTACAGTATAAAAGAGCTTTAAAATACTGAACAACCTACTTGCTGGAGAAAGAAGGAGGAAGAGATGACGGCTGACGTGTACAGCAAGGCCATTCTCTGTTAGTATAGATATGCACAGGGCAGTAATTTTCTACTTGTTTGGCCTTTTTCTCATTTTTGGATGTTTGTTTTGTTTCACACAATTGTTTTAATAAAAATTAAAAAGTACAGTTTTTTAATATATGCTCATTAAAATAACATGCATTAATTTGTAGGTTAATGTGCATTAAAACAATTTAGTGTCACTTTCTAAGGCACGCTAATGAGAGATTAGTGGAATAAATTATTTTAAATAACTAAAATAAACAAATCGCACAGTGACAAATGCACATCCCTATTTGTTAGCTCCCTCTTGGATATTCAAGTCCTAGAGCAAGATCTTGTAGAGGAGAGAATCTTCCAGCAACTAGAGCCCCTCAAAGGACAGGAGACAAGGTGGCAATATCCGAGGTGCCACTCTTTCTCCCAGACGTTCTACTGGCAACACCTATGGCTCCTTGGAAAGTTCAAAGCTGCCATCTCACCTATCCCCCCCTAGGTGGGCTGCCCAAAGACCTCTGACACATCTTGGTTTATAGGCAGGCATGGAAGGAACTCCCTATGGGATGGAAGGAATCAAAGAGATGCATGAACATCCGCTATGGTGGGGCAACCTTCAGTATTTCCTATTCTGCAGAGAAGACATGACATTTTCAGTGCCACCAGCCTAAGCACTCTGAGACAGCTGATAAGCACCAGCTGGCACCTGTAGCCCTTAGCTACGACAACCTGCAACATTTCCCTGGATGCTTCCCTTCTTGTGGTAATGGCTCTCCTGCAATGATGAGAGAGGATATGCTTTCTCCTCTCGCCATTACCCAGGTTGGGGCTCCAAGTAACCCTTCTACTACCCAGACGAGGAAGTTCTCCTCACTCCACAGGAGCCGATTCCCGGGCAGGTCCTCCTGAGGCTTTGCCTACAGTAGCAGGAATGAATGTAATGTGACGGAGCAGGACCTTTCCCCTTCAACCTCCCTTGCCTCTGACACCATCCTTGCTATACTGGTCACCTCTTTTGTAGGGGTGGGGGGACTATGAGGAATGGCAAAGGGAACTCATCAGCCCTCGATACAACCAGAGGAGTGGCTAGCTCCCCCAAACCCTAAGATGTAGGGACACCTGTCCCTGAGATGCAGGTTAGAGTTACCATTATGTGAGTTAGACAGCTGCCTAGAGCACCAAGCTCTGGCTTCCGAAATTCCACTCCCACCATTACCACTGCTGTTCATCTCCCAGGACCAGTGGCAGAAATAGGAAAACAGATAAAAAGCACAGTGCAGAGGGAAGCCTCTGTACCTCTGCCTGCTGTACTCTGAAAGTGTAGCTGGTCCCAATCCCTCTGACAAACTCTGTGTGCATCAGGGTGAAGCAGCTGCATTTTCAGAGCACAGTGCACTGAGACGGAGAAGGGAGGTGCAGCCGATAGTTGTGGACAGAACAGAGGCTTTGTGGGATCTTGACTCCATTCACTTTCTTTAGCCCCATCAATCTGGCTTCAGACCTGGCCATAGCACTGAAACTATCCTACTTTCTTTCCTTAATGGGTTTCGCATTACACACGATCATGGAGATGTTTCTAGCGCTGTATCACTGGACTCTTCTTCTGCCCTTGACTTGGTTGACCACTTTATGCTTCTCTCATGTCTTCGGGATGTGGGCATCCACGGGTCGGGTCTTTCATTGGTTTCACTCCTTTCTTTTTTTCTCACTCCTTTTCCGTTATCTCGGGCATCACTTCCTCGACTCCCATTCCTCTTCCCTGTGGTGTCCCACAGGGTTCCATGTTGGCCCCACTCCTCTTTAACACTGTCCTGGTATCTCTCACTTTACTAATCCAACAGTCCGGGTTATCAGCATACTACTACGCTAATGACATTCTTCTCCTCCATCATACCAGCTCTCTCACTCCGGACTTGTTCCCATTAGATGCTTGCCTCTCTCGTGTTTCTCTCGTGTTTCCAGTTGGCTCTCTTCTAACTTCCTCCATCTCAACCCATCCAAAACAATGGCAATCTAGTTCATTTTTGGTGGTTCTTGTCCCTTTTTGGCCCCCTCCATCTCCGGTTCCTCTATACCAGTGTTTCTCAACCTTTTTGTACCGCGACCCTTTTACCATTGGTCAACTTGTGATGACCCCCAATGATAAAATCAAATGCGTATCTCTTCCTTTACCGTTAATGCATTGTCGCTGTAATCATTTGTTGAATTATTAATATATTATAGGCCTTTGCAATATGTTTTTATTTATAAAATTTACTTATTTAAACCACAATAATTAATCACAACAAGTAAATATAAAAATAGCAAAAAGTCCAATAACTAAAAATTAAATAAAATTATTTTTTTCTACCTTTGTTGTCTGACCATTTTATTCTCTGATCATGCTGGTCCCAATCTGAGGCTTCAGCTTTCCTGTCTTCTCTTAGCTCTCTTTCTGTGGTCTATGGTCCATCTGCAATTTCTTATCTCTTCTTTTGTTTTCTTCACTTCCTTCCATCAGCCCATTTCCAGTTCCAGTAACCCTCCCCAGTATCACCCCCTTTCCAGTCCTTACCTCCCAGTACCTTCCAATGTCAACCGCCTTGCATTCCCATGACTGCAACTGGTGTCCATTCTCTTCCAGTCCCCCTCCTTCCCCACTGTCCAGCCCCTTCTATTCCAAGGCCATGGGACCGGATAGGATACATCCCAGGATACTGAAAGAGCTCAGAGAGGTTCTTGCAGGGCCATTAAAGGATGTTTTCAACAGATCCTTGGAAACAGGAGAGGTTCCTCAGGACTGGAGAATGGCTGATGTCATACCTCTACACAAAAGTGGTGACAGGGAAGAAGTGTCAAACTACAGGCCCGTGAGCCTTACCTCGGTGGTAGGAAAAGTAAAGGAGGCGCTCTTGAAAGAGCGAATAGTGAACTTTATCAAAACCAACAGGTTGCAAGACCCGAGGCAACATGGTTTTACCGAAGGACGATCTTGCCAAACAAATCTGATTGCGTTCTTTGACCAGGGAGCTAGATCAGGGGCATGCGATGGATGTCATCTACCAGGATTTCAGCAAAGCCTTTGATACTGTTCTCATAGGAGGCTTATCAATAAACTCAGTAGCTTGGGATGGATCCTAAGATGGTAAATTGGATCAGAAATTGGTTGACTGACAGATGACAGAGGGTGATGGTAAATGGAGCTCACTCGGATGAAGGGAAGGTGATTAGCGGAGTGCCCCAGTGGTCGGTCCTGGGCCTGGCACTGTTCAATGTATTTGTGAATGATGTTGCTGAAGGACTGAATGGAAAAGTCTGTCTTTTTGCAGATGACACGAAAATTTGCAACAGAGTGGACTCCCCCAAGGGGGTGGTTAACATGAGGAAAGATCTACAAAAGCTGGAAGAATGGTCTAATGCTTGGCAATTAAGATTTAATGCAAAGAAGTGCAGAGTCATGCACTTGGGTAGCAGAAATCCAAGGGAAATGTACGTGATAGGGGGCGAGAGGTTGGTGTGCACGGATCAGGAGAAAGACCTTGGTGTGATTATTTCTGAAGATCTCAAGGTGGCAAAACAGTGCGACAAGGCGGTGGCAAAAGCCAGGTGGATGTTGGGCTGCATACAAAGAGGAATTACCAGCAGAAAGGAAGAGGTACTTATGCCACTGTACAGTCACTGGTGAGGCCTCATTTGGAGTACTGTGTTTCAGTTTTGGAGACCGTATCTTGCAAAGGATGTAAAAAGACTGGAAACTGTTCAGAGGAAGGCGACCAAAATGATTTGGAGCCTGCGTCAGAAGCCTTATGAGAAGAGACTTGAAGACCTAAACATGTACACTTTGGAGGAGAAGAGGGACAGGGGAGATATGATTCAGACCTTTAAATACTTAAAGGGAAATAATGAACAAACAAACCTCTTCCAAAGACGGGGAAGCTGTAAAACTAGAGGGCATAACATGAAGCTGCAAGGGGGTAAATTGAAAGGCAATGTCAGGAAATACTTTTTCACAGAAAGGGTGGTGGATGCTTGGAATGCCCTCCCGATGGAAGTGGTGGGGGCAAACACGGTGATGGAATTCAAAATGGCATGGGACAGACACAGTGGATCCCTTTACAGCAACAGGACAAAATCAAAGTAAACTGAACCATCTAATTTCTCAACAAATAGGGGTGTCCTGCATGGAGTGGTGGGTTCATCCCTAAATAGGGACATGGGGAGGGGTGGCCTGCACGGAGCGGCAAGTGCACCTATGCTTGCCATCGTGCTGGGCAGACTAGATGGACCATGCTGGTCTTTATCTGCCGTCATTTACTATGTAAATACCATCCCAGATATCAGCTCACGTCCACTCTCAGTGCCACCTTCCAGTCGCCCTACCCTCTGTCCATCCCCCTTCCAGTGCTATTTGCATGTCAGCTCCCTTCCAGTCCATACCCCCCCTCCCGATCAGCCTATTTCCATTCTTAACCTCCCATCAGCCCATTTCCAGTCCTAGCTCCCCATAAGCCCATTTACAGTCCTAGCCCCCATAAGCCCATTTCCAGTCCTAGACCCCCCCATAGCCCATTACCAGTCCTAAACACCCCCCATCAGCCAACTTCCAGTCCTAACCCCCCCATCAGCCCACTTCCAGTCCTAGACCCCCCTAGTCCATTACCAGTCCTAACCCCCCCATCAGCCCATTTCCAGTCCTAGACCCATAGCCCATTACCAGTCCTAACCCCCCATATCAGCCCACTTCCAGTCCTAACCACCCCCCATCAGCCCGTTTCCAGTCCTAACCCCCCATCAGCCCATTTCCAGACCTAGCCCCCCCATCAGCCCATTTCCAGTCCTAACCCCCCCATCAGCCCATTTCCAGACCTAGCCCCCCCCATCAGCCCATTTCCAGTCCTAGAACCCCCCCATCAGCCCACTTCCAGTCCATCATCCCACTTCCAGTCCTGGCCCCCCATCAGCCCACTTCCAGTCCTGGCCCCCAGGGAAATAAAATCACTCAAGTTGCTGCCGAGTCCACTTCTCAGCAGTGGCAGACTCACCTCTCCTTCCTTTGGGGGTGGGTGACGCCGCTGCGGGAAGGCTCCGCACTGGTTGGCTTTGTGTTTAAGCTGATCTTGCTAGCACAGCCGCGGTTCCAAGAAGCAGGAGCCACGGCTGCTATAGGAAGGAGAGGTGAGTCTACTGCTGCCGAGAAGCGGACTCGGCAGCAGCAGCAACCCCTGGTAAATCCAGAGGCGACCCCCATGGGGGTCGCGACCCACAGGTTGAGAACCGCTGCTGTATACCCTTAGTCTACTCACTCCGCTACCTCCGCATTAGACTCTGCTCTGTCCTTCTCTAATCATCTCTCCCTTCTCATTTGTCATTCTTTCTATACTCTCAGGCAAATTTGACCAGCTGTCCTTTTTTGAACACCTCAGCATTAACTACTCTTCTCTTGTTCCTCCCACATTGACTGTAACATTGTCTTTGCAGGTCTTCCCCAACTCCATCTCCACCGTCTTCAGTTACTTCAAAATACTGCAGCTAGGATCATCACACATACCACACGTTTTGATCACATCACTCCATTGTTCATAAAACTCCACTGGCTCCCTATTAAATATTGCATTCAGTATAAAATTCTCATCCTTGTTCATAGGTCCATCTACACGCATACTCCTCAGTACCTTTCAGACTTTCTTCACTCTCATACCCCTTCCCGCAGTTTCTGCTCTGTTCATATCAACCGGTTGCAACTGCCCCATGTCACGTACCCACCTTGAGTCCACCTGCCACTCCACCGTTTTTCTTCTTGGGCCCCTCCCTCTGGAGCCCTCTGCCTACCGCCCTATGCCTAGAACCATCATTCCTGAAATCAAAACCCACTTCTTTCAAGCTGCCTTTCACCTCCCTCAATCCGGTTCCTGACCCCCTCTCCTCTGCCCCCTCTCTTCTAGCCTGTCACCTCCTTCCCCTAGTATGAATGCACTATCCTGTCCTATTGATCTGATGTAGTTCCTTTCTATTCCTAGCAATAGCTACCTCACTATTCAATAGTTTTGTAAACTGCTCTGATGTCATAAAGACGCCGTATATTAAGTGATACAATAAAGATAAATGCAAATCTATGTAACAGCGTGAGTTATTCAATTTTTGTTAGAATAACACCATATAAATGTTTCCAATAAATACATAAACAACTCTGCACAAGGGTACTGTATCATTCATCCCCAGACTGGGTGGCTTTGATGAATCTCTCAAGTAAGAAGAGAGCTAACCTTTAAATTTCAAAATTAAATAAGTTAATATGTGAGTACCACTGAGACCTAGAAGCATCTCTCTGTCTCACTGAGGGACAAAGATTCTATAGTTTAGGTCTCGAATCTTAAAGGTGATAAACAGAGAGCAGTGCTGGCCATCAGTACTGTCGGAAATTTTGACTTTATAATCATTATTATTTTTTTCACTTGGTGCTTCGAACTCAAAACAGGATACATCAAAACATGTAATAAGTTTCTGTGAACATGTCTCAGTTTAAATGGAAGTTCTATAAAATTCACACAAAAGAAAACCAGTCAGACGCACTGAGCAAAATACTGTGAGCGGGGAAGGGGCGGAAGTGCTACAGTGCTAGGGAATCCCCCACTTCTGCTTTTAACATTTGCCTCTTTCAATATCACTTATTGAAATATAAGCATTTGCAAGAAAAAAAAGAATTATTTGACTGACATTCATTTTTGCACATTTAAACAAATTATTTTTCTGATTGTCGAAACAGAGCTTCCTCAACAATGTGTTTAAAACATCTTATATGTATTAGGAGAGATACTTTTATACCAATACGCAGTTTCCAAACTAATTTCTTACTTCCCTTTCACGCTCTCTCCTCCCCTCCCCCTTCGGCTTCTTTTCTTCAGCTAGCAGGGCTGGAGGAGCCCCACAAGGCTTCTGATCCTGCTCCCAGCTCCTCCTTTGCCTATGTATCTTTTCTGTTACTTGGAGGAAAGTTAGGTATGTAAGATTCTGCTTATGTGCGGCCAAAAACTTACCCAGCTGAACACAGTGTCAGGTGTGTAAGGCAAAAGACCATAAAGCTTAACCAGTCTGCCCGTCCATACCAATGACTGAGCTAAACGGCAACTTTCGTTCAGTCCTTATGCATCTCTTCTTATATCTATGCCGATGATATTCTTTTCCTAGCATAAGTTGATAACCTTCCCCCAGACCTTACACAGGTGGTTACCTGGTTGCATGAAAAAGCTCTGAAACTCGATGCTCGGAAAACTACGGCTACCTGGATCACGGGTAGCTCTGTCACTCCTACACTTGCTCCTTCTTTCAGCAATAACCCACTTGCGCTCAAATCCTCCTTTAAATATCTGGGCATATTCATTGATTCTGAACTCTCATTTGCCTCACAAATTAGTCAATAGACCAAAGCCGCTTTTACTGCACTCTGTTGATTTCAAGCTGTATGCTCCTTTCTAGATTCTGTTGCTCAGACTTCAATCTTTCTTAGCACAGTCATAGCTCAACTTGACTATTGTAATCTTACATATTTTGGACCTCCTGCTTATCAAGTTAAAAGGCTTCAATCAATACAAACTACAACTGTGGCAAAGAAATTTGACTATGTAACGCCTTTAGCCTTAGCGGAAGGGCTGTCCGGTAAGGTTTGCCTCTTTGCGGATGATACCAAAATCTGCAATAGAGTAGACACCCAGGAAGGTGTAGATAACATGAGGAGGGATCTAGCTAAGCTTGAAGAATGGTCTAGAATTTGGCAGCTGGGATTTAATGTTAAAAAATGTAAGGTCATGCATTTGGGCTGCAGCAATCCAAGGCAGCAATACAGTATAGGAGGTGAAGTACTTTTGTCCACTAAAGAAGAGCGGGACCTAGGCGTGGTTGTGTCTGATGATCTTAAAGTAACTAAACAGGTAGAAAAGGTGACAGCAAAAGCTAGAAGGATGCTTGGGTGCATACGGAGAGGAATGGCTAGCAGAAAAAAGGAGGTGATAATGCCTCTGTATAAGTCTTTGGTGCGACCTCATTCGGAGTATAGTGTGCAATTCTGGAGACCGCACCTTCAAAAGGATGTGAACAGGATAGAGTCGGTGCAGAGGGTGGCTACTAAAATGATTAGTGGGCTTCATTATAAAGCATATGAGGACAGACTTAAGGATCTTAATATGTACCCCTTAGAAAAAAGGCGGGATAGAGGTGATATGATTGAGATGTTTAAATACCTCCGTGGCATAAATGTTCAGGGAGAGAGCCTCTTTCAATTGAAAGCAAGTTCTGCTACGAGGGGACATGGGATGAGGGTGAAGGGAGATAAGATTCAGGAGTGATATGCGGAAATATTTCTTTACAGAAAGAGTGGTGGATCCGTGGAATAGTCTCCCAGTGGAGGTGGTAGAGATGAGGACAGTAACTGAATTCAAAAAAGCATGGGACAAACACAGAGGATCTCTAAAGGTAAAAAGGGGACTGTTGTAGTTGTTGATATGAAAGGACAGACTAGATAGGCCATGTGGTCTTTTTCTGTCATCATGTTTCTATGTTTCTTTATTCTTTCAACATCATTGGCTCCCAGTTCAGTATCGTATTTGGTTTAAAATTCTTTCTTTAACACATAAGGCATTGCATAATGAAGCACCCAACTATCTTTCTGCACTTATAGCCCCATATGCACCCTCTCACTGTCTGCGATCAATCCAAGGTAGCGGTTCTCAACTGGTATGTCGCAAGCATCCAGGAGGTGTGTCATGGAGTGGCACATGAAGTAGGAAACATGGCCAACATTCAGGAGAGGTTTCACGGAACTGGCAATAGCAGCGGCAAGATCAATTCTCTCTGATTAATTTACTAATGTGCACTAACTGGTAGTGCAGGGTTTAGCACATGTTAAGCACCCCCACGTTAATCAGGTAACACGCAGTTGGATGGGGACTGGGTGGGTTGTGGGCGTGGATGGAGCTGTGGTTAGCATGGGTGTTTTAGGCCTACGCTAACCGCAAAGGTAGCTGTTCACGTAAGCGCATTTAATGCCACCTCTTTGGGTGGTAGCAAGTGCACCCATGTGCCACTTAGCTGATGTGGCGCATTAACATCATGCTAATGGCAGGGGGGTGGACAACCCTTCCCTAAAGTTTCTGGAGCAACTTAGTAAACATGTCCCAATGTCTAATCAATTCAGAGGACATAGCAGTGGGTGCTGACCACATAAGTCATTAGGACAAAAAAATTCTCACATTTATACATCCAAACTCTGGCTGTATAAATGACTAAACATATTTTGCTCATGTAAGTGGAAAAAAAAGCTTAATTTTATCCATTCAGAAGCAAAATTCAGCCGTGGAATGGATAAAATACCTAAGCTGGGCCTTACAAATAACAGGACTAACTTTGAATGGATCTTATCCATTTAAAGTTATGCCACGCCATGTATAAAAAGGATTATTCAAAGCCAAACCCGGTCTGCTAAGTTCCTGCGCTTGCGAGTACAAACCACACACCGCTGAGAGGAGGGCATGGTGAACACTGCTCCCGCTTAGTGATCGAACAAGCTAAACGTGTTGCAACACCTCGGGCGTTCTGTTCTATTGCTGCGATGAGGGAAGATTTCCCCGAAGGATCAGTCGAGAAAGGACCTGCTCCCCGCTGGCAGCTGCCGCACCTACCCAGCTACAAAATTCCCACCGAAAAGAACGGCCTTCCCTGAAGCGCACTCACCGGAGCTAGCGAACGGTGGACCGCGGGAGCAACTTCCAACCAAGGGTGAGGCAGCGACTAAAGGGAGATGTTTAAGATCTATCAGAGAAGCAGAGATTGAGGGGGGGGGGGGGGGGTGGTGGTGCTTACTCACACTGGTAACCCACTGCTGCAGACAAACCCAGGGGCGTCAAGGCAGAGCCGTATAAAATTGTTCTACTCTCTAGAACTGATCAGAAGCTTTTACTTTACCCCTTTTAATTATGCTTTCAAATTGCCTAAGCAAGTGAAGGCTCCCCCTAGCAATCTGAGGTGGGCCGCATGGCTGGTAACTCACACAAGGGAGCTGCTCTGCTCCTCCTGACCTGGAGCTCAGCCCTCCAGTAAAGATGTGCTCCTCAGCTGCTGAAGAACTGGTAGGTGCTGGGAACTCTCAGGAACACCTTGTGTACCCTGGAGGCAACCAGGCAAACTCCACAGAAGGGTGTCTCAGGGAGAGAAACAACACAGACAACCATCATCTGCTGGAGACAGGAAAATACTGAAGGCGACCCCTAGGGGTAGGACCTTATAATCTACCAGGCCTCAGCCAATCAGGTTCTGGCAGCTTTTCCTGTCTCCAATATCTGCTGGAAGGGGGATTCAACCCACTTGTCTGGACTGGTCTAGCAGGATGAATTGGAAAAAAAAGGATTATTCAGAGCCTCATACATTAGATTTTGGAGTCCCACAGGGATTAGTCCTCGCACCTATTCCTTTAAAAAAATTTTGGCTCCTCTAGTAACCCTCATTCAGTCTTTTGGAATTAGCCCCTATATATTTGCTGATGATATTCAGCTTGTGGTATTTACTTGTCCACATGATCTGGATTTGTCTTCCTTGGCCTTATGCGTTCTGTGGTTTTTTTTTTGTCAGACTTTAAACTGAAATCCGCTATAAAACAGCTGCCATCACAACTATAGTCCATTTTATTATAAAGCATTAAAAACTTGAGAGCTTTTTTTTCAGTTTCATCATCAGCATCCTGATACTAGTAAATTCTCTTATTCTGCAAAAACACAGAACGTGTGTTTTAGGTGACATGTATAAGGGATATACAGATCATCAGGATAGTTATGAGTTACTGTTGTAGGCCATATTCTGCCCAGCAATCCTACTTGGCAAACTCAAGATCATGTTGGTCTTTTATCTGCCATCATCCACTTTACATTTGATTCCATATATCACAGTTTATATCCATTGGTTCCTCTCAACTACACCTGCCCTCAAGAATACATCTGGAGTCCACTCATCATTGTGTGTTTGTGTACCTCACCCCAGTATTGTTGAATATTCTTCTGATCAATTTTTGTGAGCAGAGTCATCCCTTAAGTTTAAATCTGGAGTTAAAACTGGGTTATTTATGCAGGCCTTTGGGTGGGCTAAAGAGTAGTGGCAGCTCTTGGAAAGGTTTAGTTTGTTACTTTATTTTTGATTGAAAATTCTGAGCATCTCCTTGTTGTTTACTGAAGATCCATCAAACTGGAAAATTAAATAAACTAAATTTACCATAATCATTGGTTTATTCTGACCTATCAGCAATATACTCTTTTTAGGCCTTGTCCCGTTTTTTGGAGGAATGACAAATTGTCCATCTTCAAAATTCAGCTGGAATGTAGTTTGCCAAATTTTCATGGTGAATTTGATGTGCTCTATCAATGTAGGGTTTTTATCTTGTATATTTCAAGGCAATTTATGATCCAAGAATGTGGGGTGCTATCAAAAGTGTCTCACCTGTGGGAATAATGACTGAAAACATATTTCACATACATTAACAAAGTTTTGTTTCTTAAGTTGCTGAAAATGCCTTTTATTTTGCCACTGCCACTCTTACTAGAGTGAGTAAATCTAGGAGCTGTTATGCCGATCTACATCCAAAGCCCATGGACACATGTAATGGATGGACGTGGCACAAGTAGTTCAAAATTGTTTGAACTAAATAATTTAATCTGAACATTTGGCGTATAGGAAAGCATGAGTTTAGAAGCCAGTAACTGCATTCTGACAGGACACTGGTATACACCAAGTTCTTTTAGTTTTCAGGAGAGACTAATTCATAGCATGGTACTGTAAAGGCACTTTCATCAGGCATTCCCTGGGTGAGGCACTTGAAACAGCATCAAATCCGTCAGCTGCTTTCACAGTTCTTGTTTAGGGGTAAATTAATGAACAAACATGACCACCCCTGCAGTTCTTTCAGCATCTGGATGCAGCTCTCTCATTTCCTAGACAAAATGTCCAGCATTCACAGATCTAAAACAGAAGACTTCATAATGATTTTATTTTCTAAAAAATAAACTAATAGAAACATATGCGTCACAAAAAAATGAGCAAAGAATGTTTAAAAATACATACTGCAATCTTTCATACTGACAGCAATGTTCTAAAGAGTGTACCCTGAGTGCTGGTGCTGCCCCTATGGCATGAGAGTTGGAAAAGGGAGAGGTCTGTCATTCTAAAAACTGCTGGAGCTGTCACTCACTGAGAAACGAGGCAGTGAGAGATCTGCTGTTCTCTGATCACTACTGAGACTGTGTGGCTAATGCCTATCCCACTATAACATTAGGGCCTTCCAAAAAATCAGTCCTGGGTATGCCCTTAAGAACATAAGATATGCCATACTGGGTCAGACCAAGGTCCATCAAGCCCAGTATTCTGTTTCCAACAGTGGCCAATCTAAGTCATACGTACCTCGCAGTTTCCCCAAAAGACACAGGTTCCGCAATGCTTGTACTGGATCAAGCATTGATATCCTGGGTCCCTTCTTAATAATGGTTTATGGACCTTTCCTCCAGGAACTTGTCCAAATCTTTTTTAAACCCAGCTACACTAACAGCCTTTACTACATCCTCCGGTAACAAATTCCAGAGTTTGATTACACGTTGAGTGAAAAAATATTTTCTTTTATTAGTCTTAAATAGTTTACCCTGTAGCTTCATTGCATGTCCCCAAGTCTTCCTATATTCTGATAACGTAAACAGTCGATCTACGTTTACCCGTTCCACTCCGTTCATTAATATATAGACTTCTATCATATCTCCCCTCAGCCGTCTCTTTTCCAGGTTAAAGAGCCCTAACCTTTTTAGCCTTTCTTCATAGGAGTATCCTTCCATCCCCTTTACCATTTTGGTGGCTCTTCTCTGAACCTTTTCTAATAACGCTATATCCTTTTTAAGATACGGTGACCAGAATTGCACACAATATCCAAGGTGAGGTCTCACCATGGAACGATATAGAGGCATTATAATATCTTTTGTTTTATTTTCCATTCCTTTCCTTATCATACCTAGCATTCTATTTGCTCTCTTGGCCGCTGCTGCACACTGGGCCGAGGGTTTTAACATGGTATCCACAATGACACCTAAATCTTTTTCCTGGGTGGTGGTTCCTAATGTGGAACCTTGGATCGTGTAACCATAGTTTGGGTTGTTCTTCCCTAGGTGCATAACTTTGCACTTGTCCACATTAAATTTCATCTGCCATTTTGATGCCCAGTCTTCCAATTTATCAAGATCCTCTTGCAATTTTCCACAATCCTCTTGGGTTTTAACAACTTTAAATAGTTTTGTGTCATCTGCAAATTTGATAACCTCACTCATTATTCCATTTTCCAGGTCATTTATGAATATGTCAAAAAGCAGCGGACCCAGGACAGATCCCTGGGGTACACCACTATTCACCTTTCTCCATTGGGAAAATTAGCCATTTAGCCCTACCCTCTGCTTTCTATCTTTTAACCAGTTCCAGATCCACAATAGTACACTGCCTCCTATCCCATGACTCTTTAGTTTTGCCAAAAATCTCTCATGAGGGACCTTGTCAAAGGCTTTCTGAAAGTCCAGATACACAATATCAACCGACTCACCTTTGTCCACCTGATTATTCACTCCTTCAAAAAAACATAACAGATTAGTAAGACAAGATCTTCCTTGTCTAAAGCCATGTTGGCTGTCTCCCATTAGGTCATGACTATCTACATGCTGAGTAATTTTATTCTTTATGATGGTTTCTACCATTTTTCCCGGTACTGACATGAGGCTCACCGGTCTGTAGTTTCCCGGATCACCCCTGGAACCCTTTTTAAAAATTGGTGTTACATAGGCGATCCTCCAATCTTCAGGTATTAGAGATGATTTTAATGACAGTTCACAGATTACTAATAGCAGGTCTGCAATCTCGTAGTTCAGTTCTTTCAACACCCTTGGATGTATACCATCCGGCCCAGGTGATTTGCTACTCTTCAGCTTATCTAATAGTTGTAATACATCTTCCCGATGTATCGATATTTCCTTCAATTCTTCCGCACCTTTAAATACCACTTCAGTCATGGATAACATCCCTACATCTTCCTCAGTAAAGACTGAAGCAAAGAATTCATTCAGTCTCTCCGCTATCGCCTTGTCGCCTCTTAGTGCTCCTTTAACCCCTTTATCATCTAATGGACCAACTGACTCTCTCACAGGTTTTTTGCTACGAATGTACTTGAAAAGGTCTTTACTTCGCGTTTTTTGCTTCCGCAGCAACCTTCTTCTCAAATTCTCCCTTTGCCTGCCTTATCAATGCCTTGCATTTGACCTGCCAGTGCTTGTGCTGTTTCCAGGTTTCATCGTTTGGCTCTTTTTCCATTTCCCTGAAAGATGCTTTTTGGCAACAACAGCCTCTCTGACCTCACCTTTAAACCATGCTGGCAGTTTTTTGGACTTCCTTCCACTTTTCTTAAAGCGTGGAATACAGCTGGTCTGGGCTTCCAAGATAGTATTTTTCAACAACAGCCAAGCCTGATGTACGTCTTTAACCTTTGCAACTGCTCCTTTTAGTTTTTTCTTAACTGTTTTCCTCATTTTATCATAGTCTCCCTTTCGAAAGTTAAAAGGTAGTACTGTGGATTTCCTTACTATCCCTCCTCCACTAATTAAATCAAAGGCAATCATGCTATGATCACTATTGCCAAGTGGCCCCAACAACCTTATCTCTTGCACTAGATCTGGTGTTCCACTAAGGATTAGGTCTAATATGGCTTCCCCTCTGGTTGTTCATGAACCAGCTGCTCCAAGAAGCAGTCATTTATTTCATCTAGGAACTTTATCTCCCTAGCATGTCCTGACGTGACACTGACCCAGTCGATACCGGGGTAGTTGAAATCACCCATTATTATTACTGTGCTGTAACTTTTGTTAGCTTCCTTGATTTCTTTGAGCATTTCATCATCCATTTGGTCATTCTGGCCAGGCGCTCGATAGTACACCCCCACTGCCATTGCCTTCCCCCTTTTACATCGAATTTCAATCCATATAGATTCTACAGCAGATTTTGTTTCCTGAAAAACTTTAATCCTTTCTGACTCAATGCCCTCTCTAACATAGAGAGCAACCCCTCCACTGGGTTAAGGCTTGGGTTTTTACAACTTTAAATAGTTTTGTCATCTGCAAATCTGATAACCTCACTTGTTGTTCCCCTTTCCAGGTCATTGTCTTACTCCAACAAAGTATTAAAACAATCTAGTTTGGTCTTAAACTCAAGAGTAAAATTGCAGTTAAGCCAGAAATATGTATTTTACTCAATATCAATTGCTAAATTTCCAGATAAAAGCAAATAATAATAAATTGTAAAAATCACTTAACATGCACACGTTTTTTGAACAGCGGGTCTCAGATTCTCATGGAGTTTTTCAGTGACAATGGCAAAAGCCAGTAACTACTCCCGATATACATCAACGACCCTTTTTGTTTTTTGAACGTGTGTTTTTTTTCAAGCGTTTTGAAATAACTTATCCAAGATGCATTTTATAAAACAGAAGTTAGGCTTATCTTAAAAGTGTTGTATCCCAATGCCTACTTCAGCGCCATCGCGTTTCACGGATAGGTTCCGTTTCTTCAGGGGTTAAATAAGCCTATGCTTTGTATGTATTCGAATATCTGGAACAAAAAGCAATAAAAATATACCCACATTCCAATCAGCAAATATTTTCATTCAGCAAACAAGCGGATCATATTCAGATATGTGAAGACCCCGCTTACCTCAGTTATGCGCCCTGAATGCAACTGCTGCAAAGGATCAGAAAAACGCCGCGCATGCGGTCTGAAAACCAGGGGAGTGTCTATATATAGTTTAAGTGACTGTGTTGTTTATCAATGGAATCATAGCTAACATCAGATGCATAGAGTCCAATCAATTTGGGTGTTAAGCCCACCGGGAATAACTGTCTGCAATTTAAAGATCCATCGTTGTTCTTTGTAAATAAGGGTTTGATCCAAAGTTTTATCTCCCATTGCCTTATTAACTTTTTCAATGCAGAAACAACGAAGGTCAGTAAAAGTATGGTGGTGAGTCAAACAATGAGCTACCATGGGAGCAGTAAGAGTTTTACATTTAAGTCTACTGCGATGTTCTCCTAAACGAATTCGGAATGGACGCATAGTTTTCCCAATATACATCAGTGAGCAGGGGCAGCGGATCGCATATACTACTTGCGAAGTTTGACAATTAGTAGAATGCTGCAAAGAGTATCGTTTCCCTGCATGCTCAAAGGATTGAATTGTTAAATTGACCTCACAAAATACGCATTGTCCACAATTAGAATGTCCCACTGAGATATCGGTGAAGGTATTCTTGGAAATAGGTACAACAGTAGGGCTTACTATTTCCTTCAAATTTCTGTTTCTGGTCCACACACATCGAACATTTTTGTTTCTTAATGCTGGAATGCTATGTATCACATTCATGTGTTTATTAAGTGTCTTCTGAATCAAACAGAAATTTGAAGGAAATAGTAAGCCCTACTGTTGTACCTATTTCCAAGAATACCTTCACCGATATCTCAGTGGGACATTCTAATTGTGGACAATGCGTATTTTGTGAGGTCAATTTAACAATTCAATCCTTTGAGCATGCAGGGAAACGATACTCTTTGCAGCATTCTACTAATTGTCAAACTTCGCAAGTAGTATATGCGATCCGCTGCCCCTGCTCACTGATGTATATTGGGAAAACTATGCGTCCATTCCGAATTCGTTTAGGAGAACATCGCAGTAGACTTAAATGTAAAACTCTTACTGCTCCCATGGTAGCTCATTGTTTGACTCACCACCATACTTTTACTGACCTTCGTTGTTTCTGCATTGAAAAAGTTAATAAGGCAATGGGAGATAAAACTTTGGATCAAACCCTTATTTACAAAGAACAACGATGGATCTTTAAATTGCAGACAGTTATTCCCGGTGGGCTTAACACCCAAATTGATTGGACTCTATGCATCTGATGTTAGCTATGATTCCATTGATAAACAACACAGTCACTTAAACTATATATAGACACTCCCCTGGTTTTCAGACCGCATGCGTGGCGTTTTTCTGATCCTTTGCAGCAGTTGCATTCAGGGCGCATAACTGAGGTAAGCGGGTCTTCACATATCTGAATATGATCCGCTTGTTTGCTGAATGAAAATATTTGCTGATTGGAATGTGGGTATATTTTTATTGCTTTTTGTTCCAGATATTCGAATACATACAAAGCATAGGCTTATTTAACCCCTGAAAAAACGGAACCTATCCGTGAAACGCGATGGCGCTGAAGTAGGCGTTGGGATACAACACTTTTAAGATAAGCCTAACTTCTGTTTTATAAAATGCATCTTGGATAAGTTATTTCAAAACGCTTGGAAAAAAAAAAAAAAAAACACACGTTCAAAAAACAAAAAGGGTCGTTGATGTATATCGGGAGTAGTTACTGGCTTTTGCCATTGTCACTGAAAAACTCCATGAGAATCTGAGACCCGCTGTTCAAAAAACGTGTGCATGTTAAGTGATTTTTACAATTTATTATTATTTGCTTTTATCTGGAAATTTAGCAATTGATATTGAGTAAAATACATATTTCTGGCTTTACTCCAACAAAGGCCAACACACCTTGTTAATGAAGACGTGCAGTTTATTTATAATACAAAGCAGGGATAACTTGAATTTCACTTATTTAACTTCTTAATTCGTACTTATTTAGAAAGGCAAGTAATTCATATATCTACCTATGATTAGTTAAAAAGATATCTGGAAAACTATTAGAATAAAAGCACTTAATTACAGAATAGATAACTAGAAAGCTAATTACAGAAGAATAATACTTCACCGAAAGAGTTCTACTTCATCCCTGTCACACTTCGATTGAATGGATCCCTGATTCAACCAGACAAGAGAGACTTCTCAATCGGGAGTTTCTCTAGGCAATGCGTCCATTCCTAGATGAATCCATTTCTCTCTGTCTAGCTGAAAACAGGTACCCATTTTATCCAGTTGCAAGAACAATCCAGTTATTTCCTATCATGTGACACATATGTAGTATAGAGTCAGTTATCCATTAAGCACATCCAAGACACTGGCCAGGTGCTTGAAAATGCTCAAGGGAACCCCCCTCCCTGGTCTACATTACAATTGATGAATTAGGAGAAATGTTTCCAAGGCAAGGTGAATTGTCCTGTTTTGTCCTGTTAATGGGTTTCAATTTGTCTGCTAGTAGAAAGACTCCTAGGTGAAGTGTTCTTTTGTTCTCTGTAATGGGTCTCCATTTGCTTGCTAGGAGAAGGTCTCCTCCCTGATCTTTCCAGTATCTGTAGTTATGTAAATTGTTTCAACAGTTTCAAGTGCCCCTATTTACAGTTGAGGCATATTCACTACTGAGGCATAATCAATAGTCAAAATTCATCTGTACCACAGTCATTTATGAATGTCAAAAAGCAGCAGACCCAGCACAGATCCCTGGGATACACCACTATTCACCTTTCTCCATTGGGAAAATTGGCCATTTAGCTCAACACTCTGCTTTCTATCTTTTAACCAGTTCCTGATCCACAGTAGTACACTGCCTCCTATCCCATGACTCTTTAGTTTTGCCAAAAGTCTCTGATGAGGGACCTTGTCAAAGGCTTTCTGAAAGTCCAGATACACTATATCAACCGACTCACCTTTGTCCACCTGTTTATTCACACTTTCAAAAAAACATAACAGATTAGTAAGACAAGATCTTCCTTGTCTAAAGCCATGTTGGCTGTCTCCCATTAGGCCATGACTATCTACATGCTGAGTAATTTTATTCTTTATGATGGTTTCTACCATTTTTCCCGATACTGACGTGAGGCTCACCGGTCTGTAGTTTCCCGGATCACCCCTCGAACCCTTTTTAAAAATTGGTGTTACATTGGCGATCCGCCAATCTTCAGGTATTAGAGATGATTTTAATGATAGTTCACAGATTACTAATCACTCAAAAATAGGTCTTTTCTTCAGTATGTGAATTAATGAATCAATAAACAGTACATTCCAAAAAATCATAGACAATGATCAGCGCTGTCTTCTTAAACACAAGCCTTACCAGGCCACAATCCACAGACTGAAAAATTTAATTCATACATCCTTTTTTAAAGGGTCTCAGACTTATGGACAGCGGACTAAGAATGGCCCGTATGTCCCATTTGCATCAATGACCCAAATATGTGTGACTACACTAAAGCTAACATCTTCAGTCGTACAAATGGAACAAATCTTATCTTTGTTGTTGAAACAGCCTTGTCACACTGCTGCCAACTGCAATCCCCGACGCCAACTTCGAGTACCACTGTTGCGTTTCACTTCTCATTTCATCAGGGGCTTACGTCTACTGCCCGTATGGCTCTGTGTGAAAGTTCCACGTCTTTTATCAACTTTTCTCTTCTACGGTAAAACAAAACAACACTGTGAACATTTGAAATATCGCTGTCAGTCAACAAAGTATCTACTACACCTCAAGATCGCTCACCTCCGTATTCAGAGGAAAAACAAAACAGATGGGTAGATACTTTGTTGATTGACAGTGATATTTCAAATGTTCACAGTGATGTTTTACCGCAGAAGCGAAAAGTTGATAAAAGACGTGGAACTTTCACACAGAGCCATACGGGCAGTAGACCTAAGCCCCTGATGAAACGAGAAGTGAAACGCAACAGTGGTACTCGAAGTTGGCGTCGGGGATTGCAGTTGGCAGCAGTGTGACAAGGCTTTTTCAACAACAAAGATAAGATTTGTTCCATTTGTACGACTGAAGATGTTAGCTTTAGTGTAGTCACACATATTTGGGTCATTGATGCAAATGGGACATACGGGCTGTTCTTATTCCGTTGTCCATAAGTCTGAGACCCTTTAAAAAAGGATATATGAATTAAATTTTTCAGTCTGTGGATTGTGGCCTGGTAAGGCTTGTGTTAAAGAAGACAGTGCTGATCATTGTCTATGATTTTTTGGAATGTACTGTTTATTGATTCACAGATTACTAATAGCAGGTCTGCAATCTCATATTTCAGTTCTTTCAACACCCTTGGATGTATACCATCCGGCCCAGGTGATTTGCTACTCTTCAGTTTATCTAATAGTTGTAATACATCTTCCCGATGTATCGATATTTCCTTCAATTCTTCCGCACCTTTAAATACCACTTCAGTCATGGGGTAACATCCCTACATCTTCCTCAGTAAAGACGAAGCAAAGAATTCATTCAGTCTCTCCGCTATTGCCTTGTCGCCTCTTAGTGCCCCTTTAACTCCTCTATCATCTAATGGTCCAACTGACTCTCTCACAGGTTTTTTGCTACGAATGTACTTGAAAAAAAATCTTTATTTCGCGTTTTTGCTTCCGCAGCAAGCTTCTTCTCAAATTCTCTCTCTTTTGCCTTATCAATGCCTTGCATTGACCTGCCAGTGCTTGTGCTGTTTTCCAGGTTTCATCGTTTTGGCTCTTTTTTCCATTTCCTGAAAGATGCTTTCTTGGCAACAACAGCCTCTCTGACCTCACCATTTCGGAGAAACGCTATCCTGGAAAGTTCTGGATTTCAACTTCCTACCTAAAAGCCTAAATTTAGCCTCCAGAACCTCCCTACCACATTTTCCTATGTCATTGGTACCGACATGTACCAAGACAGCAGACTCCTCCCCAGCACTATCTAAGACCTTATCTAGGTGGCGCTGTGCTAAACAATGGTGTGATGTGGGACAATAGCAGAAAACAAAGTGGGCAAGTTTCAGAATTTATGTGATAGATAAAACCGCAGTCTCCACGTCCCCATTAACCAGATTTCACCATTCATGCTTGCACTGGCTGTGCTTCTTCTTGGATAACATTTGTGAGTACTCTTATGCAGTGCGTCTATCAAATTCACTTTATCAAGTGGGGAGGAGGAGTGGCCTAGTGCAGGGGTCGGCAACCCGCGGTTCCGGAGCCGCATGCGGCTCTTTCTCACCTTTGCCGCGGCTCCGGAGCACACTGCCCGCTTTAAACGTCGCGTTATGGGCTCCCTCCATGTCAGCTCCCTCCCTTCTTCTGCAGCCGCCGCGGTTCCCTGTCTCTTAGGGAACCGCGGCTGTGCTTTTTAAAATCATCTCGGAGCCCTTCCTGTCTTGACGGGCTCCGTGCAGCATTGTCCCCGCCTCTAAAGGAAGTTTTGGAGGCGGGACAATGCTGCACGGAGCCCCGTCAAGACAGGAAGGGCTCCGAGATGATTTTAAAAGCACAGCCGCGGTTCCGTAAGAGGCAGGGAGCCGCGGCGGCTGCAGAAGAGAAGGGAGGGAGCTGACATGGAGGGAGGGAGCAGATATGAATGAATGGATGGATGGAGGGGGGGGGCTGACATGGAGGGAGGGAGCATATATGATTGTATGGAGGGAGGGGGGCTGACATGGAGGGATGGAGGGGGCTGACATGGAGGGGAGGGGGCTGACATGAAGGGAGGGAGCTGTTATGCATGGATGGAGGGAGGGGGGCTGACATGGAGGGATGGAGGGGGCTGACATGGAGGGAGGGGGGGCTGACATGGAGGGAGGGAGCAGATATGAAATGGATGGAGGGAGGGAGGGGGCTGACATGGAGGGATGGAGGGGGGCTGACATGGAGGGAGGGGGGCTGGACATGGAGGGACTGGATCGAGGGGGGCTGACATGGAGGGATGGAGGGGGCTGACATGGAGGGAGGGAGCAGATATGAATGAATGGAGGGAGGGGGGCTGACATGGAGGGATGGAGGGGGCTGACATGGAGGGAGGGTGGCTGACATGGAGGGATGGATCGAGGGGGGCTGACATGGAGGGATGGAGGGGCTGACAATGGAGGGGAGGGAGCAGATATGAATGGATGGAGGGAGGGGGGGTGACATGGAGGGATGGAGGGGGCTGACTGGAGGGAGGGGGGGCTGACATGAATGGATGGAGGGAGGGAGGGGGCTGACGGAGGGATGGAGGGGGGCTGACCAGGAGGGGAGGAGGGGGCTGACATGGAGGGAGGGGCTGACATGGAGGGATGGGAGCAGATATGAATGGATGGAGGGAGGGGGGCTGACATGGAGGGATGGAGGGGGCTGACATGGAGGGAGGGAGCTGATATGGATGGATGGAGGATGGAGGGAGGGGGGCTGACATGGAGGGAGGAGAGCTGATATGGATGGAGGGAGGGGGGCTGACATGGAGGGATGGAGGGGGCTGACATGGAGGGAGGGAGGGGGCTGACATGGAGGGGGCTGACATGGAGGGATGGGGAGGCGGGCTGACATGGAGGGAGGGAGCTGATATGGATGGAGGGAGGGAGGGAGGGGGGCTGACATGGAGGGATGGAGCACTGGTAATGGGGTTGAGGGGACGAGCACTGGATTTGTGCTGTTTAGGGGAGGCTAGGACTGGTAATGAGCTGATGGGGGGTAGGACTGGTATTGGGCTGATTAGGGGAGGCTAGCACTGGTAATGGGGTTGAGGGGGGATTAGCACTGGAAGCGAGCTGATTGGGGGGCTTTGACTGGGCATGGGCTGATTGTGAGGAGGGGAGGATAGAGCTGCTGGCCGCTGGAAGATAACTGGGGGCTAAGGCTACAAATGGGCTGATATGAGGGGATGGGAGAATGGAACTGGATCTGAGAGGGGCTGCCATGGTATTTGTACTAGAAGGGACTGGTCAGTGGGGAAAAGGAGGGGGACTGGAAGGAAATGGACACCAGTGGCAATCATGGGAATGCAAGTTGACATTGGAAGGGTACTGGGAGTGAGGACTGGAAAGGGGCTGATATTTGGGAGGGTTTACTGGGACTGGAAATAGGCTGATGGAAAGAAGTGAAGAAAACGAAAGACAGAGATAAGAACTGGCAGATGGACCATAGACCACAGAAAGAGAGCTAAGAGAAGACAGGAAAGCAGAAGCCTCAGATCGGGACCAGCATGATCAAAGAATAAATTGGTCAGACAACAAAGGTTAGAAAAATAAATTTTATTTCATATTAGTGATTTGACTACAAAATCATCATAATTTTTGAAATCAAATATTGTTACTTCTTGTGTTATATTTTCTGGCGTATTTTTTTGGGTGTGCGAAGGAAAGAGGGGTAGTCTTATACGGCGAGTATAGGCCAAACACCTATATTTTAACAGGAAAAGTAGGGGGTCGTATATAGCATTAAGGTAAGAAACAATATATGCAGTGTTAGATTTGTTTTAAATGTCGCAATGGTTTTGCGGCTCCCAGTTTTTTTTTTCCCTTCGGAAACGGGTCCAAGTGGCTCTTTATGTCTTAAAGGTTGCAGACCCCTGGCCTAGTGGTTGGGGCAAGTTACCTCAGGACAGAAAGTCAGGGGTTCAAATCCCACTAGAGGACAGCAACCTTGGGCCAGGACTGGGGTTTCTAGTCCCACAGGTGCTCCTTGTGGTCTTAGGCAAGCCACTTAACCCTCCATTGCTCTTGTTCCCTATAAGTATTAGCATATGTATCTCATATCCCCTCATGTTAAATGTAATTGTGTTGTGACCACTTTCACTGAATGATAAGGTGGGTATACAAAAACTGTCTAAATATGATTGTGAATCTCGTCTTTATTTATCTAGTTAGAACTAATAACCAAATCTTCATTCATCAGATCTAACCCTCAGGCTTCTATGTCTTTCATGTACCTCTTCAGAGGACTTCAAGTCAGATTTGTAAAATCTTAGTAGCAACATCACTAGCCACTTACAGCTCCGTCCTCTGGCATAGCCTGCATGGATCACTCTCAGTAGCTCCTCACACCAAGGGCCTTCGGAGCTATGCTGGACACCAATACCAGAAATGAGAGGAGAGAATTTGGGGAAAGAGGAGTGCGATAAGCAAGCAACTAACGCCTCAAGATCTGCAGGATCCGAACGGGTAAGGATCGAGCCTCGTCCGAACTGCGAAGGATCCCCGAGGGAAGCTCGTGCTGGTGCCCCACCCCCTACACGCCTTCATCATCACTAGGACAAAGGAAAGAGACCTTCGGCGCGCTGTGATGACGTACAAGGGGCGGGCCGGGCCGAGGCGGAAACTCGCGTTTATGGTGTGTACTAGCGGGGGTGTCTCGCCGCTTTCGCCAGCAGCTGACAGGTGGAGCAGTTACGGTGAGAGAGGCGGAGACTGGCTGCGCAGAATGTTTTGGGGGAGTGAGGAGGGACGGATGCTGGTTAAATAAAAATGTAGGGAACCGGGCCAGGCACAACATGAGAGAGCGGGCTCTGGAAGCCCCTTAATATCTCCTGCTGGGGTCTGTTACGTGCCTGAGAGGCGTAAACTCTTTGCCTGCATGCCCCCCCTCCCCCCCATAAAATCCCTTTGACTTATCAAGTCTGACCATCCAAACGCCTCCCTCCTACCACCATCCTATAAAACGCTTTCTTGCAACTATTCTCTTAACTTTTAAACTTGGGGACAGCTTTTCCAAATGGGCTCGTTCTGTGCATACCTTGACCACCACGAACCTCGTTTCTATGCCAGGGTACGTGGAGATTTTCTCAGTTTCTCATTTAGTGCTAATGCTCGGCGTAGTCAAAGGGCCGCCTCCTGCAGCTCGTAAGTGATTACCTGTACTGTATGGGTAATTTAACAAGGTGTGCTTGGAAACTCTTCTTAATCGAGCTTAAACTTCACATCGTTGGTATGCTGTGTGACTTCAATGGAGCGTGCTCTTGTCCTATAATCCTCAGAGGCTAGGAGTGACCCAGCAGAGCTGTCGCCTTTGTTTAAAAGCCTGTAGCTTCTATTCTACCCAACCCTGGCATGTGTCGTGAGAGATAATGTTGGTACTTTCCTCTGAGCAGTTTGCCTGCTGCTCGCACGCGTGTTGTAAAGCACTAAGAGAGGAAAATCCCCCCCCCCCCCCGCACAGTCTTGAGTTTTGAATGTGTTATTGTTTTTCCAGTGATTTAAGTGAGTTTGGAGTGTTGGAAACCATCCATCTGGTATTTAAAACCGCTGATATTCAAATGCTGGGCATGTTATTGGAAACTGATGTCAGGTGCCCTCCGTGGGAGGGAGGGGGGTGGGGAGAGAGTACAGCGCGTGTGTACTGGTTTGCCTGGATTCTCTCCCCCCACACACCCTTTTTACTGGAGAATAGTGACTGTTCAGAGGTGTTTTCTATGGGTCAGATGAGGGGGGGCGGGGGTGAGGAAATGTACTTTCCAGATGTTTTAGCCTCTGACAAAACCAGGGTAGCCCTCATCAGTAGTGCTCCTGAGTCTTTGGTGCTGTCTGCCTGCCATATTTTCCCTAAAATACTCTGTTGCCTTTAATCAAGCTCCTTCATCGGTGTTGGCTTCATTTTGGTCATGCTGTCACAGAATATGTCTACATGTATTCCACTGGCTTCCCATTGTCTGATTCACTTGAGATCCCTCGATTTTGTGACAGTTTCCCATTCTCATGTGGAAAGTGGCTGCTGATGTGATGTGAGAGGCTACTTAGTCAACCTTCATGCCAGTTACTGTTTTGTGATGTCCTTGGTGAAGCACTGTACATGTGGGGCTCTAACACACCCCAGAGATACCAAGAGTGAACCATCCAGTATGGGCAAATTTTCTGGATTAGAAAATTGCTCTTCAGTCAATGAAGAAAAGTGTCTATATAGGTTTCATGGTACCTGTATTTGTAGGTATGGGAAAAATTGATTGTACAGGAAGGGGCAGTACACAAGAAGATTTGCTCAGATGTCTTCCTACTGGTTGGGCCACTTGATTTTCCTCTGTTAGGTTTGTCTTGTGAAAGTGGTAAAAAGGATCAGTGCTCTGACTCTGAGACTCTGATGCTTGAGAAAAGGGGCCCAAAGAAAGTGACAGCCTTCGATTGAGGGTGACACACTCCTAATAAGTGAGACTTGCTCTGCTGCTCTTGTGGAGGCCAGGAGTCCGCTCCTTTGCTGTAGGCTCGTCGACGTGCATGAGCAGGCCAGCGGTACCTTTTCAATCCCAGTGCTGCCTGGCTACTTCCCCACTCTCATGCAGCTCATCCCAGGGCTTTCTTCTGAGGCAATGGAGGGCCGAGAGGTTTGCTTGAGGCTACCAGGAGTGCACAGGATACGGCTCCATCCTTGGGGAGGGTTTGAAAAGAGCTTTTTTTTGTGGTGGGCTCTGAGAAGAGCCTTTGGCCGGAGGGGGCTCTGAGAGGAGCCTTGTGCTTGCAGCAGTCCGATAGGGGAAAGCTTGCTCCATTTGTGGGAAGAGCAGAGCAGAGCAGAAGGAACCGGGAACGTTGACTGCAAACAGAAGACGCAGGACAATCCGAAAGGGGGCTTGCTCTGCTCTTGCTTTTTATGGGGCAGAGATGTCACCCAGGCATGTGGGGCAAGCGACAATTGTCGTGTGGTTTGTGCCCCCCCCCTCCCCTGAGATGTAGGAGTGTTTTCCACCATGCCCAGCGAGATCTCAGCCTCCGCTCCACTCCCCGAGAGGCAGGAGAGGGGACGGACGGGCCCGCCGCACTATGCTTTGCCCCTTGTACTCATTAGCCAGCAGGATTTATTCATGGCTGTAAGTAGTAAAGAAAATATCATCTGTTCTGTGGGATTCTGCCAGGTGCTTGTGTCCTGGATTAATCACTGTTGGAAATAAGAGTCTGAACTTGATGGACCTTTGGTCTGACCCAATATGTCATTTCGTATGTTTTAATTTGGCTACTGGGTGTCACCCTTAAAGACCACAATTCCCCAGTCCCCTTTGCATCATCCTCAGCTGCCACAGGGCATGAAAGACCTGCTTTGGGACTTGAACTGGGGACCTTCAAAACATTATAATCTATATAAGTAATTAATGTATTGAAGTGACCCTTATGCCCTCCCAATTATATTCTGTCTAAATAATTGCTGGATTGAAGTGACCTTACTATCCCCTCCAACACTTGCTGAACCTCTTTCCCTCTAAGTTTATAGGAAAAGGAAGTACTATTTCTAAAGGTGTTGGTAATTTTTTGCTGTTTTTTTTAATATGAATGATCGTCTCTTTTTTTCCCAGCCTTTGAAACAAAATATTTGAAAAATGGGTACACAGATGACAGATAGCCATAGACGATTCCTACAGGTATTGATGTCTCATGGAATATTGGAAAGCTCTGCAGCCAGAGCACTACACAGACACTGTTGTGACGTACATAAAGGTTTGTATTACATACTAAGAATGGATAAATAAGCACATTCCTTTCAGTTTTTGACATCGAAAGACAAATATACATGTACTGTAAAATTCATTTTATAATACTCTGTTAAAGCAAGATTGTGTACGGGAAGAACAAGGAATGAGGACTCTATTGCTTACAAACTTGTATTTGTGTTCTTTTGACATGCTGCAAACCCTGAACACTAGAGAAAGTAATGAGATTTTAACAGTTTGCCCTTTGGAATGTTCATCTTGGTTCACTTTTTGGGTTGTCATCAAATGAATATTTCTGTAAAGGAATTGTGTATGTCTGTTTTAGCACATATCTTTGTGCTAAAATTATTTTCTTATTGTCCGTCCAGTCCAGTCCAGTCCTGCACCTCTGGGTTGTGCTCCCCTTCCAGCAACTTGGAGACTGAGCATGTCATCTTTTGATGACATCCGTGTACTTGGGCAGCTGGCTCCTCCTTCCAGCCCCAGTAAGCTCAGTCTCCAAGCAGCTGAAGGGAGTAGTGAGCCAAGGTGCTGGGCTCACTGAAGAGATGACTAAGGAGAGTTTAGATTTACTTTTGTGTTTTTGTTTTTATTTTCTTATTAATTCTCCAGTTAAAAAAAAAAGAAAAGCCATGCAGCTAGACTATTTTTTGTTGCAGCTCCCAAACCCATTATTGGGTGAAGAGCTAGCAGTACTAGGGCTTGCAGGCAACTCTGAGCAGTGCTCTCTGCCCCCCCCCACCTCAGATGCCGAAGCAGCAGGAATTAGGCTGAGCGTGGGGCAGTTCGACAACAGGAGTGGCTCAGGTGCAAACTGATGAGTTAGGCATGGTTTTGGAGCTGAGGAGAGCTTAGCCACACAAGTAAACTCCTGGGTGTGTTGGCCAGCACGCTGTGAGAACTGTGTGATTGGCAGTGCCTCAGCAACATGGGAGGAAAAGTGCCATGGTTCAGCGGAGATGGAGAGAGCTGTGGATGAAGGGAGCCCTGTGAAATTGGTCAGTGGGATAGCAGAGACCCTATTTATAGTCGATTCATTTTTTTTTTCTCTGCGATTTGAGCCAGGCTCTCTAATTTTTCCCCTCTGGCCTGTGCAGGGTGTATTTTGAAGGCTGCAGCAGCTCCCGAGCCCTATTAGTCCAGCTGCTCCTCACCGACCAATAGTCAAGGCCTGAGAGTTTACTCTACAAGGTCCCCCGCCGAGGCTGACACCTGTAATGTAGGGCGGGTGGGCAGGACTGCTGCGGCAGGCAACCGGGATTCATCGGGATTCCTCTCTTCCATGTCCTCCTCTCCTACTTCCAGTAGTGGCCGTGACTCCTCTCCTACAGCGGCTCTGGTGGGGGGGGGGGGAGAAGGTGAAGGCACCAGTCTGCGGAACGTGGGAAGCGTCATCTCTTCTGTTTAGTTTCAGGTTCGGGGAAGTGTTTGATCGGGCTCAGACACTGGGGCCTTTTTACACTGCATTTTATTGATTTTATTAGCTCTGCTCCTTTGCTGCTGACTTAAAAAAAAAAGACACAGCAAATGGTTTGATCTTGTGGCTGAAGGGCTGTGGACCGGGTGCGTGACTCGCAAGGTGGGCTAAGGCCATTTATGGCTTATGTTCAGAGCTACCTGGTTCTTAACTGGTGTTGATGATGCTGTACAGCCTTGTCTAAGGTGCTGGCACTGGGTGGGAGACACAGGATCCATTAGGCTGGACTAGGCCTCAACCCTGTTATGAGGTAGAAAAGTGGCCTCGTGGTTGGCGCACTGGCTTGAGCTGGGAGACCGGTTTCTGATTCATGCTAGCACTCTGTGAGGTTTTGGGTAGGTGTCCTGGCCCGCCATTGCCCAGACAAGTTCAGGTAATTGATATTCCTGTTTGGGTTGCATGGCCAGGTTTGGGCTGCAGTGGGGGCCGCTTGGACAGAGGTGAAAAAACAGCCTTAGCCTTTGCAGCTGGTCCTTCTAGTTTCTCTTTATTCTCCTCATTTTATCATAGTCTCCCTTTGGAAAGTTTAAAGGTTAGGCTGTGTATTGCCTTGTCATCTTCCCTCCATTTTTTAATTCACAGGTGATCACACTATGATCGCTATTGCCAAGGGCCCCCAACACCCTTCTCTTCCACCAGAGCCTGGGTGCTGCTAGGGCTAGGCCTGAAATGGCTTCCCCTCTTGTTGCTCTGGCTACTCCAAGAAGCAGGCAGTTATTTCATCTGGAAGCATTATCCCCTTAATGGGACAGGGGTTCCTTAGTGCCTCCTCATCTTTGGGACTTACAAAATTGCATGAAGGGCCTAGGGAGGCGGTACAGCCCATGAGAGGCTGGCTGCGGGGATTCACTGCCTGGGTCCAGATCACATCCGACCAATGGGGCCTGGTCAGATCAGTGGGCCTGTTTCTTGCGCAGTCCCCCTGCAAGGAGTACGACAAAGCCAAAGTGGTAAAAGGCACCATGATGAGGCTTCTGCAGTAAGGGGTCTTGTGCCAGTTCCCAAGTACCAGTGTGGGTCTCGCCGGTGCAAAGCAATAAGTTCCTTTTGGTCTATTTGACCTCCAGCGAGTAAGCAGGGGCTGAAGACTGCCACGGTTTCTCGTGGAAGCGTGGCGGTCCATAATAGTGGCTGTGAGAGGCAGGGGAGGGGGGTGTCCCTGCCTTCCCTTCCCTTGACCTCACGAAGGCATTCTGCACTTCCCTGCAAGGCCAGGACCCACCGTTTTCTGCAAAGAAACATAGTAGCTCATCCTGGAGGAGCACTGCAGCCAAACTAATAGGACACAGGTTCAAGTCGGGCATAGTGTCACACAACCAATACAGTGTGCAGGATGTTCACACAGTCCGCTGTTCTTCCCTGTGCCTAGAGGACATTTGCTGTTCGGGCTAGTGATGGCACCACATACATTCACCAAGGCATGAGGATGGTTGTGGCGGTTCTCCGCCAGGGAGGAGCTTGGGTGTATCTATGCCTCAAGGACCTGCTGTTTCAGGCAAAGTCTCGAAGTGTAAGCCAACAACCAACGGAAAGAGTCATAGGATTCTAGTATTCTGGTCCACCCTTATCTCGACAACTGGCTCATTTGCAGAAAGAGAGCACATAGGCAGTGTCAAGAGTGGTGTCCTTTTGGCAGAGTCTTCGATGGGTGGTCAACAGGTCCAAGAGTTGCTTGGTCCCAACCCAAGAGATCATGTATCTGGAGGCACACTTCATCAACCTCAGGGAGAAGGTCCTTTCTCCTGGTACAGAGAATGCAGGGATTGCGGCAGCGTGTACAATAATCTCTGCTAAGGAAGGTTCTGGCAGCATCTTCAATGGCTCGGGATCATGGCAGCGCAGGAGCACATGTGACCGATTCAGAGAGTGCTGTGGTTCAGGGGGGTCACACCGATGATATCCCTTGTTGTAGCGGTGGCCCTGTCTGTCGAGGACCAAGGAGGACCTCCAGTGGTGACTCTAGCCAGCAAAGGGGGCAGTGGGGATGCCTCTGGAAGCCCCCATGCTGGACTCCACTGTCGATGTATGCAAGCCTATCAAGATGAGCAAACTGCCTTATTGTGAACTCCCCAAGAACAGTAGGCTTCTCACAAAGCTGGGTGGTCCACCAAGAGAATAGAGGTGAGAGCGGTTGCTCGGACACTCTGGACTTGCTGGCCAGAGTTGCTGGATTGGGCCGTTGGGGCCTTCCCGGGCAAAGCGGCCACGGTTGCCTATGTCTATTGGCAAGGAGGAATGGGTGGCGTGTGGCTCTAAGTAGAAGCAGAGGCACTGCTGCATTGGTCAGAAGAGCATATTCAAGTGTGGTTGGTGGGGGGGCGCACGTGGCAGGAACAATCAATGTGATGGCAGATTCCTGAGGAAGATACAGAGGGACCCTGAAGAATGGTCCCTTGGCCAAATGGTCTTCTAGCAGATGGTGAACAAATGGGACACACTGGTCCTGGATCCCTTGGTGACATGCGCATTGGCAAAAAGCGCACAGATTTGCAGCAGGAGAAGAGTGAGGATGGCAGAAGGCCTCAATGCCTTCGTGCAGCAGTGGCCCATGGAAGGCCACCTATATGTGTTTTCCACCGTAGGCGCTTCTAGGCTGGATAGTACGGGGGGATAGAGTCTCCCAGGGTATGCCGACTGGGTGTGGTTCCAGGTGGATTGACCGTGGCAGCGGCCTGGGTGGATAGATTCTTGCTGACAGCCTGGCTCTTGAGAGAGCGCGACTGTGCAGGGCCAGTTATCGCAGTGTTGCTGAGGACCAGGAAGAGGTCCTCTTAGTCATTCTTTGTACAGATTTGGAGCATATTTGAGGCCTGTTGTGCAGAGAAGGATTGTATGCCGTTCTCTGGTACGGTGCCAGTGGGGTTAGCCGTCTTGCAGTAGGGTATTGCGAAGGGTTTTCGCTGCTAATTCCTTGAAGATACAGGTAACTTCCAAAAGAGTGGAGGAGTACCCTAGTGTTAGAGCAACATCCTACAACCCAGCAGCACTGGGTTTGATTTCCCACTGGCGTGGCCTTGGGCGAATCACTTTACCATCTATTTCTTAGAAGGGCAGGCTCCAAAGAGTACCCTTGGGAGCACACCCGAAGGTGGTCCAGTTTCTGTATGCAGTTAAGCATCTCTGCCTGCCGATTCGGTCCATTGTTCCTTCTTGGAAGCTTAACCTGGTGCTGACAGCACTGGCAGAGAGCCTTGGGATTTTTGGGCCAATTCCCAAATAGATTTGGCTCTTAAGACAGTGCTTTGGGGGGGCAATTTGCTTGGTCCGGGAAAACTTCGGACCTACAGACTTTCTTTGGAAGGAGGTCTCCTATCCATCTTGAATGAGAAGGTGGTACTCAGGCCGGCCCCTTCCTGTTTTGCTAAAGGGGGTAACATAGTAAAAGACGGCAGATAAAGACCAGTATGGTCCATCTAGTCTGCCCAGTAATATGGCAAGAGTAGGTGCACCCGCTGCTTGGTGCAGGCCATCCCTCCCCATGTTTTTATTTAGAGGTGAACCCACTGCTCTGTGTATCCATGTTTTACTTGAATCAGTCAGTCTTCCTGCTGGTGCTTTCAGGGGAGTGTGGAGGAGACACAAATCCACACTTGTGTTGCTTGGATGTACAGAGTATTGCATCATTATTTCATGATACAGCTCCGGTTAGGAAATCGGTTGTTTGTTTTTGGTTGAAGAGCTGCCCAAAGGCAAGGCAAGGCAGCCACAGTTTCCACTTCAGGTGGATTAGTGAGGCTATTGGCTCGGTGTACAGGTTAAGGGAGAGTTGGAGCCAGTGAGATTGCAGGCGCAGTCGTCCAGGGCTCAGGTGTTTTCGTGGACAGAGTATTCAATGGTACCCCTAGCTGAGAGATGTAGGGTAGCCATCAGGTCTGTTCTGCAGGCCTTTGTAAGATGTTATGGGATAGTGATTCAGGCCGGAATCGCTGATCCCTCCTGTTGATAGAACTGCTCTGTTACATCCTAGAGGTGCGGGACTGGACTGGGGGGATGATAAAGAAAGTGAAATTAGGCCTTACCTGCTATTTGGCATTCCTTGAGTAACTCCAATCCAGTCCCAGAACCCACCCTAGAGATTGGAAAAGGGATCAGTCTGCGACCCCGGTCCTGACGAAGTATCAGTAGAATTGTATACTTCAGGGAGTTGAGGAATCGGAAAGGTCCTGGCAGTAGTGTGATCCCTCCATCCGTTGTTCTTTACAAGCAAAGTATATGGTTGGCCTTTTGGAGGTGCCATGGTTTGTGCCTCAGCAGTGCACAGGTAAGTCTCTTTGTTCTCGGGAGAAAGAGACCCCCTGTCAGGTTAGGCAGTTAGTTTTTTTTGGGGGGGGGGCACTTATTTGCCTACAGGTGAGCCTCCCCATTCTGGGGAGGAAAGTAGGGGCCTTCTAGTCTGAGGGGCCCAGAGTTGTCTAGTTATATAGTTGGTTTTAATGTTTGTTTGCTGCTTTGTTCCTGTGAGTCTCCTTTGTCAGTAGGTTACTGAGGCTGAAAGGAGGAGCTAGCTGCCTAAGTACACTGATGTCATCAAAAGATGACATGCTCAGTCTTCAAGCTGCTGGAAGGGGAGTATAACCCAGAGGTGCGGGACTAGACTGGAGTTACTCAAGGAATGCCAATTAGCAGGTAAGGTCTAATTTCACTTTTCAGTATAATAAGTTTAGCATCTCTCTTGTGCACTAAATGGGAAGTAAAGGCATGAGCTAATTTTAGTACATTTTGCATGCTGACGACTTGCATATGTTTTTACTCCAGTTTAACATTGAATTTTAAGTGTTTGGTGGCTAATTTTTTTTAACTTCCGAGTTGGAGACAGGATTCTCAGTTTGCGTACCTGTCGATTTGGGGCCTCCCGATTCAACATCCAAGGGTGCTGGCCCAAGGACTCCTGCATTTCCCAGCTACCTATCCTACCTGCCCACTAGCCTATCCCAATCCCACTCTTCCACCATTCAAACCGCCCATCTGCCTGCCTGCCTAGAAATGTTAGAAGATGGATTGGGGTGGGCTACTGAGTGGGTGGTATGCAAGTATTGGGGGATATGAGGGCAGGGCTGTCTTTGTGAGGCCCTCTTTTCCCAAGGTAGTCTTTGCCTTGGGCGTCCTGGGGCAGATTCTCCTGTTTCTGCGTTCCCAGATCATTTGTGATGACTAGAGACTTCAGATCCATGGTTAGCAGTGTTAATTATATTGAACTTCCACCTTTTAACCACTGAAGGTAAAATGAAAGTTAACTCCAAAATTAGATCACTTTTTTTTTTTTTTACTTTGAATTTTAATGTTGCACTGTGCATTTTATTATCTTACTACATCCAACATAAAATTAAAAAAAATAGAGAGTGGAGAAAAAAAGCCTGCATTAAAAATTTAAGGTAGATTTTCAGTGACTTCAGCTCTTAAGTGAATGGGCAGTGGATGTATCATACTCCTGGCTTTCATATTCCGAATATGAACTCGTTGATTTCTCACAGTGCTGCACACAATTCCTAGTTCTATTTATCATTTGGAAGATGGTTTTAGGCTACTGTCATTCTTTTCTCATTTTGAGTCGGTGTGTATAGACTTCTTTATCTAGCAGTTCTTCTATACCACTTCATCTACCAGCCGAAGCACTTTACATGGAACAAAATGCAGAAACGTTTATATATAACATGAGATTTAACAGTATAACATTATTAACAGCAGAACATTTTTGACATATAAAATTATTTACAATCTGGGGGTACTGGAGAAAAGCCTGTTTACAATGAAAGAGGGGTGATCTTGCTATTCTGCTGCTCATTGGGCATATCAAGGCGGGTACTGTGATGGCGAACGTTTCTGAGCCTATGGAAATAGGAGAAAAACACCCATTTACCTTTAGGGAGAGAGACAAGCAGGAAGGCTGTAGCTCTCATGCTGAAGCTAAACAGAAAAAAACCACACGTAGCTCCTGGTTACAAGCCACGACCAAGCTCCGAAGCAAGTAGTAAAGTTAATGAGAGCCACCTGGGGGGAGGAGCACGGGACCCTAGTTCAGGCACACTCATATAAACGCAGGGGAATAGAAGGAAATAGAACCACCAGGGAAATAGAAGGAAGCAGAAACTCGAAGTCTGAAGGAAGGACCTTCAGGGCAGCTGAAGAGAAGAGTATTTCCAAGGACAACACTAGAGAGGGTTCCAGAGGGAAGGAAGCTGTGAGGCCTAGTCACAGGAAAGGTTTAACCACAGAGAACGCTGAGGAATGCAGTGGAGTTCTCAGTGGTAGAAGCCATAACCCAGAGAGGAGCCAGTGCTGCAGAGAAACTGCTTTGGGCTCTGGAGGGAGGAGATTTATAGCTGAAGGAAGTCCTGATGAGGAGCGAGGTACTTTGGCAGTAATCCAGGAAGCTATTGGAAATTTGCCAGCTCAAAAAGGGAACGTGAGTAAATCTGTGACTGAAAGTAATTTAAGTCAGAGGCACTGTGCCACTTAATGAGAGAGAAGAGGCTTCACGTGCCTGCTGAAAAGCCTGTGTGCAAAGAGAAGTCTTATTGGAGGAAAGTACTAGAGCTGCTGGAAGGGGTTAAACCTGAGTTTGTACAGGGAGAATTAAAGCAGGATACAGAAAGCACTAATGGTGAAGAAATGCAAACTGAATGTTATGAATCTGACCAGGAGTCCGAGTCTTCTATAATGGACTGTTCTTTATGTCATAAGACTTTGTAATGGTCTTAACTGAAAGGAGAAAGGCCTAGAATTTTACTGTCTGGTAAAGCAGAAAAGAAAACAGGCTGAACGTTGTTTAAGTCAGTATTGCTCAAGAATCCTGTTTGCTTTTTAAAAGAAGAAAACAGCTACACGTGCTTTATGCGGAGTGCAGAAGCTAAAACCATATGCTGTAGGCTGGAACTTTAAAAGAAAACAGATATATGTCTTTAATGCTGAAGGAAGCAATTAAAGCTTTGTTCTGAATGCTGGAAGTTGTAAGAAAAGTAACTACAAAACGTTTTAACCTGACAGAAACAGTTACTATGTGGTGCTGTATGTAAAAGTCTTTTCTTTTGTGGAAAACATGGTTTTGGGAGAGAGAATCCTATATTTGTTTACCATGCGTTGAGCTTTTAAAGGCTCTTTTTTGGCAGGTGGAAAACAAAAATAAATATTCCTGTGTTTGCCTTAAACTCTCGGGCCTCTATTATTTGAACCCACAACTACAATCCCCAGAAGCCCCAGCTCTGGACTATATTAAGGCACGTCCCCTCTAGGCAGCCGCCTGGACAGAAGGGGGAGCGACAGTACATCATTTATAACAAACAGTACAACATAAAAATGTTTATTAAAATAGCCTATAATCCTATCATATCATCTCTGTAATCCTATTAAAAAATGCTACTCAACTGACTGCCCTCAGCTTTAGACTTCCTTTTATCACACTTCATTCAAATCCTTCTTGGAAAAGCCAAACTTTGACCAATTTACAGTATCTGCATCGGAGCATGGTGCCAAACGGACAGTGGGTCCTACTGAGAGCACGACAGAGGCAATACCAGCGAAGAGGCCTAGACCCTTGGAGGAGAGTTAGGGACAGTTTCCATTGTCTGAAGGGCCGGAGGGAGAGGACCTGGACATGGAGATAGATGTGGACAAAACTGGAAGAAGGGGAGATGCGGATTGTTCAGGTGTTCCGCCAGGAGGAGTTTCCGGCACTTATCGTGGAATCCCTGAAAACTCTTAATATGCCCACTAGTCTTGCGACAGAAGATGAGTCGCTAGAGGACCTGTTACTGCAAGTGATATGGAAGACACAGAAGGTGTTTCCAGTGCAGAGAGTAGTTAGGCAGATGATTCAGAATAAGTGGAATCTGCCGGAAGTTGCCTTATGACAGTGGATAGAGACATGCCATAGTCCTTGACTTCTTATCAGGACTGTGAGCGTTTTCGGCCCCTAAGGTGGACACGGTGGTCTCTGCAGTCACAAAGAAGACGATGATCCCGGTAGAAGGTGGTGCAATGCTCAAGGAGGAGGAGTGGCCTAGTGGTTGGGGCAAGTTATCTCAGGCCGGAAGGTCAGGTGTTCAAATCCCACTAGAGGAAAGCAAACCTTGAGCCAGAAGGACTGGGGTTTCTAGTCCCACAGGTGCTCCTTGTGGTCTTGGGCAAGCCACTTAACCCTCCATTGCCCATGTTCCCTGTAAGTATTAGCGTTTGTGTCTCATATCCCCTCGTGTTAAATGTATCCCCCAATTGTGTTGTGACCACTTTGATTGAAGGATAAGGTGGTATACAAAACTGTCTAAATAAGATAGAAAGTTGGACACATTGTTAAGCAGGCTTTTGATATCAATGCCCTCTCGCTACAGGCTTCCATTTGTGGAGTCTAGCTGGCTAGAGTCTGTCTCCACTGGTCACAGCAGGTTCAACAAGGGGAACCAATGGCAGACCAGGCAGGGGAGATGGCTAGATTGGAGTCAGGGGCTGCATATCTGGCAGATATTCACTATGACCTCATTAGAGGGCTCTCGGAGCATGGCCTCGGTAGTAGCGGCTCGCCACTATCTCTGGTTATGTAATTGGGTGATGGACAATTCTTCCAATGCCTGACTCAGCAAGCTTTCCTTTATTGGGAAAACTGCTCTTCGGGGAGGACCTGGACAAATTGGTTAAGGACCTGGCAGAGTCCAAAGACTGGTGTCTGCCCGAGGATAAGCAAAAGCAGAACAGCGTCTCTCCCATGCCCGGGGGCAGCCGTGGGGCTTCAGGCGTTTTCATACACTACGCTTTATCCCTTTTCAGAAGGGAAGATTCCCTCCAGGGGGCAAGAATTTTGAGGTTTTCAGGAGGCGGGCAGAGGTTTTGCTGCCCTTCGTCCTCTGAACTCAAGAAATCACAATGAAGCGAGAGGGGGCCCAGGTAGCGGTGCAGCCCATGGGAGGTTGGCTACAGGAGTTCTACCATGCCTGAGTCTAGATCACTCCCAACCAGTGGGTGCTAGAGGTCATAGGAGAGGGGTATGCCCTCGAGCTTGCTTGTCCAGTGACCAACTCCTTCGTTCTCTCTCCCTGCAAAGGCTGTGCCAAAGCAGCAGTAGTAAGAGCACCTTAATGTGACTTTTGCAACTCAGGGCTGCGGTGCCAAGCAGTCTCGAGGAATGTAGTGCAAAAAAAGGAAGGCTCCTTTCGCCCAATCCTCGACCTCAAGCGACTGAATTGCTGCCTGCGGGTCCTGCATTTTCACATGGCAGGGGTTTTCAACCCAGTCCTCGGGGAACCCCGGACCAGTCAGGTTTTCAGGATCCCAGAATGAATATGCATGAGAGAGATTTGCATGTTCTACCTTCATTGTATGCAAATCTATCTTATATATATTCATTGTGGGAATCCTGAAAACCTGACTGGCCTGGAGTTCCCCGAGGACTGGGTTGAAAACCTATGTCACATGGAAACCTTGTGGTCCATCATAGTGGCATTCAGAAAAGGGGAGTTCCTGATGTCTCTCGATCTAATGGAGGCATATCGGCATGTCCCCATATGGCTGGAACACCAGCAGTTCCCCCCTGTTTGCGGTACCAATGGGACATTTCCAGTTTTACACATTGCCATTCGAACATACAACGGCGCTGCATACCTTCACCAAGGTCATGGTAGTAGTGGCGCGCAGCGAATGAGTTCTAGTTCATCCATACCTCAATGATTAGCTGTTATGAGCGAAGTCCAGGGATGAAAGCGAATGAGCAGCTGCTCAGGTTGTACAATCCCTTCAAAGTCTACATTGGGTGATTAATGTGGCCAAAAGCCATCTGGTACAACACAACAGAAGCAGATATCACGTAGATTGTAGAAACCAGTCCAAAAGTGATATTGTGGAAAGACACAGAGCTTTTATTGACCCAATGACAACCCGACACAGGCCGTGTTTCGTTACCCTTCGTCGGGGGTTTGTCTGGCATATGCTAAAAACATGAATAAAAAAATTACTTAACATAAAGAGAACAGATCACTCAAAACACATGAGAACACAATCAATCAAACAAATCAGTGATAAACCCATCAAATCAAAATATAAACAAAAAACATCAATTAAGAAATTAAAACTGAAATTAAAAATAAAACTATACTGAAATGTTCTTAAGTATAAAATCATTGTGTAAAATACTGAAATATTTGTGTAAAAACCATAAACACTAAAAAGATGTGACACATAAAACATAATACCTCTATTTAGAAAACGTTAAATCCAAAGGTCTTGTACCATACTGTTATAACCAATTAGAAATCTGTACACTCTAAGAAATTTAAATCAATAAGTTAAAATAACAGTTAAGAACAATAAACATATAAAACATAAATACAAAAATCATTAAAAAGATAAATATGTGAGTCAAAAACATAGAAAGCGGAGGGAACAAACTATGAAACCTGATGTTCTCCAGGACCAAGCAGGAAGTCAGTCCTCACATATGGGTGACGTCGGCGCCGACGGAGCCCTCGCGGAGCAATTTTCCCCAGCTTTCAAAGAAAGCCTTTGGGAATTGCAGCGCGCATGCGCGGTCCCCTTCCCGCCCAAGGGTGCCATCTTAGCCAGTCTTCTTTTTTCCGCGGAGCCCTACAGACGTACCCGTCGTGTCCCCGCGAAACAGTTGATTTTTACTCATAATTTTCTTTTTTCCTTCGGTTCGACGCCGGTCTTTTTCCCGCCCGGACTCGCGACGCCGGTCACGAGTCCTCTTCTTCTTTTTCGGTTTTTCTGACTTAGTCAGTTTCGTTTTCGGTTTTTCCCTGGCAGCCCGGTCCTTTGACCTCGCCGGGGCCCTTTTTCCCCCGATGGCTGCCAGTGGTTTCAAGCGGTGTGACCGAAATATGTCACTAACTGACACACGCGACAATTGCCTCCGCTGCCTGGGCCCGGATCATGAAGAAATGATCTGTGGGCCCTGCGGCAAAATGTCCTCCAAAGCGTTGAGAAGTCGGCGGCATCAGCGGGATAGGATCTTCGCTGACCCCAGCCGTACCCGGACCTCGTCGGAGGCCTCCGCGTCCAGAGGTTCCAGCTCGGACCGTCGCCGGAGTTCCTCCGACAGGGGTTCTCCCTCCGGGGACCATCGACGGAAGGTGAAACCCGCGAGTGCGGCGTCGGTGGACGCTCCTGGCTCCGCGAGGGCCAGGTCGCATAGCCCCGATAGCCGTCCCGGGTCCTTGGAGAAGGAGCACCTCCCGAAGCGACTTCGCCTGGAGTCGGAGCTGCCTGCTCGGGTAAGTCCTGTGGTCCTCCTGGACTCGCCTCCGAGACCGCCGACGTCGGGCCCCGAGTCGGGGGCTGCTGGGTCACCTGAGCTCGGACTCAGGTTGACGGCCTTGGAGAGCAGACTGTCTGCCTTCATGGACCAGCAGCGGGCACTGCTCGCTGGCTTCGCTGGTGCCGCTGCCCCGACCGCCGGGACGTCGACGTCTAAGTCGACCCCGGAGACCGAGCCGATCCTCGAGTCCATGCGAACTCGAGTCGATCCTCGGTCGAGGTCACCCTCGGCCTCCCGTTCGGGACCGAGGTCGCCGACGCCGACTCCCTCGGCGTCGGGGCGGCAGGCGCCGCGCCCTGCCCGGGCCGACTCCCACCGAGTCCTCGTCGGAGTCGGTCTGGGAGTCTGAAGAGGAAGAGTCGCCTGATTCTTTTCGGACTCGGTGTGTCCCCTCGGACTCACCTGAGTCCGAACCTCGGAAGCAGTCCCCCCCGGAGGATGCCCGGTTCTCGGACTTCGTCAGGGATATGGCCAAGGCTTTGGCCTTCCCTGCGGATCCCGAGGAGGAGCCTCGAGCCGAAGAGCTCGACGCCCTCCAGTATGACTCTCCCGCCAGGGAACACTTTACTGTACCGGTTCCTCCCATGCTGGAACGACTACTCTTCCGCATGTGGGAGAGTCCGGCCTCCTCGCCGGTCCTGAGCAAGCGGGTCGATTCTATCTATCGAGTCCGCAAGAACCCTGGCTTCCAAAAAGCACAGCTACCACACCATTCCATGGTAGTGGAATCGGCCATGCATCGTCTTAAGAGCCAGAAGATGCACTCCTCGGTGCCTCCTGGCAGGGAGGCCCGTAACCTGGATGGCCTTGGTAAGAAGTGTTTCCAGGGCTCTATGCTTGCGTGTCGTGTCCAGACCTACCAGCTATACATGGGCATGTATCTCCGAGACCTGGCTAAAGAGCTAGCCGGATTCTCCGCTGGTTTGTCCGAGGAACCCTTGCGGAGGTTCCTGGCCTTGTCCTCTGGCATTCGGGAATGCTCAAAATTCATATCCCGAGCAGCCTATGATGGCTTTGAAGCATCGGCTCGAGTGGCCGCAGCTGGCATCGGTGCCCGCCGACAGGCTTGGCTTCAGTCGTCTGACCTTGAGCCCTGGGTGCAGGACAAGTTGGTCGATGTCCCCTGCCGAGGCGAGAACCTCTTTGGCAAGCCCATGGCTGAAAAGGCTGCACAGATCGAGACGGAGACTCTCACCAGGACTAGGCTTTCTAGGAAGACCTCCGCCCCTTCCCAGAAAAAGAAGGGCTCGGGAAAAGAAGTCCTTTTACCCGAGAAAGGCGGCTGCCTACAAACAATACCCCCAATATCAGGCCCCTGCAGCTCCCCAACAGGGCCAGCAGGCCAAGGGACGGGGTAACGGGTCCCGTAGGCAGCAAGCCCCAAGCCTGCACCACCAGCCCCTGCTCAGCAGGGTGGGGGTTTTTGACTCCTTAAGCATAGCCTCTCCCCCTCCGCTGGCTCCTCCCAGCACCGGAGGCCGGCTGGTTCACTTCGCCCACAGGTGGTCCAGCATCACCTCAGATGCCTGGGTGCTTCAAGTCGTGAGAGAAGGCTACCTTCTCCACTTCCAACAGGTCCCTCCCTCCTATTTTCCGGGAGAACCTCCACGATTCCCTCTGCACAGGGAATTACTCCTTCAGGAGTTAGCAGGTCTTCTACAGGAACAGGCGGTGGAACCGGTGCCCCACCACCTGAGAGGTCAAGGCTTTTATTCCAGGTATTTTCTAGTACCAAAACAGACAGGAGGCCTCAGACCCATCCTGGACCTGCGCAACCTCAACAGATTCCTCGTGCGGGAAAAGTTCAAGATGCTTACCCTTGGAATCCTTCTGCCCTACCTCCAGCAGGGAGATTGGCTATGCTCCTTGGATCTAAAGGATGCCTACACGCACATCCTCATCCACCAAGCCACCGCCAATACCTAAGGTTTGTGGTGGCAGGAAATCATTACCAGTACAGAGTACTGCCCTTTGGCCTGTCCTCCGCACCGCGGGTCTTCACAAAATGCCTCGCGGTGGTGGCGGCCCATCTCCGGCTTCACGGCCTCTATGTCTTTCCGTACCTCGACGACTGGCTCATCAGAGCAGCGTCCGCTCCGGAGGTCACCAACGCCACACGCCGCACGGTGACTCTTCTGCAGTACTTGGGCTTTGTTATAAACTTCGCAAAGTCCACTTTACTCCCCTCACAAGATCTCGAGTTCATCGGCGCAAGGCTGCACACTCCTCAGACACGAGCGTTCCTTCTGCTCGACAGGGCTCAACGGCTCATGGACCTAGCCGACCGTTTTCGCAGCCAGCCCCTGGTCTCCGCCAGGCGCTTCCTGAGACTACTCGGCCATATGGCTTCCACCGTCCATGTGACCCCCAATGCCCGCCTGAATATGCGGCCTGCTCAATGGTGTCTCCGCAAGCAGTGGCAACAAGCCACAGGCGGCCTAGCAGACCTAGTGCGCGTCTCCGAGCCGCTGATCTCGTCTCTCCGGTGGTGGCGTCAGCGGTCATCGGCCGAACCTGGTACTCGGCATGCCTTTTCAGTCACCTCAGCCGGCCCAGGTGCTGACGACAGATGCATCCCTCCTGGGCTGGGGAGCACATTGCCAAGGGGCCTGTTCTCAGGGCCTCTGGACCACGTGGGAGTCTGCTCAGCAGATCAACTTTCTGGAGCTCAGAGCGATCCGCTTGGCTCTCAAGGCCTTCTCCCACCTGACCTCTCGCCAGTCCGTCCTTGTCCAGACGGACAATCAAGTTGCCATGTTCTACGTGAACAAGCAGGGGGGCACGGGCTCCTTCCTTCTCTGTCGGGAAGCACAGAAGCTCTGCTCTTGGGCCGTCAGTCACGGCGTCCATCTCAAGGCAGTTTATCTCCCAGGCCAAGAAAATTGCCTGGCAGACAAACTCAGCAGGATCCTCCAGCCGCACGAGTGGCGCCTGGATCCCTTGGTAGTTCAGAAGCTCTTTCTAATGTGGGGCCTCCCCACGATGGATCTCTTTGCCAGCCCTCTCAACCGGCAACTTCCTCGCTTCGCTTCTGCTCTCGTCAGCCACATCCCCTTCGGGTTGCGGCAGACGCTTTTCTACTCTCCTGGTCGGAGAGCCTTCTGTACGCTTTCCCTCCCATCCCGCTAGTCTCTCGAACTCTTTTCAAGGTTCTCCGAGACAAAGCCTTCATGATCCTGGTGGCCCCTCGCTGGCCCGACAGCCGTGGTTTCCACTCCTGCTGCAATTAGCGGTTGAGGATCCATTCCCTCTGGGGTTACAACCGGATCTCCTCACTCAGGATCAGGGGTCTCTGCTACACCCCAACCTCAGATCTCTCAATCTAATGGCCTGGCTGCTGAGAGGGTAGTCCTTGCTCCCCTTCTTCTGCCGGCAGAGGTGGAAGAGGTCGTCCTAGCTTCTCGGCGACCTTCTACCCACAAATGCTACGCCCTTAAATGGCGTCGCTTTTCCGTTTGGTGTACCAACAGTCTCAGGATCCCTTCTCCTGCCCGGTGTCGGTGATTCTGCAGTACTTGCTATACCTCTCTAATCTGGGACTTAAGTCCAATTCCGTCAAAGTTCACCTCAGTGCTCTTTCAGCACATCATGTGCCGGTGGACGGCAGACCTCTTTCCAGCGACCCTCTCGTAGCGAGGTTTCTCCGAGGTCTCCTTCTACTTAAACCACCTCTGCGCCCGCCAGCACCTGACTGGGATCTGAATGTGGTGTTACAGCGGATCACCTGTCCGCCTTTTGAACCTATGGCTACCTGTTCTCTCTGTTTTCTTTCTTGGAAAACATTGTTCTTGATAGCCCTCACTTCCGCTAGACGCGTAAGTGAATTGCAGGCCCTCGTGTCTGATCCCCCTTACACTCGGTTCTACAAAAATAGGGTAGTCCTACGGACTCACCCAAAATTTCTTCCAAAAGTGGTCTCCCCTTTTCACATCAATCAGGAGGTGGTACTTCCGACCTTCTTTCCCAGACCACACTCCTGCCGAGCTGAAACGGTCCTCCATACCCTGGACTGTAGAAGAGCATTGAACTTCTACCTTGACCGTACGCGGGAGCACCGTAAAGCTGCTCAGCTTTTTGTGTCTTTTGACCCCAATAAATTGGGGCTCCCGGTCTCCAAGCGTACTCTGTCCATCTGGGTTGCGGACTGTATCGCTTGGGCTTATGGGGCAGCCGGACTCTCCTTGGAAGGTCGAGTCACGGCTCATTGCGTTCGGGCAAAGGCTACGTCAGTGGCTTACCTCCGCTCTGTTCCGCTGGCAGACATCTGCCGGGCCGCTACTTGGTCTTCGAGCCAGACTTTTGCGGTCCATTACTGTCTCGAGAGGGAGTCCCGCAGGGACAGTGCTTTCGGACAGGCAGTCCTCCGTAATCTCTTTGAGGTCTGAGCTACCCTCCATCCCGGATGTGGGCTACCGGTGGGTAATAATTCAGCGAAGATTCCTTCCTTCTGTGCTGCTGAGCTAGAGGGAGCTCATTTTTGTGCTTAGGGTCTCCGGTAGCCTTAAACTTGGGAGTCCCATATGTGAGGACTGACTTCCTGCTTGGTCCTGGAGAACGCGTAGTTACTCACCTGTAACAGGTGTTCTCCAGGAGCAGCAGGAATCAGTCCTCACAACCCTCCCTCCTCCCCTTGGAGTTGCAATCATCTGCTTAAGTTTTTTTGCAAATTTTTATGCTGTCTTTTTTAGCTATGTCATCTGACTGGCTAAGATGGCACCCTTGGGCGGGAAGGGGACCGCGCATGCGCGCTGCAATTCCCAAAGGCTTTCTTTGAAAGCTGGGGAAAATTGCTCCGCGAGGGCTCCTCGGCGCCGACGTCACCCATATGTGAGGACTGATTCCTGCTGCTCCTGGAGAACACCTGTTACAGGTGAGTAACTACGCTTACTCTATAGTAAGGATAAAAAAGAGAAGGAGTAGCAGGAGTGAGTCAGCGGGGAGAGAGCATTGTTACTTCATGTCAAATGTGGCATGTATGCCAAAGATTATATAAACTTAATCGCATGGTTTTGCACAAGCTAAAAGGAACCAAGTGCTGTCTTGTATATTACCTTATTAATATTGGATGGTGCTAGATAAATCAATTATCAAACTTTCATTGAAAACAGTTTGTTAAACATATAAATTGATGACAAACCTCTCGTTCTTCATTGGCAGGAGGAAAATCATAAGATTATGGATTTAAGATTTTGTCATCAAAGTCAAAACTAATTGGAGGGGTGGTGATCAGTGTTCCCTCTAATTTTCTGTAGACTGTGTGCGCATAAAATATCAGCTGTGTGCAGCTTTTGAAAGGTGGTTAAATTTTTGTGCGCCACTTAACGACACTTGGAGTTATATACTTTAAAATTTGACTACATGTCAGAATACAGTATGTACACCACATTGATTTTAATCAAATTAAATGAAAATAGATGATTACTAAATGAAGCAGGAAATTTCTAGTAATTACAATCATAACTTTTAAATTTTAAGACATCTGTGTTTTCTATCAGAATCAGAGCTGTAATTTTTGTGCGCTCTGTTGTAAAGTATGTGCGCTCGCTTGGCGAGGTGTGTGCACGCGCATACGCTCACAGCTTAGAGGGAACAGTGGTGGTGATATTAATAAGACCTCTGGATATTTGCAGGGCAGCATGTGGGTTGTCGCTCCATTCTGTCGTGTCCCACTATTGTTTGGCTGTGTGAGTCAGGAATGATGTGTGTTTTGGTGTCAGTGATCTGCAAGATGGGCTCACGTCCTGCCCTGGTTTGATTACTGTTGGAGTCGCCATGGGATCCTCTGTAGCACCGGACGTTGCTAATCTTTGTTACAAATTTTGAAAAAATCTTTCTTCACACCCATTTCAAAAGCAGGTATTTTTATGGAGACGCTATATAGACATATTTTTCATCTGGGAAGGGACATGTGATCAGTTAGACGTATTTACTAACTGGTTGACTTCATTAGACCCACATCTACAATTCGAATGTACATATAGTTCAGAACAAATTGCGTATTTAGATATTTTAATAGTTTTCTTACCGCCTTGTTCAGAAAACCTACTGACAGGAATTCGTTACTACATTTTAGCAGTTTTCACATTCGTTCTTTGAAAGAAAATTTACCTACAAGTCAATTTTTAAGAGTTCATAGATTATGCGCTACTGATGAAGATTTTGAAAATCAGGCCACATTAATGAGTAATCGATTTTTAGACCATGGTTATCCAGTGCAATGTGTTGAGAAAGCAATTTCGTGCCTGTTTATCAGACAGAGAATCCTTGCTGAAACCACATATTCATGAACAAACGAATAATATAGTCTGTGTGTTAACTTTCTCTGCATATTCAAAGAAAATTACTCAGATTCTAAAGAACGCATGGCATTGTGGAACTTGTGTCTCTTGGGGAAACTGCTAGGTACATATGACCTAGATTGGCCACTATTGGAAACAGAATACTGGGCTTGATGACCTTGGTCTGACCCAGTATGGCATATCTTATGTTCTTATTTTGGAACCCTTACCTTTTTTAAAAGACACTAAGTTAATTGTGGCTTATAAAAGGAATTCAAATTTGAGGGACATTTTGGTTCCATCTGCTCTTAGCAAACCACAGTTTTCACCGAAAGCTGTTGGCCATTTCAAATGTGGCAGATGCACTGTATGTGAAAATGCCATGATTACTAAAAAGGAATTTGTTAATCCTATTCGTATAAAGTCAAATTATGTGACTTTTCGAACTGTGATACACCAAATGTTTGTCTATGTAGGTAAGACTGAAAGGAGTATTAAAACATGCGTTATAGAACATAAAATTTGTATCCGTAGGAAAATTATGGAAAACCCTTTGGTACAGCATTGGCATGAGGCCCAACATTCTATTTCAGATTTGCCTTTTCTTGTCTTAAAAGTAGTAAGACCCCATCGGCGAGGAGGAGATATCAGTAAAGTCCTTCTTAGGATAGAACAACGATTCATATATAATTTACGAACACTACATCCACAAGGTCTAAACCAAGATGTTGATCTTTCCGTTTTTTTTTATAAGTTTTCCTTTCCTCCTCCCCTCCCCTCCTCTCCTTCCCCCTCCCTACCATCCCCCCTTTTTCTTTCTTTTTTTCTTTCTCTTTTAACAGCAATCATTAATGAAGAATGAATATATAAGCCGCGTTTGTTTTTGAAAAGATTTTCGTTATAGCATTTGCATTCTAATATTCTGCAACACATGTCATGTGGGTACACATCGATCTCTATATGCAATAAGATTTTTATGTTCAACACCACAAATCTGTTGGATAACCTTGGCCTCATGAACTTTCACTTTGTTTCGGCGGGAAAATGCCGTTAAATACTTCAGGAAGAACACGGCTCATTCTACATTTGTTTTACAAAATTCTCCACGGAACAGCGGTGAGCCTTCTTTTTCTGTCCTTCTTACTTTATAAAATGGCCAAACTTTGAAAGAATATATTTTATAACATGATTTAATTTTGACAGAACATATTTTATCAATGTATACGTTTGCTTTTTTCGGCAAGGTATATCGTGTTTACGAGCACTATATGCCGTTATTTGTATAAAAGGATCTTCAGAACTAACATGTAGTGTACATATTGTTTTCTAGAATATCTTTTTATATGTTTAATGCACCTCCTTGGGATCACATTTATATAATTCCATAGTTAAGAGCTACACTTCGTTTGGCGTTTCAGTACTTCTCTTGGAATATTGATGTTAGCGATCTCAGCCTCTTGCCGGCTTTGCAAAATTCCTTTTCTTTCATGGTACGCTGGCCGTGCTTTCTTTCATTTGTAAATGTTCTCTATGTGAAAGCAGTGGTAGTGCTTTCTATTTACATTATAAGTATGACATGTGGTCTTTCAAAAACAAGAGATCTTAACGAAATGGTTTTTTTTTTTTTTTTATAAACTTTATTTATAAACACCAGCACTCAAACAAATAACAACAACAACAAGCTCCGAGAGGGGTGGGTTCTGATCCCCTCTGCAGAGCACATATAACATCCAGGTGTAAATTTTTCTTGAAAGTCCCAAAACGGCTCCCATGCCCCCTCCCCCCCAACAGTCACCCTCCAGGCCAATTAAAGAACCAACAGCAGGGGGTCTAACAGCCCATTTGCAAAATCTCATTGCGCACACCAGGACTCAGCACTTGGATGTAGGGGTCCCAGAGTCTTAGAAAGGCCGGCCACCGTCGCACACTGCCCCGGGCGCGGCGACATTCCCAAAGCATCAGTTGATGGAAAACATTCCGCCAGGCCCAGTAGGAGGGCGGGCGCGGTTCCCTCCACCCCCGCAGCAGAGGACCCTTACCCACCAGACAGGCTTTACGCACCAGCAAACGTTCCCATTTCCCTTTGGGCTGGGTGGGGCGCAGTCGATCCAAAACCACGAAAGACCCATCCCACCACACCCGCCGCCCCAACAGTTGCTCCAGAAAAGCACAAATTTTTGCCCAGTACGGCCGTATCAGGCGGCACGTCCACCACATATGGAACAGTGTGGCGAGGGGTTCAGCGCAGCGCGGACAGCTCCCATCCGTGGTAAGATGGCTGCGGAAGGCCCGCCGGGGCGAAAAATGCACCCTAGTTATGCATTTGAATTGTATCTCCCTCCAGTGGGCCCCCACCGCCAATTCAGCAATATGTTGTAAAGCCTCCAACACTGTTCCAGGAGGGACCGCATAGCCCATGTCCTCCTCCCAGGCACGCTCCACCGAGCGGTAATCAACTACCGGCCTAAAGAGGGTTACCTTGTTCCGCAGCTCCCGAATGGAGGGCGGATTCTCTTCCCCCAGCCCAAAGAACTCGACAATTCGCGCGGATCGCTCTGCCCGAAGATCCGCTGCCGGCAAAGAATGAATATAGTGAGATATCTGCAGGTAGGCGAAATAGTGTCCGGACCGCAACTCGTATTCCTCACGGAGAGACTGGAATTTCTTACATTTCCCAGAGAGATCGACCACATGGCCCAGATTACAGATACCCTGCCGAGCCCATACCGAGAACGTACCCGTGTCGGTCCCTGGGGTGAACTGCGCATTGCCCTGCAGCGGCAGCCAACTAGAGACTCTCCAATTGCTCCCCCAGTAGCCATTCAGCCGCCGCCAGGTCCGTCGAACCGAACCCACTATCACACTGTCCACTACTTCGCCCCAGCATAACCGATTGTCTAGATGCAGTAAGGCTAACAACGAATTTGGGGCCGCCAACGCCTCCTCCAAGGCCACCGGTGTATACACTTCCGTGCCCCCTAACCAGTCGCCCAGATGACGCGACTGACACGCCAGGGCATAAGCTTCTATGTCCGGGAGACCCATTCCTCCTTGCTCCCATTTTCCTAGCAGCCGACCCAAGGGAATCCGCGCTTTCTTACCATTCCACAAGAACCCCCGGATTACCCCTTCAATCCGGCGTAGGTCTCTCCGTTGGAACCAAACCGGCAAAGTTTGCATCCAGTAAAGTAACCGCGGCAGAATAACCATCTTAATCGCTGCAATCTTCCCTGACCAAGGATAAGGGGAGTGTTCTCCAGGACAGCAATTGCTCCCGCAATCTACTCAGATTCCATTCTAAATTACTGCGATACAACCGAGTCGGTTGACACGTTAGCCGAATGCCTAGATACGTGAAAAAACTCCTCGGCCCATCGAAGAGGAAACTCCCCTGGCCAACCGGCCTTCAAGAGGCCCAAGACATCAAGGGCCTCGGATTTCTCCATGTTGATAGTTAAACCCGCAAAGCGTCCAAAACAGTAAAAGTTCTGCAACAGGGATGTAAGAGAGGCCTGAGGAGAAGACAAGTGTACCAACAAATCGTCCGCGAAAGCCGATAGTTTGAACTCGTGGGAGCCCATGCGGATACCCTTGATCTCCCGGGATTGCTCCACGCTTCTTACAAAGGGATCCAGGGAGAGCACAAAGAGTAAAGGAGACAGGGGGCAGCCCTGTCGAGTACCCCGATGCAAAGGAAAAGGATCAGATAAAAACTCCGTTACAATAAATGGCTGCCATCGGGTCCGCATATAAACTACGAACCATCTTACAAAAGGCAGGTCCTAGGCCATAACATGGGAGCAAGTAATGGAGATATTGCCAATCTACCCTGTCGAAGGCTTTCTCCTCCGCATCGAAGCTGACTAACACCGAGGGGATCCGTCGACGGTGCACCCATTCCAACGAGGAGAGGATTTTACGGAGATTCCGGACGGCATGACGCTGCTTGACAAATCCGACTTGCGATTCATGAACCAGCATACCTAACACCCCCGCCAGGCGATCCGCCAAAATCTTGGCCAATAGTTTAACATCAAAGTTGAGCAGTGAAATGGGACGATACGACGCTGCCCGCAAGGGGTCTTTCCCAGGCTTGGGGAAAAGCGTAATGTGGGCCTGATTCCCCCCCATCGGAAGCCACCCTGCTCCGTCCTTTTTAGTGTGAAGGGCCACCAGCGCCGGGGAGATATAGTCATTGAGAAGCTTATACAACTCCGCCCCCAGCCCATCTGGCCCTGGGGCCTTATAGCAGCTCGCCTTAGCTATCGCCTGTTGTACCTCTTGGAGGGTCAGCGGTTGGTCAAGCAGCGCCCTCTCCGTTTCATTCAAACGCGGCAATTCCAGTTCCTGGAGATAAGTCTTCATCCGTTCCGGAGAGCCCGCCTCTGCCGAATAAAGTGTCTGAAAATAGGAGCGAAACACCTGAGCAATCCGCGGGTTATCCCTATGAAGGGTCCCCTGTTCGTCCCTCACGGCCGCTATCATGCGCGATCCCCGGGGGCCCCGCAGACAGCGTGCCAACAGTTTGCCTGGTTTGTCCCCCTGGCAGTATAATTGATAGCGGTAATACATAACCGATTTCTTTGCCCGCTGATGCAGGAGCTCGTTCAGGGCCGTTTTTCGTTTCCCACAACTGTGTTTTAAGAGCCGGACTAGGGGCGCAGGCTTGCCGTCGGCGAAGTTTTGTGACAGCTTTCTCAAGACGGAGAATCTGTTCCGCCCGTAGCCTACGTTTCCGGGCCATATATCCAATGATGTCGCCTCTCAGGACCACCTTGGCCGTCTCCCATACCAGCTCGGGTTCCGCTTGGTGGCCGGCATGATCTGATTCGAACTCCTGCCATCGTCGGATCAGAAACTGACGGAATTGGGCGTCTTTGTACAGTTCCAGCGGGAACCGCCAGATGCGCGCTCCCGGGCTATCACCCACCCCCTGCAATGTGAGCCAAATCAATGCGTGGTCAGAAATCTCCGCAGGGCCAATCTGCGCGTCATTCACCTTGGCAAACAGACTTTTAGTAGTCAACAAGTAATCAATTCTAGCGCTTGTCCCATGCGCACGAGACTGGTGGGTGAAGTCCTTTTCATCCGGATGCAAAAGCCGCCAAGGATCGACCAACCCTAAACGGGTGCACAGACGCAGGAGCGCACGGGCCGAGTGAAGGCGTTCCCTGGGACCCCCTCCCCGTGAAGTATCTAAGGCAACGTCCATAACTCCATTAAAGTCGCCACCCATAATCAAAGGCAGCTCCGGCAGCTGTTCGATTTGTGAAGCCAAACGAGAATACAAGGCAGCGTCTAAACACGTTGGGACAATACAGGTTACCGATAAGGACCGGTTGCCCCCCCAATAGACCGTGCAGCACGATTAAAACGGCCCGTAGGGTCAATGACCTGCTGGAGAACCTCAAATCGGGTATTTTTATGTATAAGCACTACCACGCCCCCCTTACGGCCCACAGCGGGTGCTCCCCAGACCTGCCCCACCCAACCTCGTTGAAGTTTACGGTGTTCTTCTTTTGTCTGGTGGGTTTCTTGGAGCAAAACAATATCAGCCCGCTGTCTGGCCAAGGCTTGCAAAATTTTGGATCTTTTAATGGGACTCCCCAACCCGCAAACATTCCAGGAAATAATTTTCAGAGTCGCAAAATATCAAATTGCTGTATCACCCCTATCAGTATCAATGTCTGGGATAGAGTCCCCCCAGCCTGGGACTCCCCCCATCTCCAATGTGTGGTGCCCCCCCAAGAAATAGACCTCTGTATCTGGGCGTGACTGTTAGACCCCCCCCAATACCCTACCTCCCCTCCTCCCCCCCACCCCCCACTCACCCCCCTTTCCCCAAGCCACCCTCCCCTCCCACGCTCTCATCCTCCCAATCCACCTCCCATCTCCACACCTCCTACCCCCCTTAGAGACCCACATCCTACCTCAGTCTAAGACTGTGTAAGGTCACCTCGGAACCCCACGGGACCACCGCGGGATCCATCCCCCAGCACCAGCACCCAAAATAGATTCCCCCCCCCGGGGCCCCCCGGCCCCCCCCCCCCCCCCCGCTGCCCATTGCCCTGTATCGCCCGCGGGGTGAGAGGGGTTTGGAACGGGCACTACTGTGATTGCTTCGCCTGTCCCCCATCTCTGCGCCCGTCTACATTGCCTGGGATTCGAGGGGGGGCCTCGAGGAATAGGGGGAACAGAGAAAAAAAAACCCTCTAATGGTGAATAGTAAGCTGTTGTCTCAAAGTACAAGCGGAACATACTTACATTACCCCCGAGACAGTTGAGAGTTGAAGGCAATACATATATAGCAGAAAAGGCAACGAGATTAACATGGTAGCCCTTCAAAAGGTTTTTACAGTCCAGCTAGACACTAAAATATCTGGAGCGAACCAGAATGTAACTCCAAGTCTCAGTAGCCACCTCCCTAGGGGAATCCCCTCACTCCAGGAGACTGGCCACCGCCATATAACTGGAACAGGCAGTTCGACAGCAAAAGATCCCATCGCGCTCAATGCGCTATGTCCGCGGTGTTGGTTCCGGCCTGAGCCGGCTGCTCTTCCTGTAGTTGCGCTAAGAAGGTCTTGGCCTCTCCCGCCGACGCAAATGTGAGGTTGTGGCCCAGATGATGAACCTTCAACGTGGCTGGAAAGGCTAGGGAGAAGCGGATCTTTCTCTCAAAGAGGGCTGAGCAGACCGGTGAAAACTCCTTACGTTTCGCAGACACCACGGTGGAATAGTCCTGAAACAGGAGAATTTTTGCGTTGTTCAGCTGAAGACCCTCGTGCTGTCGGTAAGCTCGTAGGAGGCGTTCCTTATGCGCAAAGTTTAAGATTTTAGCAATAACCACTCTAAGGCCGGGCTCTGTTCTCCGACCAAGGCCCGATGCGATGAGCACGCTCCACTTTTAGGTCTCCCACTAAAGTAGGTAGACCCAGCTCTTCCGGGAGCCATTTTTCGATCAGCGGCAGTAGCTGAAGATCTGTTGTTGTTTCGGGGACGCCGACCAGCCGGAGGTTATTCCGGCGCGAACGATTCTCCAGGTCGTCCACCTTACTCTGTAGAGCCGCGAGCTGTGCACGTGTGTCGGCGTGCAGTCTCTCTCCTGCCGACCGTCGTCCGTCCTCTATTGCCGACACACGGTGCTCAAGGACATCGATTCTCTGGCCCTGGGCTGCCAACGTCTCCCCCATCTCTCCCAGCTTAGTGAGAATTTGATCCAGCTTGGGATGTAGATGCCGGGCCACCTCCCGCGCCAACTCCTCAGACGCCGAATCTCCACTCTCCGTGCCCGGAGAGGAGGGGTGCGTCTCCATTGGTGTGGCGGCCCGGGATTTTGGCGCCTTCTCCTCTCCTTCTCCTTCTCTTTTCGCACCGGGGGCGGCATCTAGAAGCACCAAAAGGCAGCAAGATAAGGAGGCTGTATTAGGGCTGCGATCTTCACAATCGGCACCGGTCCCTGGGATTTTAAAACGCCGTTTTTATAGCAGATATGCCGCGGTGGTCCCGGAGCAAGCAAAGAACGTCCTCACTTGCTCATGAGTCACGTGACCTCTCTAACGAAATGTTTTTAAAAAGCAAACATACATAGTCTACATTGTCATTTCACTATTTTACATGAATATAGGTTTTCTTGTAATTGTATTTAAATTCTTACCACTAATAGATGCACCTTTGATGCAGTATTTAATAGTCCGTTTGAAATATCTATAACAAAGGTCTGTTCTCTGATGGCATTCTTAGTCATTTTTATGCCATATGGGTTAAGACGATTTTTACATTTAGTTGGTTGACTTTCTTTACATGGAAATATAGCAATATCTTATTCCACAAGTATGTGACATGGCTCTCTTAACCTGTAGATGTTTTTTAGTATACATATATACACATTTTTTAAAGAGGCTCTCTAAGATAATTTAAACCAGGGTCTTTTTACATTTTCTGATGGTTCGTTTGCCCAGAGCTCCTCTTTCCCCTCTCGTTTTTAGGTTTGATATATATTCTACAGTAGCATAATTTATGATTTTGATAGGTCTAATCTTTCTTTTAAATAGTTTTTTTATCTTGTGGTTTTCTCATGGATAAAGAAATTTTTTATTTTTTTTTATCAATTTCATCAATTTTTATATTCACATGTATATATTTCATGTCTATTTAGTGGATGATGTTCTTTTTCATTTCAGTGGTGTTTGTCTCTATTTACATGAAAGATTTGTTTGAAGGTATTGATATTTTTATGTTTCATCTATTGTTTTTTTTTTAAGTCATTTTGGTTCCAGTATATCCTCATCTCTGTTCTGTTAGGTTTAATTTATGTATAAAAAATATATATATAAAAGCATATTAGTTATTTATAGTTCATATTTATTATCACATTTTCTATCTATAATTTTTATAGTGGATTGTTTTAACATATCAGTATTTGTATCATTATAATTCATATATAGGTAGTTGATACACTTTGTATGTTGTCATGATGCGGGCACTAATAAAGTTGGTTTTAAGAAAAGAAATCCTGTTTTAGAAGAACTAGATGTGCAGTTACCTCCAGGCACAGCTAGAGGGAGCAGGAACAGACATACTGGTCTTAATGAACCTAAGCTCACTGATGACCTGCAGCTGAAAGGGAACCAGGAAGTCAGCAGTAACGGTTCACTTTATAAGCCAGAGCAGAATGCTTCTGGAGAGGAGGGGCATAAGGAGTGGCATAAGCAGCAGTGGAAAAGAAAGCAGTGGACACAGCAGGAGCTAAGGAAGGAGGAGAAAGAGGAAGAAGGAACTGGAGCTGGACTAGAAGGAGAAACAGCAGAGAAGCCTGGAGGCTATCAAGGACATAAGCCTGATTGCTGTGGAAGAAGCCAAGCTGAAAGCTGGAGGAGAAACAGACCTCACAAGGTGGGAAGCCAGAAAGCCCAAACTGGACCTGTTGTGCAAGGGGAGTTTGGTGGAAGTTGCTCCAAGGTGAGAGGCTCTTCCACGCCTAGTTCCTATACTCTGCCTGTTTGTAACATAGAAGAAAGCTAAGAACCAGAGAGGGAGGTTCTGACAGAAGCTTATCTCTAGAAGATCATTACCCAGTTTCACCTATTCAGAGGGAAAAGCATTTTTATAAGCAACGGACGTTTTTACTCAGTGAGCCCAGGTATGAGGCATTGAACATTAACTGTAATGATTGTACTGCTAAAAGCTATGCTAAAAGAAGGATTCCTCCTAAGGGAAACAAGAATGCAGATTGGTTTCACATAACCAGGGACTCTTAAGGCTGGCGGTAGGTTAGTGAACCAATCTGCACTCTTGTTTCCCTTGTTGTTGTTAAGTGCCGTCGAGTTGGAGTCGACTCATGGCGACCCTCTGGATAGCTATCCTAAATTGTGTTCGGTCTTCAGTCAGGCGGCTCATTGACGACAGACTGGTACCCGTAGCTGCTGTTATTGTAGCGATCCATCTCATTGCTGGCCTTCCTCTTTTTGCGTTGACCTTCTATCTTGCCAAGCATGATGTCTTTCTCTAATGATCTCTCTCTCTCTCTTCGCATGATGTGTCCGAAGTATGAAAGCCGAAGTCTTGTCATCTGAGCTTCTAAAGAAAGCTTAGGTTTGATCTCCTCTAGTACCCGACTGGTTTGTTCTTCGGGCAGTCCATGGTATACACAGTATTCGCCGCCAGCACCATAATTCAAAGGCATCAATTTTCTTCCTGTCTGTCTTTTTCACTGTCCAGCTTTCACATCCATATGATGTTATTGAAAATACCATGGCTTGAACAAGTCGAATCTTTGTATGGAGAGACACATCTCTGCTCTTGAGAATCTTATCTAGGTCTTTCATAGCCATTCTGCCAAGAGCAATGCGTCGTCTGATTTTCTTGACTGCTTGTTGCTTCTTTATTGATAGTTGATCCAAGTAGGTTAAAGTTGTTCACAATTTCAATTTCTTCTCCTTCAACGATGAACCTGTTGATTATGCTAGTTGTCATGATCTTTGTCTTCTTTACATTAAGGTGCAGGCCCATTTTGAGACTATGTTCTTTGATTGTGAGAAGCAAATGTTTCAGATCATCTTCGCTTTCAGCCAGTAATGTGGTATCATCAGCATAGCGAAGGTTGTTGATGAGTCTTCCACCAATCTTCACACCTCTGTTGTCTTCATACAGTCCTGCTTCTCTGATGATTTGTTCTGCATATAAATTAAACAGGTAGGGGAAAAGTATGCAGCCTTGTCTTATACCTTTGCTTATTTTAAACCATTCTGTTTCTCCTTGTTCCGTTCGAACTGTTGCTTCTTGATCAATGTACAGATTACGCAAGAGAACGATCAGGTGTTCTGGTATACCCATGCTTCTTAATGTGGCCCAGAGTTTCTCATGGTTTACACAGTCAAAAGCCTTGCTATAGTCGATAAAGCACAAATAGATATCCTTTTGGTATTCTTTAGTCTTTTCAAGGATCCATCTCACATCCGCAATGATGTCTCTCGTTCCTCGCCCTTTCCTGAACCCTGCTTGCACTTCAGGTAGTTCTTGTTCTAGGTATGGCTGTAGTCTCTTTTGAATAATCTTCAGTAGAATCTTGCTGGCATGTGGGATCAGAGCGATTGTGCGATAATTTCCACAGTCAGTGGATCACCTTTCTTTAGTATTGGTATAAACACAGATCTTTTCCAGTCAGTTGGCCATGATGTTGTCTTCCATAATTCTTGGCAGAGCCTTGTAAGTACGGTAACAGCTGCATCAGATTGCTGCAATACTTCTATGGGAATGCTATCAATGCCTGGTGCTTTGTTCTTTGATAAGGCTTTCAATGCTGCTTCAACTTCTTCTTTCATCACCAATGGTTCCTGATCATAAGGTATAGGTTGAAACGGCTGTTGGTCCACTTGATCTTTATCATATAAAAACTCTGTATATTCCTTCCACCTTTTCTTGATCTTCTCAGCATCATTCAACATAGAACCTTGAGCATCTTGTAACATTCCAATTCGGGGCTGGAACTTTTTCTTTAACTCTCGCAGCTTTAGGAAAGCCGATCTTGTTCTTCCTCTAATAGTTTTCTGCTTCTATTTCCTTGCAAGTGTCATTGTAGTACTTTTCCTTGTCCTGTCTTGCTGCACGTTTGGAAATCTCTGTTGAGTTCTGCGATTGTCTTTCTTTCTCCTTTGGCTTTAGCTTCTCTCTGCGTTTCTGGGCAATTTTCAGAGTTCTTCTTCCGTCATCCATTTTGGCCGTTTTTTCTTTTTCACCTTTTGTAGAGACTTCTCGCTTTCTTCCAGCACAACCTTCTTGATGTCATTCCATAACTCTTCCGGAGCTCTGTCATTTGTATCTAAAGCAGCAAATCGATTTTGCAGGCAGTCTTTAAATTCCAGTGATATATTCTCAAGGTCATATTTTGGTGCATTCATGAGTGGTTTGCTCTTTTTCAACTTTAGCTTGAGTTTGCATACTAGTAGTTGATGATCTGTACCACAGTCAGCTCCAGGTTTTGTCTTTGTTGATGTTACAGAGCTTTTCCATCGTTGACTTCCACAGATGTAGTCAATTTGATTTTTATACAATCCATTGGGTGAAGTCCATGTGTACAGTCGTCGCTTGTGTTGCTGGAAGAAGGTGTTTGAGATGAATAGATCATTGGTCTTGCAGAATTCTATCAATCTTTCTCCAGCTTCATTTCTGTTGCCAAGTCCATATTTTCCAACTACTTTGCCTTCTTCTTTGTTGCCAACGTTTGCGTTCCAGTCACCCATGACAATCAGGATATCCTTATAGCATGTTCTGTCAATTTCAGCTTGTACTTGTTCATAGAACTCTTCAATTTCATTCTCTTCTGCAGCTGTTGTTGGGGCATATACTTGAATTATAGTTGTGTTGATAGGCAATCCTCGTAGACGAATAGAGATTTAAGCGTTCGCTGACTGCATTGTATTTCATTACAGTTCTTGCAAGTTTCTTCTTTATTATAAATGCAACACCATTTCTTCTTTGTCTTTTATTTCCAGCATAGTAGACCATGTGATCATCTGATGCAAAGTGCCCGATGCCAGTCCATTTCAGTTCGCTGACACCCAACAGATCAAGTTGTACACGTTCCATTTCATTCTTGACCACCTCCAACTTCCCTTGGTTCATGCTTCGTACGTTCCATGTTCCAATGTGTAAGACATCTTTACAGCTTCTGACTCTCATTTCATGCGCAGCTACATCAGCAGTCAGACTTCCCGAGGGCTTTGATCCAACCACATCATAAATGCTGGCTTTACTCTGAAAAGTCTTCAGCTCTTCCCCAGTAGCTAGTTGAGTGCCTTCCGACCTGGGAGTCTCATCTTCCAGCACCATAGCACAATTTGTTTTGTTGTAACTATCCATTGGGTTTTCATGGCAAGATACAGAAGTAGATTGCCGGGCCTTCCTTCCGCGCAGTTTAAGTTTGGTGTTGTTGCCGTTGTCACAGAAATGTGATCCTCCGCCGTCAACACTATCCCATTCTGCTGCTGCCCAGATGGGTGGTTTGTCTTCGTCTGGCACCTCAGCTGAGACCTGTCCATCTTGGGAGACCCTGCCAGTAGTTAAACTACCGATAGTTTAGCTCTCAGCATCACTGATGTACGCAAGCCCTCACAGCACGACAAGCTGCAAACCAAGTGAGAGCTTGTTTCCCTTAGGAAACTAAATTATCAAAATTATCTATTTATGTATATATAACCACAAAGAAATATTAAAACTGAGAGAGCGTGCAGCAGGAGCGAACAAACCTAGTTAATCTGATACGTATATCAAAATGAGGAAGAGAATATATCTAAAAACAATTACAAATCATCACAAATTTAAAATCTATATCGTAAAATCATAATGGATCAAATAAAAAGAAGATATTACTAAAGACCATTAAAATATATTCAAAATGATCTACAACTACTATAAAATTATATTAATGAAATTAAACTAAAATTAAATAAATTAAAGCAATCTGGATCCTTTCCGACAATGCCACCACGGTGGCCTACATCAATTGTCAGGGAGATACAGGAAGCAATCTGCCCGAGAACAAGGTTACTCCGCTGTCGATTTGGGTGGAGGCGAACCTCCCAAGTGATTTCCGCTGCTCATGTGGCAGGAAAAGAAAACACAAGTAGTGAGTGGTCCCTTAACACAGCAATTTTTGCTCAACTGGTCAGTCTTTGGGGACAGCTGAACATGGATCTGATGGCCACCTTGAAGAATGCAAAAGCACCCCACTTCTTCAGCAGGCGAAGAGCAAATGTTGGAAAGCCTTGATGCGGAGATGGGGAAACAGAGGGACTTCTGTATGTTCCCCCCCCTGACACCCCCCCCCCCCCCCCCCCCGTGGGCACTCCTTTTGCAGAGAATCGAGACTCATCAGAAGCTGGTGGTGTGTGTTGCCCTGGATTGGCCTCGGAAACCATGGTATTCAGATCTTGTCTGACTGATGGTAGACCATCTATGGCACCTGCTGGCACAGACCAGTCTCCTCTCTTGGTTCCATCCTAATGCCTCAGGTGGATCAATTCTTGCTTATGGCCTGGCTCTTGAGAGGGCTCGGCTGAGAGAGAGGGGCTGTTCAGCACCAGTGATGACAACATTATTGAAGGCATGCAAGCGGTCCACTTCTGTTGTATGTGCAAGTGTGGGGAGTGGTGTTCGGAAAAGGACTGTCGACCATAATATGCTTTTTTTATCTGATATTTTGGCCTTTCTGAAGGCGGGTTTGGAGAAAGGCTTGGCGTGCAATTCACTATGGGTGCAAGTGGTGGTGCTAGCTGCTTGTTGGGGGTAAGTCCAGGGGATGTCCTGATGGCCTATCCCAATATGGTGCAGTTCCATAGAATGGTGAAACACGTTTTGCCACCGGTGAGGTCTTTACTTCCGTCCTGGGACCATAATCTAGTGTGTCAGCCTTAACGGAGATGCCTTTAGAGCCGGTGGGTGCTTCCTCCTTGAAGGATTTGACTTTGGAGATGGTGTGTTTGGTGGCTATTTTGTTCAGCTTGATGGATTTCCGTGCTGCAGGCGTTGTCACGAACCATTTCTCTCCATATTGAAGGAGAAGGTGGTAGTGTGTCCTGTGTCATCCTCCTTTCTGCCCAAGATGGTCTTGGTTTTTCAGTCAAATAGGCACTAGCACCGAGGAGCATCAGCTGCATTTATTTGTTATTATCGTCAGAGTACCTATGAATGACTAACATATGGAACTGTTTCAGAAGTCAGAATGGTGGTTTGTCCTTTTTGGTGGACCGTGGAAGGGCGAGGTGGCATCCAAAGCCTCAATTGCCCAGTGGGTGTGGGAAGCAATTGCTTCAGCCTACCTTTTTGCAGAGTAGGGAGCCGTCCAAAGGGCTGCATGCACATTTGACCAGAGCGCAGTTGTCGTGGGCAGAGGCTGGCTTGGTTCCACTGATATCTGTTGGGCAGCAACTTGGTCCTCTTTGCATTCCTTTGTGCGTCATTACTGCCTAGATGTGCAGGCTGCGGGTGATGCACAGTTCGGACCTGCATTTCTCCAGGCTTTTCTCGTGGGTCCCTCCCGGGGTTAGTATTGCTATGGTACATCCCATTAAGACAATAAGGAAGGTGAAATTATATCTTACCTGCTAATCTGCTTTCCTTGAATCCTTCCAGTCCCGTCCCCTCCCCATATTCTCTGGCTATTCTGTCAATGCGTACATTGGTGATCCCGGTTGTGAAGAGTATATTGAAATTGTGTTGGTTCCAGGAGTGTGCTGAGCCCTCAGGTTGGGCAGGAGTCCTGCGGGGGTACCATCGTCTACTGCCGGGGTCTCAAACACGCGGCCCGCGGGCCGCATGCGGCCCGCAACCGAACTTTGTGCGGCCCGCGACGGAGGAAAAAAAAAAAACACAAACCCTGTCTTCTGCTGCTGCTGCCGCCGTGGTAGCAGCACAATCAGCTGTTCGCGGTCCCTTCTCCTCAGCCCGGAAGAGCCCCGAGTCTGCTCCTTTAGCGGCGGGCTTTTCAAGATGCAAAGAGAATATTTCCCTCTCGCGCGGCTTGTCAAGCCGCGCGAGAGGAAAATACTCTCTTCGCGGCTTAAAAAGCTCACCGCTAAAGGATCAGACTCGGGGCTCTTCCGGCATAGGAGAAGGGACCGCGAACAGCTGATTGTGCTGCTACCACGGTGGCGGCGGCGGCAGCGCGGCAGCAGCAGACAGGGTTTTGTTTTTAGTTTATTTACTTGGCCTGATGGGGGGGGGGGGGTTAGGACTGGAAATGGGCAGATGGGGTTAGGACTGGAGGTGGTCTGATTGGGGGGGGGCAAAAAAAAAAAATGGGGTTATGGGGGGGCTAAGAATTAAAATGGGTTGATGGGAGGTTTAGGACTGGAAGTGGGCTGTTGGGGGCTTAGGAATGGTAATGGGCTATGGGGGGGCGAGGACTGGAAATGGGCAGATGGGGTTAGGACTGGAGGTGGTCTGATTGGGGGGGGCTAAGACTAAAATGGGGTGATGGGGGGGCTAAGAATGAAAATGGGGTGATGGGAGGGTTAGGACTGGAAGTGGGCTGTTGGGGGGCTTAGGACTGGTAATGGGCTATGGGGGGGCTAGAACTGGTAATGGACTGGGGGGGTTGCTAGGACTGGAAATGGGCTGAGTAGAAGGGGGGGCTTGAACTGCAAATAACTGATGGGGACGGGGTTTTGGAATGGAAATGGGCTGAGTGGAAGGGGGCTTGGAATGGAAATGGGCTGATGGGGAGGGGGGCTTGGAATGGAAATGGGCTGATGGGGAGGGGGCTTAGAAAGGAAATGGGCTGTGAGGGGAGGGAGCTAGGACTGGAAATGGGCTTAGTTGGGGGGAGCAAGGACAGGAAATGGGCTGATGGTGGGGCTAGAATAGGACTGGAATGGGCTGATGATGCGGGGACTAGAAGGGAGCAGATGCTGGGTGGGGCTGAAACTACAAGGGAGCTGATGTTGGGGGAGGATTAGAATGGGATAGGGCTGGGAGAGTAAAATGGAGAGGGGAAAAATATTTTGTGTGGGAGGGAAGAAAAATCTACAATTGGCCAGGTACTGGGTGAGTAAGTGTGGATTGAGAATGGAGGGGTAAAATTTGAGTGGATGAAATAGGAATGAGGAAAGAGCAAAAGGAAAAAGATTACATGTTAAAGCAGATGCAGAGAGAGAAAGGAAAAAAAACTAGAAGAGAGAAGAAGTACAAATGGACAGCAGACCATGGAGAGTTAGCAGAAGACACCAAGAAACCAGAAGAAAGTGGCTGGCACAATTGCAACTGAAAAAAAAAAATGCACAAAAGGTAGAAAAATATCTCTTTATTTTGAATTAACTGGAATATGTCAGCTCTGGGAAATGTGCATCATTAACGTCTGTGCTTTATTTAATACAAGAGGAAATTAATTTATAGTTTTATTTCTACAGTGTTGTTGTACATTCCAAGTTTGGCTTTTGGGGTTCCCAGTTTAATTATTGTCTTCCTGTTTCTAAATTTTGATTCCTTGTTTGGTGATGGTGTATGTTCTGCATGTGTAACTGAGCTGAGGTATTCTGTTTATGTAATTCCTATTTGACATTGCCACTTGTTCTCTTTCCCCAGTAGGTCATGTATTGTTATTCTCTGAAATGTATTGGTTTAATATTTGCAGTGTTGCCTTTTGATAGTTAGGGTATGGTGCTTTGTGAGTCCTGGTAGTGCTGTTACGATACGGTGGGTTTGCTATGGGTTCTAAATGGGTAGTGTTTGTAGTAGTTCCTAATGTGCCTGGCGGTTGGCACTGGATTATAGTAATGTAGAAATCTTTTAGTCTTTCTTTATCCATACGCTCATTAAGAGGCATGTTTACTAAAAGTTAGTTTATGGTAACATTATGCAAATATTTATTCAAATGATTTCCCTTATGCAAATTAGGCCTGCGTCTTGTGCGGCCCCCGGGTTACTTTACAAGTCCTCATTTGGCCCTCAAAGCAATTTGAGTTTGAGACCCCTGGTCTACTGCATACTACAGGGGAAAAAAAAACACGAAAAGGAAAAGTATAGAATCTGGATAGTGGGGGGGGGGGGGTTGTAAAAGAAAAGTACAGTTATTGTTTGGTTTGTTCATATTAGTTCTTAATTGTTGATCTTTTGGAGTCTGCTTTGTCAATGGAATACTGAGCCTGATAGGAGGTGTCAGCTGCCTATGTTGAGTGACATCATCAAGACTTGGCATGCTTAGTCGTCTCCAAGCTGCTGGTGAGGTGTGAGAACCCACGAGACTGGACTGGAGGGGCTCAAATTAGCAGGTAAGATCCAATTTCACCATAGTGTTCAACTGTGATTTTGAGCCCTGGTGAAAGGGAAGCAGAGTCTGAAAACAATCCAAAGTTTTTGTAGCCTGAGGCTGTTTACATCAGTTGTAGACTTACCTTAAAGGTTTGTCCACTGGCACAGTAAACTAGCTCTGTTAAACCACTGACGACATATTCTTGTACTATACAGAGCAGAGAGGATCAGGCATGAGGCTTGTGCTGCTCATCTGGTTTGATGGGAAGCTTTTCAGCAGTGTTTAGAGGGTGTACTTCAGGCATTTTTCTCTGAAAGCTAGGTCACTCCTGGTGTTGTGTAGATGTTTGACTGCTTTAGCAATTGTTGAAGGAAGGAAATTGCAGCACCAGATGTGGCTGTGACTGACATCTGTCAGGCCATGTTGAGTCTTATGCTGCCACATGCTGGCCTTTAAAACATTTTCACTGAAAGCCATTATTTTAAAGTTATTGCTGGACCGCTCGGTGATAGACTATGATTAAAGGTCTGTGTCAAGGTTGTGCTGTGTGACTCTGCAACTCTCTTCTCCCCCTTCCCCCCACACTGCTTTATGGCCCAGAAATAAGTTGAAGCCTAGTTAGGTAGCAGGGGGGAGAGAGTCCCAGAGCTGGCCCCATGCAGTTACTATGGGAAGAAGCATCTCACCGCACCAAGACTGGAACCGCAGTTAATGCAGATGTGCTTACTGCCACCCATTGAGGTAATGACTCTTGTTAACCACAATGTGCAATGAACTTCCACTCTCCTCCCTAAACCCACCCAGTCCCTGCCCCTTTGCATGCTAAGCAGTTGGCGCAAGATTTTTTATATTTTTAGCCCATGGTAATAGTGGAGGAGTAGCCTAGTGGTTAGAGCAACTGCCTAGTACCCAGAAGATCAAGGGTTCGATTCCCACTGGCACTCCTTGTGACCTTTAGGCTAGTCACTTTACCCTCCATTGCCTCGGAAGAAAAGGCTGGCAATCTACTTCTGGTGATACATTGCCAAGAAAACCCAGAGGTAGCTGGGTCGCTATGAGTCAACACTGACTTGATGGCACTAAAAAAATAAATAAAATGTTACCACGGTCCTGCACTGTCTACAGTGCGCTAAAGGCCTCTGTAACCATATCCCTTCATATGGTGGTATGTTTTTGATTTTATTTATTCTGTTAACTAACATTCTTTGGGTATCGTGAAGAAAGGTGCCTACTATCACCAGTTCATTGGGGGGGGGGGGGGGGGGGGGGTTGAATGGGAACATGTCAACCTGATGAGCATCTTCTAAAGACATAATCAGTCTGTCGTTTGTTTCTTTCTTCTCTAGTGCACTATGCTCATGACAAACTGGACGATTTTATTAGCATCATTAATGCCCAGCTGCAGTCGCTGTTTATGCAGATCAGGAAGGGAATGGCAGAAGATGATGGACAACAATACTATGCACTGGTAAGTGTGGCAGCCATCAAGAATTCACACAGGAGGTTCAGTGAAAAGCAGAGAAGCCAGTGCACAACCAAATCACAGAGCAAAATGAATGTAAAGGCCAGACTTCAAAATCTGGATGTGAAAGACTTTATTCCAAGCAGTAGATATGAGATGTCCGGAGCAGAATAGAAGAGCTCCCCCCCCCCCCCCATGCCTCAGCTATTTAATTTATGGACATTTCTATAAAAGCTCCTTTTAAATTAAGATTTGAAAATGGCTCTAGTTATCTAGAGAAAAGTAATAAACACCGTGGACTTTATAGATTTGTTGTTCAAGCGCACTAGTGGCAGGACCTGCACCACTGCAGTGGAAGTAATTCACCCTCCCTTCATCTATTTTTTTCCCTTCTCATGCCCTGTCTCAACCTGAGCCATCATGGGCTCCAAGATCCACACTAGTCCCCTTTGTTGTCCTCTGGCAGGTTTCCTCACCTCCCCATCCCCTGTAATAGATAACAGCTTGGGTCACATACCAGCTTGATGCTTCTTCTGGTCTTGTATTTCGACATGAATTCCAGTCTGATATCACCCCATACTGACATTTCCCTGTACTAACATAGAGCATATGTATTTTTAAAAAAGCACAGATACAGTAAATTCAAATAGATTCAATGCATTTTTATATCCAGGACAGTGAAAAGTTCATCTGCCTGCAGTTCCAAAGTGTTCTCCTCTGTAGAGAGCTGGCAATTAACCTTTGTACTCGTAGCTAAGAATACACCTGTTTGAACTTTTAGAAATTCTTCAGAGAATGAAATGGAATGAAGCATACCGTTACAGTTTACGCTATTATGTAAATTGATTTGGATGATCGCAGGCTCATACTGAGTCTCCATACTTTCATGCCAGAGCAAAATATCCTATGTATTCCTTCCTATTTGCTCCAGAATTTCTCTAGAGCACTGTGTTTCTCGGGCCATTCCCAGAGTACTCCCCAGCCAGTTTTGTTTTCAGGATATCTGCTATGAACATGGATGAGAACAATTTGCATGCACTGCCTTTGTTGCTTCGAAGCACAGGTATCTCCACATCTGTCCAAGAGGTCTAATTCTGGAACTGGGTTTACCTTAAATCTCAGTTTTCAAAATAATACCCATGCCAGGCTCAAACTCAATTACTGGGCAAGTTTATCATATGTGAATATGCGAGCCCCTCCATTGCAGTGTGCTGCAGCATGGCTTGATCTTAGCAAAGAAAGTGGAACTCTCTAGGTTCTCTGGAGCACCAGGTTCATTTAACTTTTTACCATAAAGATATATTTTGAGTCTCTGACCAAATTTCATCCCAGTCCTACTTCTTCAGCTATATGCTGAGCTGATTTATTCCATTTGCAGATGATAGATCTGTGGCAAGAGAAGTCACCCAAAGATTCAACTAATCGACCATATAGCGTGGAAATAGTTGCTGGTTTTTTTTTTTGTTTTTTTTTTTAAACATTGAACAGCATTAATTCAAATATATTTAGTTTCCTTGGGGAGCCATCCTTTCAGCCTTTCCCACATGAATGAATTTTGAATCTGCAGATGATTGACATGGGTGTCTTCCTGGATTTCATACTGCTGTATCATGCCTTCAAAACTTTGCTCTTCGGTCCAAATTTGCCATACAGAATTCATTCCTCTATTCTTCCAATTCTATAAGGCAGTGGAAAAGATGAAATAAGACTCAGCAGGATGCTTTTGAATAAAGGACACAGGAGAACTTGCTACTGGAAAGGCATGAACTAAATGCAAATAAGAATACCACACTCGGGTCCTATAGGAAAGATTTCAGATTTGTCTAGGTTTAGTTTATAGTCTGGTACTAACCTACCTCCCCCCCCCCCCCCCCGAACCTGAAGAAGGTGGATGCTGATTTTCAGGTGATGTTATCACATAAAGGACACAGCATATGATCTCTATGAATCTTAAACTCGGTAATGTGTTTTTGAATTTCCAGTCTCTTGTGTTAGGGATTCTGTAGCCAAATTTTTAAAAACAAACTATCCATGCACTGTCACACTGGCCCTCGGGTTCAAGTATAAAGTGAAGATCTAGATTAGAAACCCTTTTGGAAACTGATAATTTTATAGCATCTTTTTCATATAAGACCAGTCTAAGAAGTCAGAAGTCTTTTCAGTGTCTAATGATATTACAGGGCCAGAGATTTTGCAAAACTCTGTTCATTTAGAGTAGGCATCAAGTATTGAGTGCCTGCTTCTGATAAATCTGATCTGGTTTAACAAGATCACAGTATCCATAATAGGCTCTAGCTGCAGCTGAAGGCTTTTGAAAAATTCTTTCCTTCTACGTTGATAAGTGAGATTGGTAGGTAAGACTCGAACCATAGTGTGTGTTTATCTCTTTTGGGGGGCTAATTTTATAAATGTGTGTTTGCACGTAAATCCTTCTTTACATGTAGGAAAAAGGCTTTTCGGTGGTGATGTGTGTTTGTGCTGTGACATGATGTGCTCTGTATAGGCATTCCTGGAGGTATAGTTTGGGCAGAGAAGGGGTGCAGTTGTGATGAGTGCAAGAGACTGGAATGGAGCGGGTTTAAATAGACGCATTGGCGTTTGTGTGCTTCAGGAGCTGGTCCAAGGTATGTTTTATTAAGAGGTGCCTTTTTGGACTTCTCGCATAGCATTCTGCTATAAAATCAGGCCTTTTATATGTAGCACTGATATCTGCATCCAGAAGTTTCTACAGCAATGATGAGCATATCGGAGCATAAAAAATAGTTAAGTGTACTGTGCCTCCACTAATGAGGGGAAAAAAGTATAATCCTTACAGGTAGGATTATAGGCTTTCCAGACATCACACAACTGGAGTTCTGTTGCTAATTCAAGCAGTTACAAATTCTCCAATTGCAACTTATATCAAAGAAAAGGCTGGCTGCCCTATGTTCGAGCTCATACACAGTGACATTGGAATTTGACACAGAAAAGCACCAACCTGCATCCTCTAGGATCAAACATGCTCCATTCAGCAGTTAAGGGAAGGGGCTTGTAAATATGACTTCATAGTTCTCTGCCCTTGGAACTGAAAGGATGAAAAAGCTTATCCCATCTAGACAGCTTTTAAGTTTCTGCTGTAGAGCTATAGGTGGATATCTCTTGATGCATGGCATTTTATTTTAATTTCCTTCATGCATGCAAAGATTCTTTTCATTTTTATAGGGGAAGTCATACCTAGATATTATGTGCTGCTATAGCCAGTTGCAAATCATACATGACCAGTGGACCTTATGCTGAAATCTGTTGGTCACAAGTCTATCACTGATGCATAGATCAAGAGAGAACATTCTCCTAATGGTACTGTGCTTCTCTGTCATAAAACAGCAACATATAGCTACCATATTAAACATTTCACCAACTGAGCTCAGGTGCACAGGCATGTAGCAGACACACTTTGCATTAATTGTGCCAAAATGTGTTGAGTAAGAGTCTCCACAGAGGCCGCCCAACAGAAGCTGCTCACCACACACGTAAATAAATGTATCTTCTATACCCCCAGGCAAGTGCTTCTGTTGACATATGGAAGCATGCTTGGACTTGGAGTTGCTGCCATTTATGCTAAGATCATAAACTAGAAAACCACCTCTTCCCAGTCTACCTTCTCCCCACGGCAACATTAAAGACGAGAGATGCCGAGCTCCTGAGTCGATCCACCATCCGCTACCTAAGAGTCACGCTGGACCAGCACCTCAACTTGAAAGCGCACATAGGCAATACCATCAAGAAAATCTACCATAAGATGAGGACAGTTCGACATCTTTGACCCTTGCTGCAACCAGACGACTTCCAAACAGTTTTCCAGGCACTAGTAATCCCCCACTTTGACTACGCCAATGTGATCCTTGATGGACTCCCTAAGAACAAACTAAACCCACTACAGTTAGCAATGAATGCTGCTGCCCACTTCCTACATGGGGCCTCTAGAAGGGACCACATTACTCCAATCCTAAAAGACCTGTACTGGCTACCAATCTACTGCCGACTCACCTACAAAGTGGTAACATTCAAGGCCATCAACAAAACAACCTCTAGCTCCTTGACGAACCTTATCCACCCCACACCTGCAACTAGAGCAAGAAGGTCCTTTGCCACCAACATACTAATAACCCCCAGCGAAGTAACTAAATGCACTCGGGCAACAAAAACAGCCTTCATGTTCTATGCCCCTACCTGCTGGAATGAGCTCCCAGTGACCATCCGTGCAATCACTGACCTTGCCCAATTCAGAAAGGCACTAAAGCACCACCTTTTTCTCCTACACTACGCCCAGGCCAACAACACGTCCTCACCTGACACAACCCTACAACCTAACCATAAAAAAAACAGAAAACCCAGTAAATAAATTACATCCCTGTACATAGCTCCCAGGGCAAGCCATGTCGCTACAACTGCATAGCGACTTCCTGCCTAGACTGTATATACTTACCCCTGTTCTAAATCCAAGTTGTATTACCCGTTCGATGTAAGTGCAGAGCAGGCTCTTCCTACTCTGTACAAAATGTTATCTGTAAACCGCACTGATTTTAAAGAGCATGGTATATAAAAGCATTAAATAAAAAATAAAAAAATAAAATATTTCACTTATATACAGCATATCAAATACATTACTAAGCAGTTTACATTAAAAATATACAAAACATTTTATGATGTATATGAAGACTTAAAAATATTGAAATATCATCTGTAAAACAAGTAAAGTACAGTTTCTCAAAACTGATATAATGAAAATCACCACACAGTATTATTCACCATAAGCCAACGGTGCTATGCTAGTAAGGTACAAAATGTCAGTAAATGTAGCAGCATAACAACTTCCTTACTGGAAGTAGCAAATCTTTAAAGGGCCTATTACAGGACTTGTAGACTGTACACTTTGCTGCGCATGTCATGTTGATACCATATTACACCTACTGTGGGTGCACCTCAGTTAACTCGGTGAGCCTCAGCTGTAGTCTGCTAAAATAATATTGGGCTTAGCCACAAAAGAGAAATCAAGGTGCAACAGAAATTGGCTCTGTGACAGAAATTTGTGGGAGGCTCAGGAGAGTAAATAAGGGGGAGAGAGCAACAGAAGTATATAGTAATTCCATAAGTCCATGGAAGAATGTACAGACTGCAGGGCTCTTTCCAGATTATTACCTTCTCCATCCACTGCAGGAAACAACAAATAAATCTTAAGCAGTTGTGGACCCTCTTAGGTGCTTGGAGCTTGCAGTGACTGACAAATTGCCTTTTTTATTTTTTATTTTTTTTAACACTAATATTGAAACTGTTCTACTGACTTTGTCACAAAAAACGTTTTGGTTTGGCTACTCCTAGTGATCTTTAACTTAGCAGTATATAACACTGCATATAACACTCCCCTCTTACATAGTTCCTTTTTGATTGAGAGCCCTGAAAATAGGTCTCGTTAAGCTTTCTAGCTATCAAAATAATATATTTTTTGTCCTGAAGTTTCCCACTAGCCCTTCTTATTCAGGACTTAAATATCAGTGCCTATTTCTATGCGGATGACATCGTAGCTCACGAGACCTGGGATCCACCTTAGATTCTAAGCTACACTCTATAGCAACCTGACTCGAGATGTACCTTATGAGGCTCTTTGGATTTCTCACAATCAAAAAAGCTGTGGTTCTTCCTTTGTAGTTTATATTCTACAATGCCCTTGTCCCCTCCTATACATTGGTAGGACCACCCGGGTGATAAGAACTCGCCTGGGGGAGCATGCGTCGCGAGTTCATCAAAGAATATCATCTGTCCCGATTGTAGAACATTGCCTAATGCATAATCATGATTTTGCTGCGTTCCAATGGACGATAATTGATCACGTTCCCCCGGATCCTAAGGGGGGGGGGTGCCCGAACAGCTTTACTTCAACGATGGGAACAGAGTTGGATATTTAAATTAAATACGGTGATCCCTTCTGGTCTTAATAAAGAAATTGATTGGGCTAGTCTCTTCTGATGTCACCAATGACGTGGTGGGATTCCCCTGATTCAGTAAGGTTTTCCTGTCGTCTGATTGGATGTTCTGTTGAGTGATGGGTGATACTAGCCAATGATGTAAGCTAATCCCTTTTGAAATTACCGAGTATGTGAGCTTGGTGATCTCTGGCGGTTTATACGAGTCGATGGAAGCACTCGATACAGGGAGAGGATCCCGAAACCTTCACGTCGTGCCTTGAGCCTGATTTTTGGATACCGCACTCTACAGATAAGTCGCTTGGACTGGAGCCTTACCGTTGAGTTAAGTTTCTTGATGAAGTTTATATTTATGAATAAAATGGAGGCTGCCATCTGGTGGGGTTAGACAGTTATTCTAGCCTCCCTCGGCATCTTCCGACAAAAAGATAAGGAACTTCTTTATTTTTGGTTTTGGAAGCCGTTTTTGCTTCCAGCAGGCCCACCCCTCCAGGGTGGCTGTGGATGCGTTCCTCATCTCGTGGTCGAGAGGCCTCATGTACACCTTCCCACCCACTCCACTAATTGCCAAGACATTGTTCAAGGCCCTCTGACAAAGCCTTGCTCATCCTGATAGCCCCTTGATGGCCCAGTCAACCATGGTTCCCGCTACTCCTCCAGCTATCGATGGAGACAGGGTTCCTGTCCCAGGATGGGGGGCTGTCTTCTGCACCTCAATCTGGGGTCCTTGTCGCTAACAGCGTGGCTGCTGAAAGGGTGACCCTAGCCCCTTTCAACCTCTCGGTTGAGATAGAGGAGATCCTGTTGGGCTCTTGCTTCCACCAGGAAAGCATATGCCCTCAAATGGCATAAGGGTTGGGGGGGGGGGTTAATTTGGTGTGCAGAGCATGGAACCAACCCCTTCTCCTGCCCAGTGGGACTGGCGCTACAGTACCTTCTCTACCTCTCGCAATCTGGGCTTAAATTGAATTCCGTCAGGGTGCACCTCATTGCTCTGGTGGCGCACCTCCACCGAATGGATGGCAAGCCCCTCTGTCCAGCCGCTGGTGACCCACTTCCTACAAGGTCTTCTCTTATCGAAGTCTCCGGTTTGCCCTCCAGCAACCGAGTGGGACCTCGATGTGGTATTGGGGCATCTCACTCGCCCACCCTTTGAGCCTCTGGCTACCTGCCACCTATGACACCTCTCGTGGAAGGTGGCATTTCTGGTTGCACTCACCTCTGCTCGCAGGGTGAGCAAGCTTCAGGCCTCAGTGGTGGAGGCGCCATGTACCAGGTTCTACAAGAATAGGGTGTAGGGCACGCTGATTAGTTACTGAGCCTTACCGTTTGGGTTCGCTGGGAAAGGTAGGAATGGATCCATTTGATCAGGGCACCCTGAACACCAATAGCATTAAGTTGGTTGAGTAAAATTTGGTGGGATGTAGTGTTGAATGTTGCAGAGATGTCGAGGAATATCAGCACAAAACCAGAGGTTTTTCAGTCCCAACGAAGAGTGTATTTAGGAGGGAGGGTGAGTAGGGTTTCAGCACTGTGGTATGGGCGATAACCATGTTGACTGTGTTAGAGTGGAGCAAGTATGTTGACATGCTCCTGAAGCTGAATTTGAACTGCTTTTTCAATAATTTTGGGGAGGTAGGGTACACTGGCTATAGCCCTGTACAATGCAGGAGAATCGGGGTTGAGGTTGAATTTCTTCAGTAGGGGTCTCACAGGGGCTTATTTAAGAGCAAGTGGGAGGTAGACTTGGGTAAGTGAAGTATGAAGGATAGTGGATATGAATGGTGGAATTGTAGACTTCATTAGCTTGATCCAGGTTACCGGGCAGGGATTAAGAGGGGAGGTGGTGGCATTGATGTAGTTGATGATGATGATTAGGAGCTCTTCAGGGGGGGCATCTCTGAATGTCATCCATGGTGTGATGGAGGACACTGTGGAAGTGGAGGAACCAGGAAGATTATGTTTAGATATTAGGAAGTCTGCCATTACTTGAGGGTTGATGTTGTGATGAGGCTGAGATGGATCGTTAGTGAGGATCTTACGAGATTGAATAGTTCTCTTGGCTTATTTATGGATCGTAGAAGCATGTTGTGGTATTTGCACTTAGCATTGAGGGGGGTGTTGGAGTAGGCTACACATCGGTCTAGCTAGGTGGCTTGAAGCTGTGAGTCTTTTTAGATTTTCTTCATCTTCGCTCAAGTCTTTGGAGGGAATGTTTTTGTGGTTGCGATCTCTCGTCCAAAACATGCCTGACCTGGCTTTTCTTCAAGGGGAAGTTGCTGTTTGGGGAGGCCCTAGAAAAGTTGGTTAAGGATCTTGGTGAATTCAAGGAGGCAAACTTCTGGAGAATAAACCGAAACAAGCCAAAGTGGCCACGCCATTGAGAGGTCAGCCAAGAGATTTCTGATATTTGAGTGGCCTGTGTTGCTCCTTTTCAGCAAGCATGCTATCCAAGCAGAGGGACTTCCTTTAAGGAGTTGGGGGGGGGGGGTGGGCAGAAGGTATTACTTGGCCACCGCCTCGGTTCCAAAGAAGATGCAATGAAGTGAGGAGGGCCTAGGGTCGGGCAGAGCTGGTGGGAAGTCTGTTGTAGTGGTTTCTGCCTGCCTGGGTCCAGATCACATCCGACCAGTGGGTGCTGGAGGTGATTCGAGAGGGATACACCTTGGAGTTCGCATGCCCATTGGCCAAGGCCTTTGTGTCTTCCTCCTGCCATTCAAAAAGAGAGGCTGGCATTATCCATGGGATGCTCCAGCGACTGGTGCAACTGGAGGTGGTGGTGCCCGTTCCTGCAGAGCAGGCCGGAAGGGGGCACTACTCCATTTACTACTTGACCTCAAGCACATCAACCGGAGTCTGAGAGTTCCTCATTTTTAAATGGAAACATTGCGTTCCATCATTGTTGCAGTGCAAGTGGGTGAGTTCCTACTCGCTGCAGATCATTGCTGCTGTCTTGCGAGAACAGACACTAGTCTATGTGCTACGCAAGCCGTCTGAATTACAAAGCTCTATTGATGACATTGGTGAAAGCTGGGAAATTACCAGTCCGAAACATGGCAGAAAGGGTAAAAACAAGCCTTTATTATCCAGGGAATGAGTGGTGCCAAAACCCGACACAGGCCGTGTTTCATGTGAAACTTCTTCAGGGGTATGGCTCAACTATGAGTAAATACATAAAAAATAAAACCAAAAACATAGAAAACATATCAATAGTTAATAAAATAAAACATGGCAATAAATATCAATGTTGTTACGGAACGTCTAAAAGCACAACCCAAATAAGAGAACTACTTGACGACCAATAACATAGTTATTACAAATATAAGGATAAAACTCATAATGAATTATAGATTAAAAATGCAAGACAGCAACAAAAATACATCAAAAGGCAACAAATTGTATCAACATTGCATACAAATATAAAAAGAACCAACTCAATAAATAATTAAAATTCATAACTGACATAAAACTACATAATAAGCAATGTGAATACAAATGTTAAATAATAATTAATAAATACAATAGAGGAAAAAATAAGGAATAAAAAGAATAAAAGGAATAAAGGGGGGAGAAACCCACAGGAGAGGACTAATAAGAACATATAACAGTTAAAAACTATAATCATAAACATAACATATATGTATCAAAAGTAAAAATATAAAAATATAAACAAAGTAAAAGTTGTGTACCAAATATTATTACAGAGGACTACAGAGTCAAAAAAAGGGGGAGCAGGAGGAGGCCAGTAGTAGACAATTAAAGTCTGCAGAGACAGAGGACAGGAAACAATGAACCTACCACTTAAACCTTATGTTGACTGAGTAAACCCATTTAGGGATAGGATCTGAAGGATCACGTGCCTTAAAAAATAAATAGGTAATTAAAAATTAAAACCAAGTATTTAATCTTATGACAGTTTGATTTGCTTCGTATATAGCGTTGTATAGTTTCATATCCATGGGAGCTATCAATACAGAGACAATATATGCCTAAGGTGCAGTTTTTAAAGTTATCGTGCTCTCACTGGTGATACTACGTTCGTCATCAATTTAATTCCCCTTGCACATATAATAAGCACAGTTTTTCAATTATAAGTCTGCTGCTCCATGGTTTCTATTTAATATTTAAACGCGCTATCAGCGCAGAACATGCACATGATTATCGTTGGAGACCTTTCTCCCCTCGGGTTTTTTAATGTTAGTTTGTCATAAGATTAAATAGTTGGTTTTAATTTTTAATTACCTATTTATTTATTTTTTAAGGCACGTGATCCTTCAGATCCTATCCCTAAATGGGTTTACTCAGTCAACATAAGGTTTAAGTGGTAGGTTCATTGTTTCCTGTCCTCTGTCTCTGCAGACTTTAATTGTCTACTACTGGCCGCCTCCTGCTCCCCCTTTTTTTGACTCTGTAGTCCTCTGTAATAATATTTGGTACACAACTTTTACTTTGTTTATATTTTTATATTTTTACTTTTGATACATATGTTATGTTATATTTATGATTATAGTTTTTAACTGTTATGTTCTTATTAGTCCTCTCCTGTGGGTTTCTTCCCCCTTTTTTATTCTTTTTATTCCTTATTTTTTCCTCTATTGTATTTATTAATTATTTAACATTTGGTGTATTCACATTGCTTATTATGTAGTTTTATGTCAGTTATGAATTTTAATTATTTATTGCGTTGGTTCTTTTTATATTTGTATGCAATGTTGATACAATTTGTTGCATTTTGATGTATTTTTGTTGTCTTGAATTTTTAATCTAATTCATTATGAATTTTATCCTTATTTGTAATAACTGTTGTTGGTCATCAAGTAGTTCTCTTATTTGAGTTGTGCTTTTAGACGTTCCGTAATAACATTGATATTTATTGCCATGTTTTATTAACTATTGATATGTTTTCTATGTGTTTGGTTTTATTTTTTATGTATTTACTCGTAGTTGAGCCATACCCCTGAAGAAGTTTCACACGAAACACGGCCTGTCGGGTTTTGGCACCACTCATTCCCTGGATAATAAAGGCTTGTTTTTACCCTTTCTGCCACGTTTTCGGACTGGTAATTTCCCTGCCTTCGTGGCAGTTAGCTGTTCTCTTATTGGTGAAAGCTGGACAGTGAAAAAGACAGGAAGAAAATTGATGCCTTTGAATTATGGTGCTGGCAGCGAATACTGTGTATAACATGGACTGTCCGAAGAACAAACCAGTCGGTACTAGAGAAGATCAAACCTAAGCTTTCTTTAGAAGCTCAGATGACAAGACTTTTGACTTTCATACTTTGGACACATGCAAAGAGAGAGACCATTAGAGAAAGACATCATGCTTGGCAAGATAGAAGGTCAACGCAAAAGAGGAAAGCCAGCAATGAGATGGATCGATACAATAACAGCAGCTACGGGTACCAGTCTGTCAACAATGAGCCGCCTGACTGAAGACCGAACACAATTTAGATAGCTATCCAGAGGATCGCCATGAGTCGACTCAGACTTGATGGCACTTAGTAACAACATTGACATTTAAAGTGCTACATGACATGACTGCAGACTACCTTGCGGTAATCATATAATGGACCCCGAATAATAGAATGAGGAGAACAAGCATGGCTAACACTCACCAGCCCTTCAGCAATAAGGACTAGTACCCAAGCTGCCATGAACCGAACCTTCTCATTATGCACCAACCCTGTGGAACAGGAGCCCTCCCTGCCCTGATTGATCTATCTCTGACACTTCAACCTTTAGGAAAGCAATAGACTCATTTATTCCAACTAGTCTATGACCATATATCATAGCTATGCTAGAGACGAGGCCTGTCAATCCCGCAGCTACAACATCCCCATGCTAATCTCTTATAAACCACTTACCAACTTGTAATTTAGTTCCCCCTGTTACTACCCAAGTTGACATCCCTGTTCAGTGTTAAACATTTACTGTTCCTGTTCAATGCCTTTTCAGTGTAAAATGTCTTATTGTTCCTGTTCTTTGTAAACCGTCTGATTTAGAAATAGTGTGGCATGTAAAATCAAATATGCAGTGTGATGCCTTTTGAAAGTTGGTGTGAGGACAAGGGCATTAGACCATTGGTGGCTCCCTTGTCGATCCTTTCCTCCTTTCAGGCAGGGCTGGATAGTCTGTCTCTCAGATTGTTACAAGTACAGGTGGCTGCCCTGGCGTGCTACCAGGGACAGGTCCGGGGGTATCCCTGGCCTCTCACCTGGATGTGATAACATTTCCTTTGGGCAGTAGAACTGGTGCGGCCTCCATGACGGGATCTGGTTTCAGCCTGGGATCTCAATTTGGTGCTCTCCACTCTGGCTGATCCACTCTTTGAACCCTTGAGGGGAGCGACACTTAAAGATATCACCTTGAAGATGATGGTGGTCTTGGTGGCAATTTCTTCCATAAGGTGGATTTTGGAGTTTCAGGTGCTGTCTTGTTGGGAGCCTTTTCCGTCAATTTCCTGGGAGAAGATAGTGCTTCATCCTGTGCTGTCCTTGCCGAAGATGATTTCAGCATTTCACATAAATCAGTCTGTCATGCTTCCAGTTTTTGCAAAGGGAGAGACTGATGAGGACAGGCATCTGTACCTGTTGGATGTGCACCACACTCTCCGACTTTATTTGAAGTGTACAGCACCATTTCGCAAGTCGGATCGGTTGTTTGTCCTCTTTGTGGGTCATCTGCGAGGGGAAGCAGCCTCCAAAGCTTCTGTTGAATGTTGGATCAAGGAGGTGATTGTGTTGCAGTGGAAGCAGCCACTACAAGGCCTACGGGCACATTCCACGAGAGCGCAAGCCACCTCCTAGGCGGAGTGTACATTCATGCCTCCTATTGATAATTGCCGGGTAGCAACATGGTCGTCACTATATATACCTTTGTCCATCATTACTGTTTGGATGTGCAGATGGCCCAGGATGCATGATTCGGAGCTTCAGTAGTACAAGCTGGGCTTGCATGTCCCACCAAAACTTAGTTCAGCTTTGGTACATCCTGCTTGTCGGGACTGGACTGGAGGGATAATAAGGTGACATTAGATTTACCTGCTTTTGCTTTCCTTGAATGCCTCCAGTACAGTCCTGGACCCACCTGAGTTTGTTCATGGTTTAAAAGAAGTGAGCCTAGGGTTGTGTAGTGGTGGTATTCCTTGGTCTTTGAGAGTAGTGGGCCAAGGACATTCCCTCGGGTGTGGTTAGGGTGGTTCCGTGGATATGCTCAGTACAGCAGATTTGCATGGGTGATTTCCGGTGCTGAACCGTACAACAACCAACCCCCCCCCCCCCCCCACACACACACACGTTTTTATGAGGAACTTGGTGTGTTTGCAATTGTATGAGAGGAGTCTGCTTGAAGGGTTGTCCCTTTGGTATGCAAGGCTCCCGGGGGACCCTTCTGTTTGTTTTGGAAGAATGGCTGTTTGGCTTGTTAGTAGGGCTGTAGCTTTGGCACTAGGATGTTAGCCTTGGTGAGTGGTACTGGTAGCTTATATGAGATGACATCACCAAGGTTTTGAGCATGCTCAGTCTCCAGATGATGATAGAGGGAAATAACCTGCTTGTCGGGACTGGACTGGGAGGCATTCAAGGAAAGCAAATTAGCAGGTAAGTCTAATTTCACCTTTGAAGATATTTGAGATTTGATGTTTATAGGATCTGTTTTAATGAATTCATATGCCCTTAGCATGGGAAAAAAGATCTGTTGAGGCTTTAATGGAAGAGGTTGATTTAGCGGTTACGAAGACATGGTTCACAGAAAACCGTGACTGGGATGTAATTATACCAGGCTATACTTTATTCAGGAAAGACAGGGTAGGAAGAAGGGGAGATGGAGTGGCACTATATGTAAGTAAAAAATAAATAAATAAAATTAAAGCTATTGAATTGCAGGACTTGGAGAGGAGACACACTGGGTTAAACTGGAAAGAGGGAAAGGGAAATCAATTTATTTAAAAGGATTTAATATACTGCTTTATCTTTAAATCAAAGTGGTTAGCACATCAAACAAATCATGAGGCGCTGTGTGTTGGTGAGTACATGCAGTGGATACATCAACATGGGTGGTGTGAGTACAGTGTGAATGATTAACTGGTGAGCTATATACATTGTGAGCTATGTACAGGGGCTATGTACAAGTAGCAGGGGGATGCAGGGGTCATGCATAGATGGGAGTAGGCTGGTAGCTGGGTCACGTGAATTCCTTACGTGTTCTATGAAGAGTGTTTTGAGCAGCTTCCTAAAGTCCTTGAGGTTTATGGTTGATCTCGGTTCATCGGGGAGCGAGGTGTCTTGTCTTGTTCTGGCGAATTCTTTGGGGATGGTGATGGTGTCTGAGATTCCCCTTCTGGGTCTGGTGCTTTTGTCAGACAATTAGCTGAGAGGTTCTGTTTTATTTTGAATATGTTTAGGAGTACCTTGTATCAGATGCAGGAGCTGATTGGGAGCCAGTGGAGGTGGTTGAGAATGGGGGTAATGTGGTCGTGCCTTGAGGCGCCCGTTATGCGGGCAGCAATGTTCTGTGCTATCTGTAAAGGCCCGGAGTGCTTGTTTTGAGAGCCCAAGGTAAATGGGGTTGCAATAGTCTAATGTGGGAGTGATGAGAGCTTGAAAGACTGTACGGAAGTGATCCTGTGAGAATGGGTTTGAGGTGCCTGATGGTTCGCATTTTGAGGTATGCATTCCTTGTGATTCTGGCAATGTGAGACTGTAGGCTCATGTCTTTGTCAAGAGTCACTCTGAGGTATTTTACTTCGGGCTTTATTGGTATTGTGATGTCGTTCAGCTTGATGATGGGTGTGGGGGAGAAGGTGGAGTTTCTGGTGATGAGTAGTGTTTGTTTTGTTGTAGTTTTTGGATAAATTTTCCAGGAGCCAGTTTGTCATTTGATGAAGACAATTGGCTAGATTAGAGTAGTCTGGGCTGTCCATGTTGATGGGGGTGAATATCATGTCATCTGCGTAGATGGTGCATTGTATCTTGTGCTTCTTAATGATAGAGCAGATGGGTTGTATGTACAAGTTAAATAGCAGGGCAGAGTGATGAGCCTTGCGGGACGCTCTGGGTGGCTCTCGGAGGCCGGGAGGTATCTGAGACGCATTTTGACTTGGAGTTGTCTGTCAGTGAGGTAGGATGTGAACCAGTTCAAGGTGGTGCCTTGTAGGCCAGTTTCTTGTAGTCTTGATAGCAGGGTTGTGTGGTTGACAGTGTCAAATGCTGAGGAGATGTCTATGAAGATCATGAGGACGCCCTTCTTAATGTCAATAATCTGGCTCAGCTTGTCAGAGGTGTATCAGAGTTTCGACGCCATGGTTTGGTCAGAAGCCATGTTTAGGGTCTAGGGGCGTGGCTGTCGATTTGATGTTGGACCGCCTTTTCGATCTTTGATATGAGGGGGAGGCTTGAGATGGGTCAGTTTTACTTAGGTGGGGATTTTTTGGGGATTGGGCATATTATGGCTAGCTTCAGGGCGCTAGGCATAATTCCTTGCATTGGGGTTATGTACAGATCCCTATCACAGGGCGTAGAAGTGGACAAAGATTTAATAGAAGACATACATATTATTGCCATGAAAGGAGAAGCCCTACTGATAGGGTATTTCAGTATCTCCAGGAACAGGCAGGAATGTAGTCATCACATATGGGTATCGTCGGTACCGACTGAGCCCGTGCGGGAACGCTCCCCAGTGTCCAATCAGAACGCTTTTGGGAGCATCCCACAGCGCCTGCATGCTGCCTTCCCGCCTTTCCCAACTGCCTCTCTCCAGTTCTTCTTTTTCCGCGGAGCCAGCAGGTCGTGTTCCTGTCACCGCAGAAGAATTTCTTCTTTCTTTTTGTGGTCATGTCTGCCTTCTTCGATGCTCTACTGGTACCGCCGGTCTTTTCTTTCTCGTTTCTGTAAAAAAAAAAAAAAAAAAATTATTTTTCTTTTCTTCAGGTGCACCCGCCTTTTTTGGGCCTTAGGCCAAAAACTTTTCCTTAACATGGAAAAACCTGCCTCAGGTTTTAAAAAGTGCACCAAGTGTAGCGGTACCATTTCCGTCACCGACACCCATGAATGGTGTTTAAAATGTTTAGGGTCCTGACCACTCCACGGATTGTGTGTCCTGTGCCATGATGTCTAAAAGAGGTCGGCAGAACCGAGCTGCCAAGCTCAGTACCCTGTTTCCCTCTGATGCGGCTTTGGTGGCATCGACGTCTTCCAGGGCTGCTTCTTCCTCCCGTGGATTTCAGGTAACTAAACATAAATCCAGCCGGTCCTCGAAGGGTAGATCTCCTAAGCATCGAGATGCCTCTGGCGTTGCCCTCGAGGATTCTGCACCGGCAAAATTACCCCGGCGGGAGGCTTCGGCTTCCAAAGCATTATCGGGGTTCCAGGCTGTTCTCGATGGCTCGGCCTCGACAGATCTCCTGGTGCCATGCTCTGGGGTACCGGTGGTCTCCACCGGTACCGACATCCAAGCATTGGCGGTGTCCATGGACCAGAGAATTCTGACTATGGAACGCAGTCTGGCGGCTGTCCTTGCGGCATCGGCGCCCTTGGTACTGCGACAGACAACGCCACCGGCACTGGTACCGGTACCGATAGCATTGGCATCGGTGTCTGCTCTGCTGGTACCCTGTCCTCCGATACCGATTCTCCGGTACCGGTTATTCCCGGTACTGACCTTGGTCGGTACGGGTATCGGGCTCTACAGGAGCATCCGGACAGACGATACTTCGAGTCTTCAGAAGAATCTGAGGATTCTGAAAGTTCTGTCGATGCAGCGATGCTTCTTCCAGAGGAGTCGTCCTCCCCTAAACGCAGGATGTCTCCTCCAGAGGACATGTCCTTCCAAGACTTTATCAGGGAGGTGGCTCGGGGCCTGTCCATTACTGTGGCCCCTGAAACAGGGCCAAGGAGTTGGAAATTTTACAATATCCCAAAACTCCTAAGGAGGCAGCTTCCTTACCCATTCATGAGATTCTATATGATCTCATGTTGAGGATGTGGGAAACACCTCTCCTCATTCTCATAGATTAGATACTATGTATCGAGTCCCTCCTTGTCCTGGGTTCCATAAGACTCAACTTCCTCACCACTCTATTGTGGTAGAGTCGGCTATGAGAAGGATCAGAAGTGCAAAAAGACATGCCTCTAATCCTCCAGGACGTGAGTGTAGAACCCTGGATGCTTTTGGACGTAGTTCCTATAGTCTCTACATGGGAATGTTCCTAAAGGAGGTCACAGATAATTTACAGACTTTAAGTCCTTTCATTTCTGAGGATAAGACAGGACTTTCTCACTTGGGTCAAACATGCCCAAAATGTTTCTAAATTCTCCAACCGTGCAGCCTTTGACTGCTTTGAGTGTATAAGCAGAACCTCAGCTATCGCCATAGGTGCACGTAGAATTGCTTGGCTCCAGGCATCTGATTTAGAGCTCTGGGTACAAGATAAATTGGGAAATATCCCTTGTACTGGTGAGAACCTGTTTGGTAAAGATTGGCAGGAAAAAGCCAATGAAATGGATGCTTAAAATTCCACCTTGGATAGACTATCCAAGTCCACTGCTGATCCTGTTAGAAGTTGTTCAAGAAAACATCTTTTTCTAAAAAGAAAAGATTTTATCCTGCTTATGGACAGCAGGCATCTTCTGCAGGTCAGTTTTCAAGCAAACGTCAGCAACCACCCAAACAGAAGAAAGCAAAGGCTGCTAGGCCTCCACCGGCCCAGCAGCCTCAGCCTCCTCAGGGCCTTTGACTTTCAGCTAGAGAACTTAACCTTCCTGGAATGGTGGATGCTTCTGGTCCTTCCAGAACCAGAAAGGCTATGTCATTTTGCCCCCAGATAGGGGCAAATAACAGCAGAGCATTGGACACTCCATCATAAAGGAGGGGTACAAACTTCATTTTTCAAGCATGCCCCCTCACACATTAGTGAAGCAGTTCAATTCTCCGACCTCGCTCATCAACCTTTTAGGTCAGGAGGTTACCATCCTTCTTGCCCAAGGGGCAATAGAAGAAGTACCTCTTCATCAACAGGGCATAGGGTTCTATTCCCCTTATTTTCTTATTCCAAAGAAAACAGGGGGGGTTACAGACCTATCTTAGATCTCGGAGAATTGAACAAATTCCTTGTCAAGGAGAAATTCAAGATTTATCTCAGAGCTCTGCTACCATACCTTCAGAGTCAGGATTGGCTTTGTTCTCTAGATCTCAAGGATGGGTACACCCATGTCCTCATCCATCCAACCCACAGAAGGTTCCTTTTTCAAGGAAACCACTACCAATACAGGGTACTTCCTTATGGTTTGGCCTCAGCACCAAGGGTGTTCACGAAATGCATGGCTGTGGTAGCAGCATTTCTCCACACTCTAGGAATATTTGTCTTCCCTTACTTGGATGACTGGCTCATTCGAGCTCCAACACAGTCAGAGGCCAAGACTTCTCTATCCTGCACAATGCGTATCCTGCAGTATTTAGGGCTGGTAATAAACATCCCAAAATCCAATCTAACTCCCACTCAGTCTTTAGAGTTCATAGGCCCTTGCCCTTGTGGCATCCAGGAAAGCTCCTATCTTCCCCAGGCCAGTTGCCTTCATTTGGTGCAGTTAGCTTCTCAAGCAGTGCTAAAGCCCCATCTAACTGCTAGAGAAATGTTGCAATTACTAGGCCACATAGCATCCACCGTGCATGTGGTTCCATATACTCGCCTCCACATGAGGGAAGCTCAGTGGACTTTATCCACCCAGTGGACCCAGGCATCAGGGTGCCTGTCAGACAAAATAGCAAACACAGGTCGCCTCATTTTTGTCCCTCCAATGGTGGAAGTCCACTCAAAACCTATTGCTGGGGTGCCCCTTTCAACAACCCTTACCCCAAGCAACTCTCACAACGGATGCTTCTCCAAAGGGTTGGGGAGCTCATCTGCAAGACTTCTCCACCCAGGGCACCTGGTCTCCGCAAGAGAGTTGTCTACATATCAATCTCTTGGAACTCGGAGCAATTTTCCTGGCTCTGCGAGTGTTCCACTCCCTGCTCAGCTACAAGACTGTCCGTATGAATGAGGACTATCAAGTAGCCATGTTCTGTGAACAAGCAGGGGGGAACGGGCTCTGTCGCTTTGCAACGAAGCTTTGCGACTATGGGCCCTCGCCAGAGAGCATCAGATTCATCTGCTGGCAGTATATCTTCCAGGCATTCAAAACTCTTGGGCAGACAGACTCAGTCGAGTTCTGCTTCCACACGAGTGGTCTCTGCATGCAGACCAGGTCACCAGGATATTTCAACTTTGGGGAACCCCGGACATAGACCTCTTTGCAAGTCCGTGGAATGCCAAACTTCCCCGGTTCTGTTCCAGAATTCCGGCTCAGGGGGCTCAGGCCAGGGATGCTTTCCTCCTTTACTGGGGTCAAGACTTCCTGTATGCCTTTCCACCCATTCCCCTAATTCCCAAAACCCTTTTCAAGCTTCAGAGAGACAGAGGCCACATGATTTCTCATAGCACCACATTGGCCACGGCAAGTGTGGTACCCTCTGCTTCTACATCTCTCTCAAGCTCCCTCCCTGGTTAGGGTCTGCTCCAGATCTATCTCAGGAGAACGGAATGTTATGGCATCCCAATCCCCAGTCTCTGCATCTCAGGGCTTGGTTGCTGAAGGCCTAGATCTCCAAGATCTTAATCTTTCTCAGCAAGTGAAAGATGTTCTTTATGCTTCCAGAAAACCTTCCACTAGTCGCTCTTATGCTTTCAAGTGGAAAAGGTTTACTATTTGGTGTTCGGAAAAGGGTCTTAACCCCCTTGCGATACCTCTGCAATCTTTGCTGGAGTATCTCCTCCATTTATCTAATGCAGGCCTTAAGACAAATTCAGTAAGAGTCCATTTGAGTGCTATTGCAGCTTCTCTTAAACCTCTAAATGGACAGCCTATTTCCTCTCATTCTCTCATAGCAAGATTTATGAGAGGCCGCCTTCTAACTAAGCCTCCCATTAGACTACCTCTGGTGGCATGGGACTTAAACCTGGTTCTTGGGCAGCTCATGAAGCCATATTTCGAACCTTTAGCTACCACCTCCTTAAAATTCCTTTCTTGGAAGGTTATCTTTCTCATTGCAATCACATCAGCACGCCGCATTAGTGAGTTGCAAGCGCTAGTAGCTAATCCACCTTATACAAGGTTCCATCATGACAAGGTAGTTCTTAGGACTCATCCACACTTTATGCCTAAGGTGGTCTCGCCTTTTCATCTAAACCAAAAGGTGTACCTACCTGTCTCTTTCCAGGACCTCATGCATCAAATGCAGAAAGGAATCTTCATACCCTGGACTGTAAAAGAGCTCTGGCTTTTTAGTTACAAAGAACACAGCAACATAGAAAGTCATCTCAACTCTTTGTTGCTTTTGATCCTTCTCATTTGGGACCTCCAGTCTCCAAGAGAACACTATCTAACTGGATTGCTCAGTGTATTTCCTTTGCCTATCAGAGTAAGAACCTTTCTCTGGAAGGCCATGTCACAGCTCACAATGTGAGAGCCATGGCAGCCTCAATGGCTCATCTGCACTCTGTGTCTATTGACGACATCTGTTGAGCAGCCACTTTGACCTCGGTTCATACCTTTACAGCCCATTACTGCTTGGACAAGGACTCCTGCCGGGATGCCTTGTTTGGTCAGGCTGTTCTCAAACACCTGTTTCATACCTAATCAACTCCTGCCCACCATCCCTGGTAGGATGCCAGAGATCCATGGGGGAAGTGGAGCCCTTTTCAGGGGGACACAACTTCTGGGGTCTCTCCCTGGCACCTAAAGTCCCCATATGTGATGACTACATTCCTGCTTGTTCCTGGAGATAGCATAGTTACTCACCTGTAACAGGTGATCTCCGGGAACAGCAGGAATTTAGTCCTCACAACCCACCCACCTCGCCTAGGAGTTGTATCTCTCTCTCTCTCTCTCTTTGTCTCAGCTTTAAAACTCAACTGGAGAGAAGCAGTTGGGGAAGGCACTGTGGGATGCTCCCAAAAGTGTTCTGATTGGACGCTGGGGAGCGTTCCCGCACGTGCTCTGTCGGTACCGACGATACCCATATGTGAGGACTAAATTCCTGCTGTTCCCGGAGATCACCTGTTACAGGTGAGTAACTATGCTGTGCCAGATGTTGACTGGCACATCCCTGCTGTGGTGTCATCTAGAAGTAAGGAGATCCTGGATTCTCTACAGGGAGAACTATTCAGGCAACTGGTAACAACCCACACATGATGGGGCCATACTGGACTTAGTGCTTACCAATGGGGAAAGTGTTTCTGATGTTACAGTGGGAGATCATCTGTCATCCAGTGATCACCAGATGGTGTGGTTCAGTATTAGGACTAGGATTGATAAAAATACATTCAAAGTTGAGGGTCTTAGACTTTAGGAAAACTAACCTTGCCAAGATTGGCTAATACCTTAGAGTCATTAGTGGAATGGGAACAGCTGAGGGATGTAGAAAAACAGTGGGCAAAACTGAAAGGGGATACTTTAAGGGCAACAAACCTTTTTGTTAGGTAAATAATTATAAAAGGAAAAGGAGACTGCTATGGTTCTCAAAAGAAGAAGCTGAAAAGGTGGTGAAAGAGGAAGGCCTTCATGAAATACAGAGATCACAGAGAGAGGAAGATAGGCATCTAGATTTGGAAAAACTTCCAGAAGCTAGCAAAGTAGTCAGGAAAGCAAAGGTACAAAAAGAAGAAATAGCCAATGCAATAAATTGCGAGGATAATACATTTTTCAGATATGTTAGTGAGAGGAGGAGAAGGGCAAAAGTGATATTGTCAGACTCAAGGGTGCAGGGGAGGAATATGCATAAATTGATGAGGATAAAGCAGAATTGCTTAACAAATATTTCTGTTCTGCTTCTGGCCCTTCATCTGGGAACACAGGACCTCAGAAAACACCCACAAAAAGGAACAGAACTGATGTGGATTTCAAATGATTTTCAGAAGACTGTGTCCCATGAGGAACTAGCTAAACTAAAAGTAGACAAAGCCATGGGTCTGGATGAGATACATCCAAGAATACTGAGGGAACTAGAGAACGTTCTAGCGGCTCCACTGTCTGACTTTCAATGCCTCTTTGGAGTTGGGAGTGGTGCCAGAGGACTGGAGAAAGGAACATGTGATCCCTTTACACAAAGGCGGATGTAAAATGACATTGAGAGCTGGTTAGTCTAACCTCTGTGGTTAGGAAATTATTGGAAAAGCTACTAAAAGAATAGTGAGGTTTCTGGATTGCAGGATCAGTGGTAGCATGGATTCACCAGAGGCAGCTCTTGTCAGACAGGTCTGATTGATTTCTTTGACTGGTGAACAGGGAGCTGGACCAAGGGAGAGCCCTAGATGTGGTGTATTTAAATTTCAGTAAAGCCTTTGGCACCTTTCCACACAGGCGACTTATAAACAAACTGAGCATCCTAGGGATGGATCCTAAAGTTACTGCTTGGGTTAGAAATTGGTTGAATGGGAGGCGACAAAGGGTACAGGTAAATGGAGCTCGCTCTGAGGAGGAGGAGGTTATTGGTGGTGTGTCGCAGGGATCTGTCCTTGGTCCAATTTTTAACATCTTTGTTAGTGATATTGTGGAAGGGCTGTCGGGTAAAGTTTGCTTGTTTACGATTGATACCAAAATCTGTAATAGAGTACACACCCAGGAAGGAGTAGGTAACATGAGGAGGGATCTAGCTAAGCCTAAAGAATGTTCTAGAATTTGGCTGCTGAAATTTAATGCTAAATAATGCATGGTCATTCATTTGGGCTGCAGAAATCCAAAGGACCAGTACAATGTAAGGGGTGAGGTACTTCTGTCCACAAAAGAAGAGCGGGACCTGTGCATAATTGTCTGACAATCTTAAAGTAATTGAACAGGTAGAAAAGGCGAATGCAAAAACCAGTAGGATGATTGGGTGTATATGTTGTAAGTCCAATGTAGTTTTCCCACACTGGACATTTGTGTTACATGTGAACCGCGCTGATGTAAATAGTGCGGTATATAAAAAATGTTAAATAAAATAAATAAATATGGAGAGGAATGGACAGCAAAAAAAAAAAAGTTGATAATGCCTCTGTATAAGTCTCTGGTGCAACCTCATTTGGAGTATTGTGTGGAATTCTGGAGACCGCACCTTCAAAAGGATATAAGCAGGTTGGAATTTGTGTACAGGGTGGCTACTAAAGTGGTTAGTGGTCTTCGTTATGTAGCATATGAGGATAGACTTAAAGATCTTAATATGTATTCATTAGAGGAAAAGCGGGATGGGTGATTGATTTAAATACCTCTGTGACATAAATGCACAGGAGGGTCTGTTTCATTTGAAGACAAGCACTGCTACTGAGGGGTCATAGGATAGTGAAAGGGTTTAGACTCAGGAGTAATATGCAGAAATATTTCTTTACGGAAAGAGTAGTAGATGCGTGGAATGGTCTCCCAGTGGAGGTGGTGGACATGAGGACAGTATCTACATCCAAAAAAACATGGAACAAACTCAAAGAATCTCTAAAAGTAAAAAGGGGACTATTGTAGTTGATATGGAAGGACAGACCAGATAGGCCACGTGGTCGTTTTCTGCAGTCATGTTTCTATATTTTTATTTTTACAGGTGAATCTTGCAGAAACAGAAATAACCAAAATGGCAACTGATTATACAGAAAATGAGTTGGAATTGTTTAGAAAAACAGTAAGTACAAAACAGGAAACTTTGATAGGAAAGGATGATGTGCCCTATTTGTAGAAAATTAACCGTTTAGTGCGTTTGACTTTTATAGTTCTTATCTCACTCCAGATACTGTCTCTTTGGTTTAAAATAGGGGAGATGACCCAGAAATCATCATAATAGATAAAAGCAGATAAAGACCTATTAGCTCATTCAGTCTGCCCAGTTATTTTGCTTTACACTGCTAACAGTATTTCCCAGCTGCCAGCCATAGAAACTGGATCTCTTAAAGGATATTGTTCCTTATCCAGGTGGGTGGGTGGTTTTCTTTTTGTTTTTTTTTCTTTCCATACTGGATAGATGAGCTACAAGATTCCATATTTAATCCAAGGCCTAGGCCCTCCTGCCACACCCTCCCCCCCCCCACCTGTGTTTTACACTCACGTTTTGTAATGATCCAAATTAGTGATTCCGAGATTCTGTCCATATCTGCCATAAATCCATTTGGGTTTTTGAGATTTCCAAAAGTGTGCATGTCTCTCAGTGGATGCGAGGTATGTAAATAAATCTCATGCATATTGTAGAAAGGCTAAATAGCCCACTGGGTAGCAGCCCTCACAGACTGATTTGGAGGCCATGGTCTAACTAGTTACAGTACCCAAATATACAGCTGCTTATGACCTCTTGTTTTCCTAGATAACTGGTCATCGCCATCCTGCTAACATTGAACTGAAAAGTGGGCAGAACCATGGAGCTGGATGTGATACATCCAGAATACTAAGGTTGCTTAGAGAGGTCCTGGCAGGGCTCACTGAAGGATGTATTTAATAGATTATTTTGAAACATACGTGGATCCACAGGATTGGAGGAATCAGATGTAGTCCCTGTACACAAGTAATAACAGAAGGTGTGGGAAATGACAGGCCGGTTAACCTCAACTCTGTGTTGGGAAAAATGATGACATTTCCAGAGTGCTTCTACTAGACCAGTCTCTAGACTATGGGGTTGTCTCCCCAGTCAGCAGATGTGAGACAGAGAAAACACCAGAATGCAATGACATCATCCCTGTCACCATATCCATCACAGCTAGAGGCACTCTTCAGTTTTTTTCTTTGTCTCAGCAGATGATGGTTGACTTCTAGTACAGCTCTTAGTTGGATTGCTACTTGGCCATGAGGGTCTGGGTGGTTTTCTTCTGGTCCCACAGGCATGTGGGACTGGGTCTGGCGGTGGAGCAGCTGCTGTCCAGTGGGTCATTCAGGTCTCTGCAGGAGTGCCAAGGGAGTGCCTGGTTCTGCTATTGCTCTAGCTGAGCTGCTGCTTAGCAATAAAAAGTGAAAGCAGTCAGAATCACAGGCAATGGTTGTTTCTGGGGAAATGCACAGCTGCAGGATTCAAACACTCAGGCAATTCTTACCTCACTGCTCCAACCCGCTACCCCGGAAGGCCCGAGGTCAGGTGGGTACATGGTAGCAGCCAGTACTGGCGGATTCCCCTGTAAGTGTTTTACTTGGGCTTTCTTGGCCGTGCGTCACAGCATTTTGAGGGGAGGAGAAGACTGCCGGCCAAATTGGAATGGGTGCGACAGCAGCCTCCCTTGGCAGGAGAATGTCGGGCCTGCACAGACCATGTGGTGAGCGACATGCTAGGCCGGCTCGTGCTACAAGCCTCCGACCTATTTCCCACTCAATTGCCAGCATCCATTTACAGTGGTGCCGGCCTCCGCTCAATTCCATCCAGTCCCTTCAGCAATTGGAACCTCTGGGAGTACAGTTATGTGCTAGGCCTCTGGCGTTTCAGCGGTGCCGGTCTCTCACCCAATTCTAGCCAGGGTCTCTTCAGCGATCGGGACTTCCTGGGCAGTACAAGGGCCGTGACAGGTGGCAAACGTAGGGATGTCAAACAAAGTACCCATGTTGTCTGGGCTGCGGCAGATAGTGCAGTGTGTTAGTGGACTGCCTGTGTGCTTCATGTGCTATGGACCCAGGCCAAGCCTCTGGATCCAGCGCAATGCTGCTCCGGCCATCTAAGTCCCCCGCCGCCAATACTGTCTGCTCAGGCAATAGATGGGGTGGAAGACAGGCCTCCGGAGCTCCCACCTTCTGAGACGGTATCTGTAAATGTTCAACCCACCCATGACCCTACGCAGGATGATTCTGTGGAGTTTTCCATGCTCTTTTTTGACAGGCCTGGGGCATTTGTAATGGGTGTCCTGCTGGGACTGCCCACTCGTTCTTGACAGTGGGATCGGAGCTGTGGCAGGACCCAGAGTCTGCAGACAGGGCTGATTTTGGGGACTAAGTGGTCTGGCCCCACTAGGAGGCTTATGGAGTCGAGCGCTGCTGCATGGTGCTGCTCTGGGCACTCTGAGACCTCGATTCCCCTGAGAAGGGAAATCAGGGCAGCCTTAAACCTTGAGGAGGGGGAGTATGGGCCCTTGGAGGACAAGTCATCACAGATGATATGCCTGTTCCGTAAGGAGGAGCTGGCAGTCCTTATTGAGCAGATCACAGCAGAGCTGCGGATTCAGTACGTAGCAGGGTTTCCGGACCAGTTGGCTTCGGACCATATTCTCTGGGGGGTCCGGCCGCCAGCGAAAGCTTTTTCTTTTTCCCCAGAGCTTCAGCAACTTTGAGGAGTGGGAATCGCTAGATTGCCCCCCTTAGATTCACTTGCTGCCTTCAGGCCCATCCTTGATCTCCAGGGGGTTAATCGGAGCTTGTGCGTCCCTCATTTCCACATGGAAACGCTGCAGGCCATAATCCAAGTCATAAGACCCAGCGAGTTCCTCGCCACCCTAGACCTCATGGAGGTGTACTTGCACATTCTTATTTGTGAGGACCACCACGCTACCTGTCCTTTGCCGTTTTGGGGCAGCACTATCAATTCTGCATGCTACCCTTCAGGCTGGCGACTGTGCCTCTGACCTTTTCCAAGGTCATGGTGGTAGTGGCAGCAGCGCTGCACCGCGAAGGAATTTGTGTGCATTCTTATCTTGGTGATTGGCTCATTCGGGCGCAGTTGTATGCGGCAGGAGTGTATGCCATGCAGCGGGTTCTACAAGTGCTGGAACAACTGGGCTGGGTGGTCAATTACAAGAGCTCTTTGAATTAGTCATAGAATCTGGATTTCCCAAGGGGTGCATTTTGACACCTCCAAGGGCACAATGTCCCTCACAGAGGAACGCTGGCACAAGTTTCAATCTCAGCGCATCAGTTTCCAGAGGTTCGCAGCGCCCCGTGCCTGGGACTACCTCCGGCTTCTCAGTGCACATGCACCCCCTTCAACATGCTTTACTTAGCTGGTGGTCTCTATTGTCCAAGAACTGAGACTACCAACTCTCACTATCGACGGAGGTTTGCTCTAGCCTTCGGTGGTGGGTGACCTGCAAAACCTTTCTTAAGGGGTTACCGTTAGACCACCCACCTTGCATGATGGTGACGACCGACGTCAGCTTGTTGGAGTGGGGAGCCCACTGTCTTCATCACATGGCTCAGGGCATATGGCCTCAGGGGGGAGTAAAAGTGACCCATCAGTCATCTAGAGGCTTGAGCTATTTGGCTAGCACTCTCGTTTTCGAGTTACTCCAAGGGCAAGCGGTGCGAGTCCTCTCCAGCAGTGTGACAGCAGTGGCTTGTCTCAATCGCCAGGGGGGCACAAAGTGTCCGGGTTTAACGCGGGAGATGTCCCTCTTGTTTCCCTGGGCCGAGCAGCATCCCCGGTCAAACTCAAATCAACACATCGCGGGTGAAGACAATGTAAAGGCCGATCATTTCAGCTGGCATCTAGATCCTGGCAAATGGGAACTAGCGGCATGGGTGTTCGAATGGATAGTCAACTGGTGGGGTCAGCTGGAGATGGATCTCATAGCGAGTCCGGCCTACACAAAAGTGGTGGTCGCCTTCTTGTGACGGAGGAGCTCTGGCTGTAGAGGAGACAACACGTTGGTGCAGCCATGGCCTCTGGCATCACTACTCTATGTATTCCACCATGGACAATGATCCCACGGATACTTCAGAGGATAGAGTATTGGCCTCGGCATCCATGGTATGCAGATCTGGTTCAGTTGCAGGTCCAGCCTCCTCTGCTTCTAGGTGCTCTCAGGGGCCTCTTGAAGTAAGGTCCCGTGTGGCTAGATGATCCAGCTCATTTCTTGCTTATGGCATGGCTATTGAAAGGCAACAACTAACGCGAAAGAGCTACTCGCCGGAGGTGGTCTCCATGCTTTTGCAGGCCAGGCGCCGTTCTACGTTCCTGGCCTATGTGCAAGCCTGGCGGCTTTTTGAAGGCTGGTGTTCTCAGCATGAAACTTCGCCCTGGCGGGCTGGCATGCTGCAGATGTTAGCCTTCCTACAGGACGACTTCCAGAAGGGCTTGGCGTGCAGTTCGTTGCAGTCCCATATTTTCATGGTTTCTGTGCAGAGGCTGAAGATTTAAATGCCCCCTGGTTTTTTGATATAGAACATTGCATACACTGCGCCTCCAGAGTGTGCATGTAAATCCATCTCGCTCATATTCATTGTGACTATTAGATATGCTTCTATGATAAGCTTGGGAAACACTGCATTAGATTTACTAATCACAACAGCTGAAACAGTAAGGCACCCTGGGCAGCTAAGAACATAAGATATGCCATACTGGGTCAGACCAAGGTCCATCAAGCCCAGTATCCTGTTTCCAACAGTGGCCAATCTAGATCATACGCACCTAGCAGTCTCCCCAAAAGACACAGGTTCCACAATGCTTGTATTGGGTCAAGCAGTGATATCCTGGGTCCCTTCTTAATAATGGGTTATGGACCTTTCCTCCAGCAACTTGTCCAAACCTTTTTTTAAACCCAGCTACACTAACAGCTCTTACTACATCCTCCAGTAACAAATTCCATAGTTTTGATTACACGTTGAGTGAAAAAATATTTTCTCTTTGTCTTAAATAGTTTACCCTGTAGCTTCATTACATGTCCCCTATTCTTTCTATATTTTGATAGCGTAAACAATCTATCTACGTTTACCCGTTCCACTCCATTCATTAATTTATAGACCTTTATCATATCTCCCCTCAGCCGTCTCTTTTCCAGGTTGAAGAGCCCTAACCTTTGTAGCCTCTCTTCATAGGAGTAGCCTTCCATCCCCTTTACCATTTTGGTGGCTCTCCTCTGTACCTTTTCTAATAACGCTATATCCTTTTTAAGATACGGCGACCAGAATTGCACACAATATTCAAGGTGTGGTCGTACCATGGAACGATACAGAGGCATTATAATATCCTTTGTTTTATTTTCCATTCCTTTCCTTATGATACCTAGCATTCTATTTGCTTTCTTGGCTGCCGCTGCACACTGGGCGGAGGGTTTTAACATGTTATCTACGATGACTCCTAAATCTCTTTTTTCCTGGGTGGTGGTTCCCAATGTGAAACCTTGCATTGTGTAACCATAGTGTGGGTTGTTCTTTCCTAGGTGCATAACATTGCACTTGTCCACATTAAATTTCATCTGCCATTTGGATGCCCAGTCTTCCAATTTATCCAGATCCTCCTGCAGTTTTCCAGTCTTCTTGGGTTTTAACAACTTTAAACAGTTTTGTGTCTGCAAATTTGATAACCTCACTAGTTATTCCCTTTTCCAGGTCATTTATGAATATGTCAAAAAGCAGCGGACCCAGTACAGATCCCTGGGGTACTCCACTATTCAACTTTTTCCATTGGGAAAATTGGCCATTTAGCCCTACCCTCTGCTTTCTATCTTTTAACCAGTTCCTGATCCACAATAGTATACTGCCTCCTATCCCATGACTCTTTAGTTTTGCCATAAGCCTCTGATGAGGGACATTGTTAAAGGCTTTCTGAAAGTCCAGATACACTATATCAACCAACTCACCTTTGTCTACCTGTTTGTTCACACCTTCAAAAAAACATATCAGATTAGTAAGACAAAATCTTCTTTGTCTAAAGCCATGTTGGCTGTCTCCCATTAGACCATGACTATCTACATGGTGTGTAATTTTGTTCTTTGTTTACTATAATCTCTGTTCAGATGCTTGTGCTATTGGGATGCTTTATTGTTTTGTGGAGGTTGGGGGGGGGGGACTAGTGGTTAGAGAAAAGGGGGCAAGAACCAGGAAAAACCATTGTTCAAATCCTGTTTCTGCCACTGGCACTGCTGTGAAATATTTTGGTGATACCAGAGGATTTTGATAGGATTTGATACACCTTTTAAATTCAGTATTCCAAGTAAGTGAGGTGGTTCCTTTAAAATAAAAATGTGCAGGCCTTTAAATTCCTTGCATTGGCTTCCTGTCTTCTATTGAAGTCCTTTTAAAATTCTTCTTCTGACTTTTTTTTTTTTTTTTAAAGCTTTTTATGGGTTGGTTCATGAATATTTTTCTTGTAAATTTTGTTCCATCCTAGTCTTTTGAAACAATTTAAGGAAGGGTTTTAGACTATCCTCCTATTAAAATGAGTGTGTTTGTATTTGTTTACTGAGCCTTTTTCCTGCCTAGCCTTTGGAATTCCCTTCCAAGGGATAGTTTTGTAGTGCAGTAGTATTTAACTCACATCATTACAGTCTATCTAGCAGGAAGCTTGAGTCATTTTAATAACAGTGAAAATCATGGATCCTTGAATAGATGTTGGGGAGTTGAGCCAGTATTGAGATGAAGCAGGTTGAAGCCCACTAATACCATCTCCCAAAAACAGTCCTTGTGGCCTGTTCTATTAACAGAGTGACCCAAAGCAGACCTGTAGCGGAAGTCATGCCCATATAAGAACAAAAGCTTGCACAGATATACATTGTTGAGACGGCGAGCACAGACTTAGCAAAATAGCCCGTGACAGCAGAATGAAACTAATTTGATTGGGCATAATAAAGATATCATTTCCTTACTGACCAACTGTCTGTTTGGAGCAGTGCGAGGTCAATCTTCCATCTTTGGGGTAGAACACAGCAGCCTTAGTCCACCAGTATCAAAATCCCTAAGAGCAGTGAGTTCTTTGGAGGAAAATTTTATTGATGGGGGTTAGTGGTGTTGGGGTATTGATGATGTTGGCTTGTTAGTTTTATTTTGTTGAGGGTGTTGCAAATTAAATAAGATATTTTGTGTTTTGCTGCTTTATCTTAAAATGTTTTTGTATCACAACTTGAACATTGTATTTGATAAAGAGTGCAATTTTAATTCAATTGGAAATGGAAAAACTTTACCCTTTGTTGCCTCAGGTGCTCACTTTGTAAACTCTCTTGGGAAGCTACAATGCCTTGCGAAAGTATTTTTCTCCAGGAACAAGTAGGAAGTCAGTCCTCACATATGGGTGACATTGCCAACAAAGCCCACATGGAGCATTTCCCCAGCTTTCAAAGAAAGCCTTTGGGAATGCTACCACGCATGTGTGGTCCCCTTCGTGCCCAAGGGTGCCATCCTGCTCAGTTTCCTTTTTTCCGCGGAGCCCAACGGACGTATCTCCTGGTTCCCCAGAAAAAGCCTTTAAAAACTATCCTCAAAAGTTGGATTTTTTTTTCCCAGTTTACATACCAGTTCCTCTTCCTGCCTCAAGCCAGTGCCATCCTCTGCTCTTCGCTTCTTTTTTGATGAGGCTTGCTTCAACTGGCGTTCGTACCCTTTTTCACCCAGGGGTTGTTGACCCTGACTGGGTGTCTCCCACCATGTCTCCCGGTGGGTTCAAGAAGTGTGACTGCTGCGGTCAGACCATGTCTGTCAGACACCCATGACTGCTGCTTGCACGGCCTAGGCCCTGAACAAGACAGTGCCACCTTCAACCTATGCCAGGCCATGACTCTGAGAACCAACAGGAAATGGTCGGAGTTGCAGAAGAAGCTGTTCCCATGGTCTGACTCAGCACCGGCTTCCCCAACGCTGAGACCCAAGCCAAGCACATCCCGTGAGGCCCGGGCGACGACTCTATAAAGACGCCAGATCCTTCAATCTATCCCCTTTCACCTTCATCCCATGTCCCCTCGTAGAAGAACTTCCTTTCAATCGAAAGAGGCTCTCTCCCCCTGTGCATTTATGCCACGGAGGTATTTAAACATCTCAATCATATCAACTCTATCCCACCTTTCCTCTAAGGTGTACATATAAAGATCCTTAAGTCTGTCCTCATATGCTTTATAATGAAGACTACTAACCATTTTAGTAGCTACCCTCTGTACGTACTCCATCCTGTTTATATCCTTTTGAAGGTGCGGTCTCCAGAATTGCACACAATACTCCAAATGAGGTCGCACCAAAGACATACAGAGGCACTATCACCTCCTTTTTTTTTTTCTGCTAGCCATTCCTCTCCGTATGCACCCAAGCATCCTTCTAGCTTTTGCTGTCACCTTTTCTACCTGTTTAGCTACTTTAAGATCCAAAGACAACGCCTAGGTCCTGCTCTTCTTTAGTGGACCAAAGTACTTCACCTCCTATACTATATTGCTCCCTTGGATTGCTTCAGCCCAAATGCATGACCTTGCATTTTTTTAACATTAAATCCCAGCTGCCAAATTCTAGATCAAGCTTAGCTAGATCCCTCCTCATGTTATCTATACCTTCCTGGGTGTCTATTGCAGATTTTGGTATCTTCCGCAAAGAGGCAAAACTTACTCGATAGCCCTTCGCGCTATATCACTAAGATGTAAAAAAGAATCGGACCAAGGACAGATCCCTGCAGCACACCACTGGTAACTTCCTTCTCAGAGTGAGCTCCATTTACCTGTACTCTGTCGCCTCCCACTCAACCAATTTCTAACCCAAGCAGTAACTTTAGGGTCCATCCCTAGGGTGCTCAGTTTGTTTATAAGTCACCTGTGAGGAACAGTGTCAAAGGCTTTACTGAAATCTAAATACAGCACATCTAGGGCTCTCCCTCGGTCCAACTCCCTGGTCACCCAGTCAAAGAAATCAATCAGATTTGTCTGACAAGACCTGCCTCTGGTGAAAATCCATGCTGCCTCGGATCCTGTAATCCACTGGACTCCAGAAACCTTACTATTTTCTCTTTCAGCAGCGTTTCCAATAATTTACCCTGTTAGTGTAGCTGGGTTTAAAAAAGGTTTGAACAAGTTCCTGGAGGAAAGGTCCATAAACCATCATTAAAAAGGGACCCAGGATATCAATGCTTGACCCAATACAAGTGTTGTGCAACCTGTGTCTTTTGGGGAAACTGCTAGGTACGCATGACTTTGGCCACTGTTGGAAACAGGATACTGGGCTTGATGGACCTTGGTCTGACCCAGTATGGCATATCTTATGTTCTTATGACAACACTTGCCTCTGGTGAATCCATGCTGCCTCGGTTCCTGTAATCCGCTGGATTCCAGAAACCTCACTATTTTCTCTTTCAGCAGCGTTTCCAATAATTTACTCACCACTAAAGTTAAACTAACTGGCCTGTAGTTTTCAACCATATCCTTACTTCTGCTTTTCTGCAAAGGCATCACATTAGCCTCTCTCCAGTCCTTTGGCACCACTCCCGACTCCAGCGAGGCATTGAAAAGGCCAGTCGGTGGAGCTACTAGAACGTTCCTGGGTTCCCTCGGTATTCTAGGGTGTATCCCATCCGGTCCCATCGCTTTGTCTACTTTAAGTTTAATTAGTTTCTCACAAACAGACTTCTGAAAATTGTTCAAGATGCCCCTCGCTTCTGTTCCTGCTTTCCTGACTATTTTACTAGCTTCCCTAAGTTTTTCCAAATATAGATGCCTGTCTTCCTCTCTCTGTGATCTCTTGTATTTCATGAAGGCCTCTCTTTTTCTTCACCTTTTTCAGCTACTTCTTTCGAAAAACATAGCAGTCTAATTTTTCCTTTTACCTTTATTTACCATTTTAACAAAAAGGTTGGTTGCCCTTTAAAATAACCCCTTTCAGTTTTGGCCACTGTTTTTCTACATCCCCCAGCTGTTCCGATCCTGCTAAAGACTTCCTAAGGTATTGGCCCATCTTGGCAAAGTTAGTTTTCCTAAAGTCTAAGACGCTCGCTTTTGAATGGATTCTAACAGCCCTAGTCCTAATACTGAACCACACCATCTGATGATCACTGAATACAAAATGATCTCCCACTATAACATCAGAAACATTTTCACCATTGGTAAGCACCAAGTCCAGTATGGCCCCTTCACGTGTGGGGTTTGTTACCAATTGCCTGAATAGTTCTCCCTGTAGAGGATCCAGGATCTTCTTACTTCTAGATGATACTGCAGCAGGAATGTGCCAATCAACATCTGGCATATTGAAATCCCCTATCAGTAGCACTTCCCCATTCCTAGCAATGCTGCGTATGTCTTCAGTTAACTCTGTCCACCTCTTCCTCTTGTGAGGGAGGTCTGTATATCACGCCAATGCAAATAGATTTCTCTTTTCTTATTTCTAGTTTAACCCACAGCGCCTCGTCTCTCTCCCTTTTAAGCTCTGTACTTCCAAAGCTTTAATGTTTTTTACGTATAGTGCCACTCTTCCTACCCTTTCCTTTCTGAATAAAGTATAACCTGGTATAGTTACATTCCAGTCATGGTTTTCTGTAAACCATGTTTCTGTAACTGCCACTAAATTCAAGTTAGCCACTCCCACCAAAACTGCAACATCAGCGATCTTATTTTCCATGCTACGGGCATTTATACACACTGCTTTCCATATTTCCATACTTTCACCTCTATTGTATAGTTTTTGTTAAACCACTTTGATTGTATGATAAAGCGGAATAGAAATACCATTAAATAAATAAATATGGTACCCCTTTTTACCCATTTCCATAAAGGTATTTAATGTTTCATTTATCTGGGGATTTTCTTCACCCATCCTCAATGAATCTAGTTTCAAGCCCTCTTCAGTAGATTAGCCAGTCTACTACTGAAGAAGCGTCAACCTTTCTTGGAGAGATGGACGCCATCTCTGCTCTGAAACCCTTGGAACAGCATCCAATGGTCCAGGAAACCAAAACGCTCTCGATGACACCATCCATGCAGCCATACATTCATCTCCAGGATGCGAGCCTCTCTGCCTTGGCCTTTACCCTCAACAGGAAGGATTGAACACCACCTGTGCACCTGTATGCTTCATCCTCTGTCCCAGAGCCATGAAGTCGCTTTTGATACGCTCAGAGATACCTGGCAGTATCATTTGTTCCGACATGGATTAGCAACATTGGATAATAGTGGGCTTGATGAGTCTTAGCAAACACTCCATAACATCTTGGTTTTGGCACCTGGTAGACAGCATACCTCTCTGAATATCGTCTGGTCGGCAGATGGATGCCTCAGTACCCCTTAGAGTCACCAACCTCCACTATCCTTCGCTTCCTTGTGGTCACTGATTCTGCAACTTTGGGGTACTTGAGCTCTGGTTCTTCCCTTTCCAGGGATGCTTTCACCTCCTCCACCTCCAGGGCTGCATAATGATTCTTCAATTCATGGGCTGGAGAAGTTGGATTGGTGATTCTACAGGCCCTGGTGACTTGTGTCCAGCCTTTGTCATTCTGTAGGCACCTATCTTCTCCTCTGCTGGAGAGCTTGGTTGTTGCAAGAAATATCTCATCAAAGTACTTCTCACTGTCTTGAATGCTCCTCAGCCTTGCCACCTCCTCTCTTGAGTTCCTCCACTTGTTTCCTGAGAGCTTCAGCATGCAGGCATCCTGCACATGGAACCGGTCCTTCAGCTGGCATTGGGACCTCCTGTCTGGACAGAGGCAGAAGCTGTAATGGGGGCAACAGCTTTAGCGATACAGTTTTTCCCAGCTATTCAGTTTGCGTAGCTTAGGTATCTCTTAAAGCAAAAGAGAGATCTACCAAAGTACCAGCTGGTTTCCCAGTTGTCCTTTCAGAAATTTAAAATGGAGAGCAACATGTGGAAATTGAGCCTGCTCTGTAGTGTGCCCAAATACACATCTCTAACCACTATGCTAACCCCCCATGGCAAGAGATGAGTGCACCATGGGACTGTGTTTAAAGAGCGAAAAGGAGTGGATCCAAGACAGATTCTTGGGGTACACCAACTGAGCGTGGGATAGCAGCAGAAGAGGATCCACCAAAACAAACACTGAAGGGGCGATGGGAGAGGGAAGAGAACCAGGATAGTACTGAGCCCTTAAAAACAAGTGAGAACAAGGTATTGAGGAGAAGGTTGTGGTCAGCTGTGTCAAAAACCAGCAGAAAGGTCAAAAAGATTGAGGATTGAGTAAAGGGCCTTGGATTTTGCCTGGAACAAGGTCACTGGAGACTTTGGCAAGAGCCGTTTTCAGTAGAATGTAAAGTATCCAGGAGAGCTTGAGGAGACAAAGTAGAGGCAACAGCGGTGAACCGCACATTCAAGTAGTTTAGAAATGAAGGGGAGGAGGGAAATGGGTCAGTAGTTAGGACAAGTAGGATCTAGTGAGTGTTTCTTGAGGAGAGGTGTAACCATAGCATGCTTGAAGGCTGCAGGGACAGTTGCAGTAGAGAGCAATCAGAGATGGAAGGGAAAACAGTGGAGGAGATGGGGCTTAGGAGACAGGTGGGAATAGGATCAGAGGAGTAGGTAGTGAGTTTGGATGAGGACAGAAAGGTGGCGATTGGTTTCTCCTCAGAGATCATAGAAAAGGAAGAAAGGTTAACAGAGGTAGCTACATCAGCAGTCGGATGTCCCGAGGGCTTTGATTCGACCCGGGGGTCTCATCTTTCAGCACCATAGTGCAATTTGTTTTGTTGTGACTATCCATTGGGTTTCCTTGGTAAGATACGGAAGTAGATTGCCAGGCCTTTCTTCCGCACAAGTAATTCTAATGTTGCCGTTGTCACAGAAATGTGATCCTCCACTGCCAATACCGTCCCATTCTACTGCTGCTTAGATGAGTGGTTTGTCTTGGTATGGTACCTCGGCCGAGACCTGTCCATCTTGGGAGCCATGGGTAAAGATAGGCCAACGTTTGCCACGCCTATCTTTACCTGCAGGTTGCTAACTGGACAGCAATTCTATATTGCTGCTGCCCGGTTAGTAACGGGTGCCGCTACTGCGCCATCCCAGAACGCCTACAATATGCCCCAATGCTACACGGTCAACATTGGGGCGTTTAGCGGTGGAGCTTTTGGATATTCAGCGGCACTAACCATATTAGTGCTGCTGAGTATCCCTCTAAGCAGCATTTACACAGTTCACAGGTCTGTAAACTGTAAATGTCTTTGAATATCGGGCTCTACATTCTTAATAGGGACTGTGGTTGGATTCTACGCAACTAGTCTGCTTTCACTTTCCCAATTAATTTTGGGAAAAACTTGTGAATGAACAATGCCAACTATGGTACTCGCATTGCTATATTTTAAGGGCTTCTTTTTGATTTATTTTTGGTGGTATTTTTTTGTTTTTGATGGTACAAATGTGCTATTGTCTGACACACTTCACAAAAGCTTTTGTTAATTTATGTTGCAGATGGATCTTATTATACAATCTAACAATGGTTTTGCATCTTCCACAAGCATTTTGAACCTTTCTGACCAACTTCAGACCAAGAAAATGAAGAAAAAAGAAGCAGAGCAAGTGTTGCAGAACTTTGTGCAGGACAAATGGCTTTCTGAAGTACGCACATGCACTTGCTTTCCTTTCCCATCTTCTGGAAAAGGCAGTGTCCCTGGTGGGCTCCATGTCATTAACAGAAGGCTGAGATGTTTTAGGGTTTCAGGAAGATGATTTAATAGCAGGTGTCTAGGCTGGAAACGTACATAGGAGCATGTGCTGTATCTATTTTATAAAGACATTATATGTGCTCCCCAGATGTTGCTGCACAAAGTTGCACCTGCTCTGAGGCACATATAGGTAACATCTACTTATGTGTATATACACTGGGACAATTTTACAAATGCCTGTCTTATAAAATTATCCCCAAAATATCTTGTAAATGTAATTGGAGAACGTCTTTTCTAAAGGATCCACGTGAGTTTTTCTGTAGAAGCATCTGATTCTTTGTTTCTGATAGAAAGATGGAGAATACACCTTGAGTACTCGCTGCATAATAGAGATGGAGAACTACATTTGCAATACATACCAGGACATGGTCAGCAAGTGTAACCTTTGTGGCACCATAGCTATTCAGGTAAGGATTTCTTCTTGAGAGACTTTGACCAGTTCAAATTCTGCATTGCACTGTGAACTAACAAGGGCGATAGACTAATTGTAACCCCACCAGTCTCATACAGTAGATGATGGCAGATAAAGGCTAATTGGTCTGTGGATAGGCCGGCTGTGCTCATCAGCCATTCCAATTCATCCTGCTAGACCAGTCCAGACAAGTGGGTTAAGTCCCCCTGCCAGCAGATATTGGAGACAGAAAGTACCAGAAGCTTCAACCAGAGGGCTCTGGCACATAGAGAAGCTGCTCTAGGTGTCACCCTCGGTATTTCTCTGTCTCCAGCAGATGAGGATTGTCTGTTTCTTTCCTCCTGGCAACCTGCCATTCTAAGGGGCTAAGTGTCTCTGCCAGTGGAGCTCAGAGCCTGATTTGGTGGAGGTCTTCAGGGCGCACATGAGGTGTTGATCTTAAAGTTTCCTACTGACTGCCCAGTCTAGTGTGAGCAGGGAGATCCTGTTGGGGAACTTGTCTCCCGGTCAGGAGGACTCGTAAAGCACATTGCAGGAAGGCGCTATAGATCCTGTGATTGCAAAAGCAGCATCCTTTCTTTATTTTCTAAAGGGTACCTTAGTTAGAAGAAGGCTGGTGCCGATGTTGCAGCCTCTGCTGTTTTTCCCCTGCAATTCCCTGTATCGCTCCTCCGCAGCAAACAGCTGAGGTGAATGGAAGGATCACAGTGAATTATTTCAGCCTTCTTCCTCCTTCCCCCTCCTTTTCTGTACCTCTGGTAGTGGTTTTTACCCCTGCTACAGACTACTTCCCCGCCGCTCTGCCTGGACTGCTTGAGACTGCTGGATTGGTCCACTGCCTTTCCGCCATTTCTTCTGCTCTCTGAGCTGCCATACACTTGGTAAGACTCTGCGGTGGCCATTTTGAATTCAGCCCCTTTCTCCCTGACACTCAAGTCACCAGCTCAGAACAACACAAATTTAAAGAGGCCACGAATCGGTACCATGCCTTCCTCCTTATTTTATTTTATTTGGATGCTTTTCTATATCGCCCCTTCCAGAGATCAGGGGCTGTTTACAATAGAACAAAACATAATACAATGAACATAACCCGCTGCATCGCCTGCAGCAGGAAGCACCACATTCTCCAGCTATGCTCCACATGTATTGATCACCCAGGGGAGTCTTCCAGGGCAGCACACAATGTTTTTCCTTCAGTGCTACACGAGGTGGAGCATGTGGGGTCACTCAATTTGGGGTTGGATGTTCCAGCTCCCTCCATCTTATCTACTAGAGCCTCGTTTCCGAGCTCACTCTCAGGGGATGTCCCCCTCCTCCTCCTCTCTTGCTCCCACAGCAGCCCACTGCAGGCGGCACGGATCAAGAGTCAGCCCAATTTGTGTCCCTATTCAGACACGATTGGGATCTTTGGGCATCTTCACAAGCAGTGAGTCTCAAAGCAGGGGCTCCTTCCTCCTTCTCCAAGCCCACGGTGGAAGCAGCGCACCGGGGGCATAGGCACTTTCCAGACACACTTAGCTCAGGGTATCCCATTCATCCCCCGAAGGAGATCTCCTGGGTTTCTCCGGACTGGACAACTGAGCAGGATCATCTCTCCATCAAAGATCGTGACGATGGGGAATGATCTCCCTCAGATGACCAAGCAAAGGATCAGGAGGACGTCCCATTGTTCTGCAAGAGGAACTTTCAGCATTAATCACACAAGTTGTGGATGCCTTGTGCCTCTCTGAATCTCTGCTGGTGGTGGTGCAGACTTCATCTCAGGCAGATCCTATCCTACAGGGTATCCGGAAACCTTCAAGGGCCTTTCCGTTTCTTTCAGATCTGCAATGGATGGTCTTTTTCGAGTGGAACTCGCCAGAAGTGTCCCTTCATACCGCTAGGCATTTGGGACATCTTTATCTCTGGTCGCCTGAACTGCAATAACTGACTTGCATATCTGAAGGTCGATGCAGTGGTGACAGCGGTCACCAAACATACCACGTTGCCCTTGGAAGGCGGTACAGCTCTGTGGGATCAGCAGGACCATAAGGCAGAGGGGCTTCTCATGCCCCAGTGTTTACCTGAGAATAAGCCACAGTCTACTAATCGCCATTCTTGTTTGCGTTCATTGCCCTTTTTCTCCTCCTGGGTGCATTTCCAAGATGCTCGGCGCTACCGACCAGGTTGGTCTTCGGGACCTTCAGTTAACCAATCTGCCCCTAAGTTGCAGCCTTTTCAGGGGATCCCCTGGACAAAGGATTTGTTCTCTGCCCTCTCTAGGTTTTCAGGCCCTGGCTTCTCCTCCCACTGATGGTCTTCAGGCCCAATCTGGGACACCACCAATGGGAGGCTGACTGGCCCTGTTTGCCTGCGAGTGGAAGGAGATCATCACTGATCAGTGGGTCCTCAATATTGTCCACTGCGGTTATGTCCTTGAATGTGCCTGTCCTATCAGACACCTTTATAGACTTCCCTTGTGGCTCATGCGCAAACTGAGAGGCCATGCAAATCCATGCTATGGCACCTGTTGGACCTTTGCGCCATTTGTCCGGTGCCTCTACCAGAGATCCCCTCCAGCCACTACTCCATCTACTTTATTATCCTAAACAAGGGTGGTTCCTTTCAACCCATTCTGGACCTCAAGACTATCAGTTGGTCACTCCGGGTCCCACATTTTCGAATGGAAACCCTCCAATCCGTAATTCAGGCAGTATGGAAAGAGAAATTCTTGGTGTCCCTTGATCGGGCAAAGGTTTACCTTCATATCCCCATCCGCAAGGATCAGCAGCCTTTTACTGTGTGCTTGGGCCGTATTGGGATTTCATGCCCACTCGATACAAGCGCAGGCAGCCTCTTGTGCAGAAAGCTCTCGAGGGGATCCATTGGATATTTGCAGGGCGATCACTTGGTCCTCCCTGTCTGCCTTTGCCCGATGCTATCACTTGGATCACCAGACCAGGAAAGCAGCTTGCTTTGGGGCCACTGTTCTGGCAGTGGCTGTTTCTTCCCACCCAAGGGTGGTATAGCTTTGGTACTGCCCACTAGTCTGCACTGGTCTAGCAGGATTATATTGGAAGGAGAAATTTCACTTGCCATTTATTTCTTTGCCTGGAATCCTGCTAGTCCAGTCCCCACCCGACTGTCTTGAGATTAGCTTACTGACATTTAGCTGAGAGTGTGTATCTGTGTCGGATAGCCTCCGGCTAATCTCTGCTTTCCTTTTTTGGCCATTCTGATTCTGTATATAGTTTAAATCACACTGTTGGTTCTTGACTGGTTTGGCCTACTTAGTAGGCTCTTTTGTTTTGAGTCCTTGTTCTTTGACATTTGTATACTGAAGTTGACCCTTAGGGGTCCTGGGTTATGTACCCATGATGGTGTGTCAAAGCTTCTGATTCTTTCTCTGTCTCCAACATCTGCTGGCAGGGGGGCATAATCCATTAGTCTGGACTGGTCTAGCAGGATTCCAGGAAAGGAAATTAACAGTAATTGAAATTTCTCCTTATTCAAAGTTGTTAAAGCAAGAGGATTGTGAAAAATTGCAAGAAGACCTTGATATGATAGATTTATAAAATTGAGTGGAGAGGAATGGGTAAACATAGATTGCTTGTTTACTACTTCAAAAAGTAGAACGACTAGGGCAGGGGTCGGCAACCCGCGGCTCCGGAGCCGCATGCGGCTCTTTCTCACCTTTGCCGCGGCTCCGGAGCACACTGCCGGCTTTAAACGTCGCGTTATGGGCTCCCTGTCAGCTCCCTCCCTTCTTCTGCAGCCGCGGTTCCCTGTCTCTTAGGGAACCGCGGCTGTGCTTTTAAAATCATCTCGGAGCCCTTCCTGTCTTGACGGGCTCCGTGCAGCATTGTCCCGCCTCTAAAGGAAGTTTTGGAGGCGGGACAATGCTGCACGGAGCCCGTCAAGACAGGAAGGGCTCCGAGATGATTTTAAAAGCACAGCCGCGGTTCCGTAAGAGGCAGGGAGCCGCGGCTGCAGAAGAAGGGAGGGAGCTTGACATGGAGGGAGGGAGCAGATATGAATGGATGGATGGATGGATGGAGGGGAGGGGGGGGGGCTGACATGGAGGGAGGGAGCAGATATGGATCGATGGATGGATGGAGGGGAGGGGGGGGGCTGACATGGAGGGAGGGAGCAGATATGAATGAATGGAGAGAGGGGGCTGACATGGATGGAGGGGGCTGACATGGAGGGAGGGGGGCTGATATGAATGGATGGAGGGAGGGGGGCTGACATGGAGGGATGGAGGGGGCTGACATGGAGGGAGGGAGCAGATATGAATGGATGGAGGGAGGGGGGCTGACATGGATGGAGGGGGCTGACATGGAGGGAGGGGGGCTGACATGGAGGGATGGAGGGGGCTGACATGGAGGGAGGGAGCAGATATGAATGAATGGAGAGAGGGGGGCTGACATGGAGGGATGGAGGGGGCTGACATGGAGGGATGGATCGAGGGGGGCTGACATGGAGGGATGGAGGGGGCTGACATGGTGGGAGGGAGCAGATATGAATGGATGGAGGGAGGGGGCTGACATGGAGGGAGGGAGCTGATATGAATGGATGGAGGGAGGGAGGGAGGGGGCTGACATGGAGGGGAGGGGGCTGACATGGAGGGATGGAGGGAGGGGGGCGACATGGAGGGAGGGAGCAGATATGAATGGATGGAGGGAGGGGGGCTGACATGGAGGGATGGATCGAGGGGGCTGACAGGGAGGGATGGAGGGGGCTGTCAGGGAGGGTGGGAGCAGATATGAATGAATGGAGGGAGGGGGGCAGACATGGAGGGATCGATCGAGGCGGGCTGACTGGGCGGGAGGGGGGCTGACATGGAGGGATGGATCGAGGGGGGCTGACATGGAGGGATGGAGGGGCTGACATGGAGGGAGGGAGCAGATATGAATGGATGGAGGGAGGGGGGCTGACATGGAGGGAGGGAGCTGATATGAATGGATGGAGGGAGGGAGGGAGGGGGCTGACATGGAGGGAGGGGGGCTGACATGGAGGGAGGGGGGGCTGACATGGAGGGAGGGAGCTGATATGGATGGATGGATGGAGGGAGGGGGGCTGACATGGAGGGAGGGAGCTGATATGGATGGAGGGAGGGGGGCTGACATGGAGGGATGGAGGGGGCTGACATGGAGGGGGCTGACATGGAGGGATTGGGGAGGCGGGCTGACATGGAGGGAGGTGAGCTGATATGGATGGAGGGAGGGAGGAGGGAGGGAGGGGGCTGACTTGGCGGGAGGAGCACTGGTAATGGGGTTGAGGGGGACGAGCACTGGAAATGAGCTGATTAGGGGAGGCTAGGACTGGTAATGAGCTGATGGGGGGTAGGACTGGTATTGGGCTGATTAGGGGAGGCTAGCACTGGTAATGGGGTTGAGGGGGATTAGCACTGGAAGCGAGCTGATTGGGGGGCTTTGACTGGGCATGGGCTGATTGTGGGGAGGGGAGGATAGAGCTGCTGGCCCTGGAAGATAACTGGGGGCTAAGGCTACAAATGGGCTGATATGAGGGGATGGGAGAATGGAACTGGATCTGAGAGGGGCTGCCATGGTATTTGTACTAGAAGGGACTGGTCAGTGGGGAAGGAGGGGGACTGGAAGGAAATGGACACCAGTGGCAATCATGGGAATGCAAGTTGACATTGGGAAGGTACTGGGAGTGAGGACTGGAAAGGGGCTGATATTGGGGGAGGGTTACTGGACGGAAATAGGCTGATGGAAAGAAGTGAAGAAAACGAAAGAAGAGATAAGAACTGGCAGATGGACCATAGACCACAGAAAGAGAGCTAAGAGAAGACAGGAAAGCAGAAGCCTCAGATCGGGACCAGCATGATCAAAGAATAAATTGGTCAGACAACAAAGGTAGAAAAAATAATTTTATTTCATATTAGTGATTTGACTACAAAATCATCATAATTTTGAAATCAAATATTGTTACTTCTTGTTGTTATATGTTCTGGCGTATTTTTTTTGGTGTGTGCGAAGGAAGAGGGGTAGTCTTATACGGCGAGTATAGGCCAAACACCTATATTTTAACAGGAAAAGTAGGGGGTCGTATATAGCATTAAGGTAAGAAACAATATATGCAGTGTTAGATTTGTTTTAAATGTCGCAATGGTTTTGCGGCTCCCAGTTTTTTTTTTCCCTTCGGAAACGGGTCCAAGTGGCTCTTTATGTCTTAAAGGTTGCAGACCCCTGGACTAGGGGGACACTCAATGAAGCTACAGTGTAGCCCATTTAAGACTAAGAAAATATTTTTTCACTCAACAAGCAATCAAACTCTGGAATTCATTACCGGAGGATAATAGTAAAAGCTGTTAGTGTAGCTGGGTTTAAAAAAGGTTTGGACAAGTTCCTGGAGGAAAAGTCCATAAACCATTATTAGAGGACCAGGGAAATCCACTGTTTACCCTTGGGATAAGAAGCATGGAATCTGTCTACCTTTTTGGGAACTTGACAGGTACTTGTGATCTGGATTGGCTGCTGTTGGAAACAGGATACTGGGCTTGATGGACCCTTGGTCTGACCCAGTATGGTGTATCTTAAGTTTGTACTTGAGGCAGTGGAGAGTTAAATGTCATGCCTAGGCTTACAAGGAGTTTCAGTGCAATTTGAACCTGACTTCCCTGATACTCAACCCACTGCTTCAACTCTTAGAGCTTTCTTTCTGCAACTAGAATATTAAAGTAGGAGAGAGGGGCTATTTTAGGGGAGCAAAGTAGCTTTTCTCTACTCTGATCTGTCCATGCCAGCATCCCCCCATTCCCTTACAATGTAGAGGCTAGGAGGGGAGGGGAGGAGAAGGTGAGAAACAGGGCTAGATTAGAGAGAAGAGTAGCTCCCTGGTATTCTGTTCCAGTCCGCCACCTCCTAGTTCCCTGCACACTGCCTCAGAGGGAACACGCTGGAGCAGGAAGCACAGGCTGCTCTGTGGTGTTTGACATTTGGGGCACTAGCCAATAGGAATGGAGCATGAGCACACGGGACTCATACCCCAACTCTTAGTTAATGCCTTGTCCCTTAATCCATCCCCTTCTCTCTGTCATTCTCTCTTCAAGAGTGGTGGTCTTTGAGTAGCGCCAGTAGGAGAGGGACCACCACAGTATAACCCATGGTCTCTGTTCTCCTGTGAGCAAATGGCAAGGGGGAAAGGGCAATGATAAGGAAGTGAAATCGGAAAGGGTTAGGATGGGAGGGGGATAATGTTTGGGGAGGTAGTGATCTGATAGAAGGTAGCTAGTGTGTGTGTTGGGGGAGGAGACAACAGAAAGACAGCTGTAGTGGTCTCTCTCTCTCTTGTGTTTGTACTGTTCATTCCTCCCTCCCTTCCTCCGCTCATGGGTTTTGTAGCACAGGAAGTACCATGGGGAAAGCGTGCTACTCTTATGCCTTCTGCCAGCAGGAGGGAGGATTGAGGTTTGTGGCATGGCTATCACAGGGATCACACTAATTCCCCTCCCGGAATGATGCACCGCCTTTCTAGAAACGGACATTGTTCATAAATATTTCCCACATATGCTGTGAGTTTCTTCATCAGCATTTATTTCATATTATATATGACATGGAAAGAAGGGCGTGGGCAAGGGACCAGTCCAACTGTGGCTTTTCCTGCAGAAAGCAGCAACTGCTATGCAAATGGTACACAGATGGACACACAATAGCTACTTTTTTTAGCCTTTTATATTCTTGTAGTGGTTAGTCCCTTGTAGTTTGAAAGTTTAAAAAAAAAAAAAAAAAAAGACAAACCCCTTTTTATGACTTGGTTAATATGTAATTATAAACTGTTTGCTGGTTCCCTGTGATACTATGGATTAAGTTTAAAATTTGCTGTCTAGTACTATCTCCAGGAACACAGCAGGAATGAGTCTTACCCATATGTGATAGTCAGTAACCAACGGAGCCTGCGCAGGAACGCTCCCCAGCGTCCAGAAAGAAAGCTTTTGGGAGCATCCCACAGCGCCTGCGTGCTGCCTTACCGCCTTTCCCAACTCAATCTCTCCAGTTCTTTTCAGCGGAGCAAGCAGGTAGTGTTTCCTGTCACAGCTGAAGTTCTTTATTTTTCTTTATTTCTTTGATCGCACGTCTGCCTTCTTCGACGTCGGACCGGTACCGCCGGTCTTTTCTTCTTTTTAAAAAAAAAAAAAACTACCGTTTCCCACTTCTGTGCATTTTTTCCTTTTGGACCTTAGGCCTAGAAAATATTCTCCTCATGGAAAGCCCGCTTCGGGTTTTAAAAAAGTGCACGAAGTGCAGCGGTACTATTTCTATCACTGACACCCATGAGGATGGTGTCTCAATGTTGGGACGACCTTGACCACTCCATCACCAATTGTGAGTCCCTGTTCGCTATGATCGTCTAAAAAGAGGTCGAGCAGAATCGAGCGGACAAGCTCCCAAGTACCCCTGTTTCCCTCTGATGCAGACTTCGGTAGGCATCGACATCTTCCAGGGCTGCTTCTTCATCTCCATGGATCTCAGGGTAACCAAACATTAAGGTCCAGCCGGTCCTCGAAAGGTAGATCTTCCCTCGAAGTATCGAGATTGCCTGCCGGGCTTGCTCTCGAGGATCACTCACCGGCAAAATTACCCCGCGGCGGGAAGCTTCCGGCTTCCGACAAAAGCTTCAAGTTCTAGTGGGGTTACAGAGTGGACATCGATGGCTCCTGGGCCTTCGGACCGATAATCCTGGGTTGCCATTGTTCTGGGTCGTCGGTTAACCAGGTGGGTTCCACTGGTAACCGACATCCAGACATTGGTTGCGTCGATGGGATCAGAATATTATGACCATGCAGCGTGACAATTACGGCATTTCATACAAGCTGCGACGCCTCCGGTACCACAACAAACTCCAGTTGTCGGTACTGGTTCTGGCACCGGAACCGCACAGAGCGGCGTCATATGTGTCAACTGCAGCGGTACACTGGTTCTGTGATGCCCATCAGTACCGAATCGATCACTCACGATGTCGATTACACATCGGTCCGCGTATCGGGCTCTGCAGGGGCATCAGACAGGCAGATACTTCGATTCCTACGGAAGACTCTGATGATTCAGAGGCTTCTGTTAAAGCATCGGTAATCTTCCTCAGGAGCCCCTATTCTCAAAAAGAGGAAGAGATGTCTCATCCAGAGGACTTGGTCTTTTCAAGGACTTCAGTAGGGAAAGTGGGCCAGGGGGCCTCTCCATGTTCAGTGGCCCCTGAAATCAGAGCTAGAGCCAAGAAATGGATATTTTACAAATTATCCTAAGGCTCCTAAAAGAGGCAGCTACTTTACCAATTCATGAGATCCTTTATGTCACATTGTTGGGCATATGGGAGAACACCTCCTCACTATCGTCCCCTCATCTCGTAGGTTGGACACCATGTACCGTGTTCCTCATGGTCCTGGCTTTGCATAAGACTCAGCTTCTCACCACTCTCTATTGGTGGTGGAGTCTGCTCTATGAAGAAGGACTAAGAGTGCAAAAAGCCAACTCATCTAATCCTCAGGAAGAGAAAATGCAGAACCTTCGATGCTTTTTTTGTTTTTTTGCCGGAGAATTTTCTAGGGCCAATAGGCTTGTTGCCAGGAATCATCATCCTATAGTCTCTATATGCGATATGGGATGTTTCTAAAGAAGAAGGTTGACCAGATCATATCGTGCAAACTTTATCTACTCTTATCCTCTCAGAAGATAAAAGGGAAGAGTTTCTCACGCTGGCTTTAACATGCCCAGGATGTTTCCCGCAAATTTTTTCCCAACCATGCAGCCTTTGACTCTTTTGGAGGGTGTGCCAAGCAGAGTCTCGGCTATTGCCACTAGGTGGCACGCAGAGTCTGTTTGGTTTTACAAGGCTTCTGAATTTGGAACCCTGGCTCCAGGATGGATTCGGAAAATCCTTCCTTGTAAAGGTGCAAAACCCCCCCCCCCCCCCCCCCCCCCCCATTTTTGGCAACGGATTGGCAACGCAAAGGCCACTCAGTATGGATCGTCGAGAATTCTGCCTTAGATAGAACTTGTTTCAAAGTTCTACTTCTGCTCCGGTTAGAACAAAGGTTATTCAACCAAGGCTTTCTTTCCCAAAAAAGGAGGACATATTATCCTGTTTATGGCTCACAGCAGTGGATCTTCTGCAGGTCATTTTGCTGATCCACACACAGCGAGCGTCAGCAACCTAGAAACAAGCGACCAATGCCTAAGGCTGCAAAGGAAAATGCTGACGGCCCAAAACCAGCCTCAGCCTTATCAGGGGCCTTTGAGCTTACATCTATGAGAACTTAGCCTTTCTGGTGTAGAAGAACCACGGACCCCCACCCGCCCGCCTAACCCTCAACCATCCAGGAAGGTTAGCTCACTTTGCGCCAGGATAGGAACAAGTCACGGCAGAGGAAATGGGACCCTCTGCATCATATAGGGAGAAGGTACAAGAGCCAGAGAATTCATTTCTTCACGCACTATTCCTCCTCACACCGGATGTCGTGTCGGGTTTGAGACAAGTTCAATTCTCCAACATTCTCCTCCGACCTTCTGGGTCAGTGAGATTGCTTACCCTTCTTGCCCACAAGGGCAATAGGAAAGAAGTACCCCTTCTTCAACAGGGTTCAGGGTTGCTACTCACCCTATATTTCTTCTACCAAAGACAAGAAAACAGACCTGGGAGGGGCTACAGCGAGCCCCATTTATTCATGACGTCTCAGGCGAAACTTGAACAAGGTTCTATGCAGAGGAGAAATTCACAGATTTCTCTTCGGTTGCTCTGCCTTCCATACCTTCGAGTGCAAGGATTGGCTTTGTATCTCTAGATCGATCAAGGATGCGTGACACTCCGATATCTTATCATCCAGGGGTCCAAACAGCGCCAGGAAGGTTCCTATCGGTTCCGTACCAAGGAAGAGCACTACCAATACAGAGTGCTTCCTTTCGGTTCTGGCCTCTGCTCCACGAGTGTTCACAATAGGACCATGGGCGAGTAGTAAGCTGCATGTTTCTACGCACTTAAGGAATAGTTTGTATTCCCAGTATCTGGACGACTGGCTCATCCGAAGCTCCGTCCCAGTCAGAAGGCCAGCAGACTTACCCTAGGCCTGCCAAGGCGTTGTCTTCAGTACCTGGGAGCTTGTAATAGAACATGCCCAGCTAGCGCAAGCTGAAATCCCATCTCACCCCTACTCAAATCACTAGAGTTTCATAGGCGGGCGACTTGCTGGATACCTACAACTGCAAGGGCCTTATCTTCCCCAGGTTTCCGTGGACTATGCTTGGTGCAGTTAGCCTCACACCATTCAGTTAAAGTCTCCATTTAACTGCTCGAGACACATGTTACAACTGTTAGGCCACATGGAATCCACCGTGCATGTGGTTCCATACGCTCGGCCTCACATGAGGGCAGCTCAGTGGGGACTCCGTCCACCCAAGGGATCAGGCATCAGGGGTGCCTGTCAGACAAAATAGCAACATCCAGTCACCTCTTCTGGTCTCGCCAGTGGTGGAGGGCCACTCCTCTGTTGCTGGGGTCCCCTTAAAAACAGGCGCTACCCCAAGCATAATACAAACAGATGCGGCTCTCCAAGGGGTTGGGGCGCTCATCTAAAAGATCTCTCAACCCAGGGGGTCTGGTCTCCACAAGAGACATTTCTACCTATCAACCTCTTGGAGCTCAGAGCAAATTCTTCTAGCTATCAGAGTCTTCCACACCCTGCTCAGCTACAAGACAGTCCT
>CM066044.1:32445466-32486811 GCA_033557465.1 Ichthyophis bannanicus
GAGCCATTTTTCTGGCGATCAAGGGCCCCCCTTGTCACACAACAACCGCCTGCAGTACCAGTTGGTGATGGCCCAAACGGATAAACAGGTCACGATGCTCGTACCTAAACAAGGAGGCAAAAGGATCTTACTTTACTGCTGTTCTCTGCCAGGAGGCAGTAAGTAGCCCTCTGCTTCGTACACAATCAGGTCAGGGAATGTTTCTCAGGGCCAGTGATACCTTTCTGGACGCAGGACAGTGGCCCATGGCAGGACAGATGAGGGTCCTTCAATAGCACGAGGGGCATCTAGACCCCAGGGTGGCACAGTGGCTATTCCAACTATGGGGAACCCCAAGTTTGGACCTCTTTGCCAGCCCAACCAGTGCTCAGCTGCCCTGCTGCTGCTGTCCTCACAGCTACACCCGTCCTGTATAGCAGCAAACGGCTTCCTCATCTCGTGGTCAGAGAGCCTTCTCTATGCTTTCCCTCCCACATCACTAATTACGCAGAGGCTCTTCAAGGGCCAGCCAGACCAGGCTTCCATGATCCTGGTGGCCCAGACAGCCTTGATCTCCCGTTGCTCCACCTCTCAATGGAGCTCCTGGTCCCCTCTGGGGAGTTACCCAGGAGGAGGGTGTGCTTCTCCACCTCAAACTGGGGTCCCTGTTGCTAACATGGCAGATGAACCGACCTCTAGGGAGGTGGAAGTCCTCCTGGCCTCTCGTAAGAACTAAGATGAGCTTATGCCATCAAGTGGTGCAGATTCTCAGTATGGTGTGCGAAGCAATGGGTTGACCTGTTCTCCTGCCAGGTGTATACGGTGCTGCAATACTTTCTCCACCTCTCGCAGACTGGACTCAAGTCCAACTCAGTCAGGGTACACCTGAGCATGCTCTCTGTGCACCATCATGTGGGGCTTGCTGTTTCTAAGCCCCCCCCCCCCACCAGATGGGGGCTTTCCAGTCTTTTGCATTGAGTGTCACATGTACGATTTTCTCCCAATTGGTGAGGTCTTATGTGTGCACTAGGTGCAAGGAGCTCTTTGCTCTCAGGGAATGAGTACGTTCTCTAGAGGCTAGAGTAGCAGACTTAGAAAAACATAAGACAGAGAGGTACACAGAAGAGACCTACAGTTGATATTAGTCCTGAAGTCCCACCTCCAGTCTGGCAGCATCCCTGTTGCCATGGAGGAGAGCGATCACGTGACAGGAGAGCATCACCCTGGTGTGGCAGGAAGTGATTCTGTAACTGGGACCCGTCCTCCAGGTGATGTAAAACCCTCTCGCACCGAGGAAGTTTCTCCAGGGCCATGTGCTCATGAGGGAAGGGTTAAGACAGCCGTTATAGTTGGTGATTCGATCATTAGGCATGTAGATAGCTGGGTGGCTGGTGGAAGTGAGGATCACCTGGTAACATGCCTGCCTGGTGCAAAAGTAACATACCTCACGCGCCACCTAGATAATGTCTTAAATAGTGCTGAGGAGGAGTCTGCTGTCTGGTACATGTCAGTACCAATGACAGGAAAATGTGGTAGGGAGGTTTCTGGAAGCTAAATTTAGGCTTTTAGGTAGGAAGTTGAAATCCAGAACTTCCAGGGTAGTGTTCTCCGAAATGCGTCCCGTTCCACACGCAGGACCCAAAAGGCAGGCAGAGCTCCGGAGTCTCAAAGCGTGGATGAGACAAGGATGCAGAGATGAGGGCTTTGGATTTGTTAGGAACTGGGGAACATTCTGGGGAAAGGAGGGGCTCTTCTGAAGGGATGGGCTTCACCTTAACCGGGATGGAACCAGGCTGCTAGCATTAACCTTTAAAAAGGAGATAGAGCAGCTTTTATACTAGATAATAGGGGAAAGCCGACAGTCCACCCAAGAGCATATGGTTCGGAAGAATGTATCCTTGAAGGATACTACCAAAAGCAGAGAGGTTCCAAAAAAAAAAAGAGTAAAGTAGCCCAAATACCCTCAAGTATGGAGCAGACAGAGCTTAAACATCCCAAATTACCCATGTCTACCAATAGCCAAATTAATATGAATAAACTACAGTCTCTAAAATGCTTGTATGCAAATGCTAGAAGTCTAAAAAATAAGATGGGAGAGTTAGAATATATAGCACTAAATGAGAGGTTAGATATGATTGGAATATCAGAGACATGGTGGAAGGAGGACAACCAGTGGGACACTGATACCTGGGTACAAACTATATCGTAACAGAACTGGTCAAATTGGTGGAGGGGTTGCGCTCTGTTAGAGAGGGCATTGAGTCAGAAAGGATTAAAGTTTTGCAGGAAACAAAATTTGCTGTAGAATCTCTATGGATTGAAATTCCATGTAAAAAGGGGAAGGCGAAAGCGGTGGGGGTGTACTATCGACCGCCTGGCCAGAATGAACAAATGGATGATGAAATGCTCAAAGAAATCAAGGAAGCTAACAAAAGTTACAGCGCGGTAATAAAAATGGCGATTTCAAATACCCCGGTATTGACTGGGTCAGTGTCACGGCAGGACATGCTAGGGAGATAAAGTTCCTAGATTAAATAAATGACTGCTTTTTGGAGCAGCTGGTTCAAGAACCGACCAGAGGGGAAGCCATATTAGACCTAGTCCTTAGTGGAACACCAGATCTAGTGCAAGAGATAAAGGGTGTTGGGGCCACTTGGCAATAGTGATCATAGCATGATCGCATTTGATTTAATTAGTGGAGGAGGGATAGTAAGGAAAGCCACAGTATTACCTTTTAATTTTCAAAAGGGAGACTATGATAAAATGAGGAAAATAGTTAAGAAAAAACTAAAAAGGAGCAGTTGCAAAGGTTAAAGACTTACATCAAGCTTGGGTGTTGTTGAAAACTACTATCTTGGAAGCCCAGACCAGCTGTATTCCACGCTTTAAGAAAAGTGGAAGGAAGTCCAAAAAACTGCCAGCATGGTTTAAAGGTGAGGTCAGAGAGGCTGTTGCCAAAAAAGCATCTTTCAGGAAATGGAAAAAAAACCTGGAAATAGCACAAGCACTGGCAAGTCAAATGCAAGGCATTGATAAGGCAGGCAAAGGGAGAATTTGAGAAGCTTGCTGCGGAAGCAAAAACGCAAAAGAGACTTTTTCCAAGTACAATCGTAGCAAAAAAACTTGAGTCAGTTGGTCCATTAGATGATAGAGGGGTTAAAGGGGCACTAAGAGGCGACAATGTGATAGCGGAGAGACTGAATGAATTCTTTGCTTCGGTCTTTACCGAGGAAGATGTAGGGATGTTACCCATGACTTGAACTAAGAGGCGACAACGTGATAGCGGAAAGACTGAATGAATTCTTTGCTTCGGTCTTTACCAAGGAAGATGTAGGGCTGTTACCCATGACTGAAGTGGTAGTTAAAGGTGCGGAAGAATTGAAGGAAATATCGATACATCGGGAAGATGTATTACAACTATTAGATAAACTGAAGAGCAGCAAATCACTTGGGCCGGATGGTATACATCCAAGGGTGCTGAAAGAACTGAAATATGAGATTGCAGACCTGCTATTAGTAATCTGTTAATTTTCATTAAAATCATCTGTAATACATTGGCAATCCTCCAATCTTCAGGTAACGCCAATTTTTAAAAAGGGTTCCAGGGGTGATCCGGGAAAGTACAGACCGGTGAGCCTGACCTCAGTACCGGGAAAAATGGTAGAAACCATCATAAAGAATAAAATTATTCAGCATGTAGATAGTCATGGCCTAATGGGAGACAGCCAACATGGCTTTAGACAAGGAAGATCTTGTCTTACTAATCTTTTTTAAAGCAAGGTTAATTTCATTTTTGCTGTTTTAGGGGAACTGTACTTGAGCACAGTAGGTTGCTGAACTCTGTAACCTCCTCAGGTTCAGGAACTGCTAACACCTCATCAGGTGTTCTCTCCCTACCCACCCCGACTCCCACCCACCCCTAGTGAGCAGTCTTGCTTTATAGGGCACCTCCCCCCTTAACAAATCACAGTGAATTGGACCAGCACATTTTGAATATAATTAAAGAGATTTAACTGCTTTTTCTCTGAAAGGACAGCTGCGAAACCAGCTGGTACTTGATAGATCTCTCTCTTTTGCTTTAACAGATACCTAAGCTGCACAAACAGAACAATGGCTGGGAAAAAAAATCGTATTGCTAAAGCTGTTGCCCCCGTTACAGCTTCTGCCTCGGTCCAGACAGAGGTCCTATTGCCAGTTGAAGAACCGGTTCCATGTGCAGGGTGCCTGCATGCTGAAGCTCTGAGGAAACAAGTGGAGGAACTCAGAGAGGAGATGGCGAGGCTGAGGAGCATTCAAGACAGTGAGAAGTACATTGATGAGATGCTGCTTGCAGCAACCAGGCTCTCCAGCACAGGAGAAGATGGGTGCCAACAGAATGTCGATGGTTGGACAAAAGTCACCAGAGCCTGCAAAATCACCAATCCAACTTCTCCAGCCCTTGAATTGAAGAACCATTATGCTGCCCTGGAAGTGGAGGAGGTGGAAGCATCCCTGGAAAGGGAAGAACCAGAGTTCAAGTACCCCATAGTTGCGGAATCAGTGACCAGAAGGAAACGAAGGGTAGTGGTGGTTGGAGACTCTCTTCTGAGGGGTACTGAGGCGTCCATCTGCCGACCAGACTTGATGTCCAGAGAGGTATGCTGTCTGCCTGGTGCCAAGATCCAAAATGTTACGGAGAGTTTGCCGAGACTCATCAAGCCCACTGACTATTACATGGAAATTACACTAACCTGGTAATTGTAGTTCCTGGAGGGTCCAGTTTAGTCCTCCAACATCGGGTAGTGCCCCTCCTCCTGCAGCCTGGAGACTGGACCAATCAAGTCTTCTGTAGTATATATGCAGACGGAGCTCCCAGAAGCCCCCAGTGTACTAGTAACAAAGCATACTTAACGAAGCAACACATTAGATTAATATACAAAATGGCATAATGAAAATGACATAATTAAAGAACAATTTGTTTCCCCCCCACAAAAATATCCAACTTTCTCTCCAAACGAGGAAGTCAGAACACTGTATTGCACTGGAACCAACGCCCCAGAAATCAAAATACAGCTCCGTATCAGAAATCTCAGGAGCTGACTGAACACCTGAGAAAGGAAGAGCCATAGCCAAAAACGCGGCTGCAAAAAAGGTTCGAAACGGCAAGAGGAACCGTCTTATGATCCACCGTTCGGAAAGCGCGCCACATTTTTATAACAGATAGTCGGGAGGGAAGGAGACTAAACTGGACCCTCCAGGAACTACAATTACCAGGTTAGTGTAATTTCCATTTCCTGTTCGGTAATCCAGTTTAGTCCTCCAACATCGGGATGTAACAGAGCAGTTAAGACCGGGCGGGACCTTGCCATCCGGCGCGCAGAACCGCCGAACAAAAGAGGAATCCCGAGCCGCTGACACATCTAAACGATAGTGTGTACTGAAAGCATGTAGAGACGACCAGGTGGCCGCCTTACAGATATCTGCTGGCGGAACTAGGCTATACTCCGCCCAAGCGGTAGCCCGAGCCCTAGTGGAATGATCCAGTAGCCCCTCCGGAACAGACCGCTGCTGCAACAGATACGCAGACGCGAACGCTTCCTTGAGCCCTCTTGCAATGGAGGCCTTAGCCGCCGCTTCCCCTTTACGTGCACCACCGAAGAGCACGAATAACCGGTCAGTCTTCCGAAAGATTCGGTAGCCTTCAAAGAACGACGAGGTGCACGACCCACATCGAGACGGTGAAGACCTTTGTCCGCCGACCCGACAGAGTGGGAAGAAAGAACTGGAAGAAACACTGCCTGATTCACATGAATAGGGGAAACCACCTTCGGCAAAAAGGAAGGGACCGTGGTAAAAGACAAAAAAGGTTCTCGGCAGGACAACGCATGTAGATCTGAAATACGCCGTGCCGAACCGATGGCTACAAGAAAAACCGTCTTCAGCGTAAAATCTTTCAGAAACACCCTACTCAGGGGTTCAAAAGGTTCACGAACCAGGGCCCGCATCACTAGATTCAAGTCCCCCGGAGGAACGAAAATCCTGCGGGAGGGCCGCAAATGACAAACAGTCGTAAGAAGACGACGTACGTCCGGATAAGAACCGTAGAGACGGCCTATAACTTTGCATCGATAACAAGAGATAGCCGCCAACCGGACTTTCAGAGAACTAGCCGCAAGGCCCTTATCAAAAGCAACCTGAAGAAACTTAAAACGACGGAAACGAAAACCGTCGCCGCCCGGACTCCACGCCGGGAGCACCAGTCTTCAAAGATCCCCCAAATCCGAACGTAAGTAAGAGAAGTGGACGTTTTCCCCGCCCGCAGTAGGGTAGAAACCACCGCGGGGGGAGTAACCCTTCTTTTTCAGCCGAGCCCTCTCCCTGGCCAAACCGTATGCGAGAATTGACCCACTTGGGGCATCCGCAAGGGTCCCCGAAAAAGAAGATTCGGCAGCGTGGATAGGAGCCAAGGAATGCCGTCGCTCAGCCGGACCAGATCGGCATACCAGGGCCACCCAGGCCAGTCCGGGTCCACCAATAACACTCGACCCCGATGGCCCTCGATGCTCTGAAAGACCCGGCCAATCAGAAACCTCGGAGGAAATACATAAAGTAGGCCGGACGTTGGCCACGGATGTATGAGAGCGTCGATCCCCTCGGACATACGGTCCCTTTGCCTGCTGAAGAAGCGTCCTGTCTCGTCCCGATTGAAATGTCGCCATGAGATCCATGAAGGGCGGCCCCCCCCCCCGACGAACTATTTGCGCGTAAACTTGCGGGTTTAGCTCCCACTCTCCGGGGTCCAACCCGCACTCTGCAGAGAAAATCGGCCTGAACATTGTCTGCGCCTGCAATAGGCGCTGCCGAGATGGCCGGAAGACGAGACTGCACCCAATTGACCAAGGCCATCGCTTCTGATTCCAGGGCCATGCTGCCGATGCCCCCTTGGCGATTGATGTAAGCTACGGTGGACGCAATGTCCGAAAGGACTCGCACCGGCCGGTCGAGAACTAGGGCTTTGAGGCCAAGAGGGCTAGCCGAACCGCCCGCCATTCGAGGCGGTTGATCGACCAAGAAGTCTCCAGGGGAGACCATTCCCCTTGAGCGAAGCGGGTCTCGCAGTGAGCCCCCCAGCCGGTTAAGCTGGCATCCGTTGTGAACGGAACCCAAAGTGGAGGCTCCAGGGAATCCCCCGCGCCAGGTTCTCGGAGGAGAGCCACCACCGGAGTGATCGGCGAACCGCCCTTGGGCAAGTCAATCTCCTGTTCAACGAGTCGAATTGGTTGGACCAACGGCGCAGCCGGGCGCATGTGGAAGCGCGCCCAGGGCACCACCTCCAAGGTCGCTGCCATCGTATCGAGGAACTGTAGCTATCACCATGCAGACGGAGCGGGCATCCCCCTGAAGAGTCGGACAAGAGACCGAATGCGGCGCTCCGGCAGGCACACCAAGCCCCGTGCTGTGTCGAGGCTCACTCCCAGATACTCGAGATCCTGAGTCGGGCACAGACAACTCTTGCATTCTTTCACCACCCAGCCGAGGGACCGCAGCAGAGCCACCACCACCCTGCTCGTGACGTGCACAGACTCCCGACTGGACTTTGCCCGAATCCACCAGTCGTCGAGATACGGATGGACCAGGATGCCCTCTGTGCACAAGGCCTCCGCGACCACTACCATCACGTTTGTGAAGGTGCGGGGGGCCGTGGCGAGACCAAACGGCATGGCCGGAAATTGGAAGTGGCCCCACGGAAGAGCGAAGTGGAGAAACCGTTGATGAGACGGCCGGATGGGAATGTGTAATGTGGTCTGCAGCGGCTGTGGAAGATCCTGCAGCAGGGGCTCTGAGGAGGGGGGAGATAAGGTGCTGGGGGACCCAGCTAGCAACGCAGTGGGTATGGGGAAAGCCTCCGGGATGCAGCGTGCAGGTGTAACACAAGCAAGCTATTAAATGTACCCTTCGGCTGATTACATTTCACATATAATACAGCCATAGAAAAAAGCATTGTAGAGACTTAAACCACCTTTCCTCTTCTTGTGTGGGGTCTCATTTATTTATTTTTTATTTTTTTTTTTTGCATTTAAAACAAAAAGCAAGGAAGGCTCAGGGAAACCCAAGACTGTTTAAGAAAAGGATTTTGAAACTGCACGTGCCTCCACAGCATGATTAAGTGTGTGGAAACTGCTGTTTAGAGCTGTTGCCTCTAAAAAGAAACACTGAAGAGAAAAACAAAACAGCCGCTGGCACCGAAAAACTGTCAGGTATTCGCAGAACTGAGAAGGGAACTGTCAGTCATTCACTGTGCTGGCATAGAGAAACTTTCAAGGTCAGGGTAAGGCAATTACAGTGACTGAAAGTAGGGAAATTAGAGTGGGATCCCTCCGCAGCCATTCAGACCTCCATGGTAGGGGCTGAAAGGTGTTTCTGGGGAGGGATGTAGAAGCTCAATCCAGCCATAGGAAAATTACAGTGAGCATGCTTAATTAGGCCGAGCCCAAAACAGTCAGGATCCAAAACACTGACTTAAAACCTCAACCAAATGGTATATTGAATAAGACAGGTACAATAATCAGTAGGACGTACAAAGTAAACCCGGCTGCAGTTTGTGGACTAAAAAGTCAAAGTAGGCACTTCCAACTCAGGGGCAGCCGGTCCGGATACAGCTGAAAGCATCCCAGAGCAGCTGAGGCAAGGAAGAAAAAACAAAAACAGAGTACGCACAGTTTTCTTACAGAAAATGATACCTGAACTTCCTGGAGGTATTCAAACTCTTGTGGTAAAGACTCAGTGCAGCGTAAAGCCAATGGAGAGCTCCCCCGAAGCCAAGCTCCGGAGTTCCCAAGTGCCTCAGGGGAAGCAAGATGCGGGGGGAAGAGCAGAGCTGATGCCTGAGGTCCAGGTGTTTCTTCTGACAGCCTATGCAGCTTAAACCTGAATAAGGCACAGGGAGAACTAAAAAGAAATAACTGCGTCCCGCAGGAACAGACATTTAACAATATTCCCCATAATAGGTAATGCCTCAGCCAGCCTTCTTTGTTGGGCACAGTGGGGAATAGAAGCCATGAGCCCTGCACCCTTCATCAGTGACTCAGCCTTGTACTGTGGCTCTGAATTGCATACTGTTCTCTATCCATGCCTTCTGTACTTTTTATCCATTATGTTCATACAGAGGCAGAGAAAAAAGTAACCTCTGCACAACTGACCTCTAGCAAGTGTTGTGGAAAGAAGAAAAAAACTGAAACAACAATATAGCTTTTAGAAGCCAGCAGAGACGTAATCTGGCTTCCCGCCAAAAACCGAGGCTCATTAGCTATTCAAAATGGCCACCAGCAAAAATAAAACACCAAAAGAGTGAATTAAAACCCCCAAAAGCTAAGGAATTAACTTAAAAAGTCAAAGAAGAAGGTGGGAGGGTTGCAGGCATGAGAGAAATGCCTAAAATCGCTGAAAAATCTAGAAAAATCAATCGAGTTACCACAGAGCTGCAAACAGCAGAGGGAGAAGACATTCTAGTGCTGAATAAACTGCAGCACAGCTCTTACAGATGCCAGAGTCAGTCATTGTACCTCTGTGGGACCCACAAATCCCACCTTGAGGTTTGGCAGCCATGCTAAGGCAACCTGCTTCCAGGGGGAAAGAAGGAAACAGGAACAGGGAAGCCCACAGCAAAGGGACTAACCATATTCAAATCAGTACAGCTTTAAAATTAAAACGGTTTTATTTTTTTTTATTTTTTTATTTACAGAAAACAAAATACTCCCCAGAATCCTAGGGGTGCCCTGAGCAAAATCGCCAGCAAAAGAAACCCCAAAAATGCCAGGGGAATCCGTGCACAAGTGTTAAAAAGTGCCCTTAAAAAGCACACTTTAGAAATCCAAAATGGCCGCCGCACTTTTTCACCCACAATAAAAAAGGCGCGAAAATACAAAGGTAACCAAATAATATGGAAAAGAAAGAAAACGACCCTCTAATACAGGGCAAGCGAAAAAAATCAGGAAAAAGTGCAATTCGGAAGCCAGGGGAGCCGACAGAGCCTCTGACAATGCAAAAAATAACAGAGCTGAAAAGATAAAGCAAGGAAAATTCCTACCAGCTCAGGGAACAGCAAGGAACTCAGCCAACTCCTCCAAGTGACAGGCAATGCTGTAGCAGGTATGGCTCTTCCCCGAACAGTCCTGGGGAGAGCTCAACCCAGGCTTCAGATATTCCCAGGCAGGAAGGCAGGAGCCCAATGCAGGTCTGTCTTCCCCCAGGATGTCCCCTGTGGCAATGCTCTTTTTTCTTTTTTAAAGATACAGCTACCTAGCAAAGAAATGGTAAATAAAGGACCCAAAATAAAACCCCAAAAGAACTAACTAACTAGTGTTGCTCCTTCAAGTGTCACTTAGTGTGCCCAGAAAGGGCACAGAAGTCTGCAAGCTGCAAGGAGACTGGACACACTGGGGGCTTCTGGGAGCTCCGTCTGCATATATACTACAGAAGACTTGATTGGTCCAGTCTCCAGGCTGCAGGAGGAGGGGCACTACCCGATGTTGGAGGACTAAACTGGATTACCGAACAGGAACCAATGTTGCTAATCCATGTTGGAACAAATGATACTGCCAGGTATACCTCGGAACGTATCAAAAGTGACTTCATGGCTCTGGGACAGAGGGTGAAGCAGGTAGGTGCACAGGTGGTGTTCTCTTCAATCCTCCCTGTTGAGGGTAAAGGCCAAGGCAGAGAGGCTCGCATCCTGGAGATTAATGCATGGCTGCGTGGATGGTGTCTTCGAGAGCGTTTTGGTTTCCTAGACCATGGGATGCTGTTCCAAGGGTTGCAGAGCAGAGATGGCATCCATCTGTCCAAGAAAGGTCAACACATCTTTGGTAGTAGACTGGCTAATCTACTGAAGAGGGCTTTAAACTATATTCGTTGGGGATGGGTGAAGAAAGCCCCCAGGTAAGTGAAAGCCCCCAGGTAAGTGATACATTAAATACCTTTATGGGAATGGGTAACAGGGGTAACATATGGAAAGCAGTGTGTATTAATGCCCGTAGCATGGGAAATAAGATCTCTGAAGTTGAAGCTTTGGTGGGAGTGGCTGACTTAGATTTAGTGGCAGTTACAGAAACATGGTTCACAGAAAACCATGACTGGGATGTAACTATACCTGGCTATACTTTATTCAGAAAGGACAGGGTAGGAAGAAGGGGAGGAGGAGTAGCACTATATGTAAAAACTACTATTAAAGCTTTGGAATTACAGAGCTTAAAAGGGAGAGAGGAGGCATTGTGGGTTAAACTAGAAAGAGGGAAAGAGAAATCTATTTGCATTGGTGTGATATACAGACCTCCCTCACAAGAGGAAGAGGTGGACAGAGAGTTAATTGAAGACATACGCAGCATTGCTAGGAAAGGGGAAGTGCTACTGCTAGGAGATTTCAATATGCCAGATGTTGATTGGCACATTCCTGCTGCAGTATCATCTAGGAGTAAGGAGATCCTGGATTCTCTACAGGGAGAACTATTCAGGCAATTGGTAACAGACCCCACACGTGAAGGGGCCATACTGGACTTGGTGCTTACCAATGGTGAAAGTGTTTCTGATGTTGTAGTGGGAGATCATTTTGCATCCAGTGATCACCAGATGGTGTGGTTCAGTATTAGGACTAGGGCTGTTAGAATCCATTCCAAGGTGAAGATCTTAGACTTTAGGAAGACTAACTTTGCGAAGATGGGCCAATACCTCAGGGAGTCATTAGTGGGATGGGAACAGCTGGGGGATGTAGAACAACAGTGGGCAAAACTGAAAGGGGGTATTTTAAAGGCAACCAACCTTTTTGTTAAAATGGTAAATAAAGGCAAAAGGAACAGGAGACCGCTATGGTTTTCGAAGGAAGTAGCTGAAAAAGTGAAGAAAAAGAGGGAGGCCTTCATGAAATACAAGAGATCACAGAGAGAGGAAGACAGGCATCTGTATTTGGAAAAACTTAGAGAAGCTAGCAAAGTAGTCAAGAAGGCAAAGATTCAAAAGGAGGAGGAAATAGCCAATGCAATAAAATGGGGGGATAAGACATTTTTCAGATATATTAGTGAGAAGAGGAAGGGCAAAAGTGGTATTGTCAGACTCAAGGGTACAGGGGGGGAATATGTAGAAGCTGATAAGGATAAAGCGGAATTGCTTAACAAATATTTTTGTTCTGTGTTCACAGATGAAGAACCAGGAGCAGGACCTCAGAAAACACCCACAAATAAGAACAGAAGCGAGGGACATCCTGAACAATTTTCAGAAGACTGTGTTCGTGAGAAACTAGCTCAACTTAAAGTAGACAAAGCGATGGGACCGGATGGGATACACCCTAGAATATTGAGGGAACTTGGCTACGTTCTAGCAACTCCACTGACTGACCTTTTCAATGCCTCGTTGGAGTCGGGAGTGGTGCCAAAGGACTGGAGAGAGGCTCATGTGGTGCCTTTACACAAAAGCGGAAGTAAGGATGTGGTTGAAAACTACAGGCCGGTTAGTTTAACTTCAGTGGTGAGTAAATTAATGGAAAAGCTGTTGAAAGAGAAAATAGTGAGGTTTCTGGAGTCCAGCGGATTACAGGATCCGAGGCAGCATGGATTCACCAGAGGCAGGTCTTGTCAGACAAATCTGATTGATTTCTTTGACTGGGTGACCACGTAGTTGGACCGAGGGAGAGCTCTAGATGTGGTGTATTTAGATTTCAGTAAAGCCTTTGACACTGTTCCTCACAGGCGACTTATAAACAAACTGAGCACCCTAGGGATGGACCCTAAAGTTACTGCTTGGGTTAGAAATTGGTTGGGTGAGAGACAACAAAGAGTACAAGTAAATGGAGCTCACTCTGAGGAGAAGGATGTTACCAGTGGTGTGCCCCAGGGATCTGTCCTTGGTCCGATTCTTTTTAACATCTTTGTTAGTGATATAGCAGAAGGGCTGTCGGGTAAGGTTTGCCTCTTTGCGGATGATACCAAAATCTGCAATAAAGTAGACACCCAGGAAGGTGTAGATAACATGAGGAGGGATCTGGCTAAGCTTGAAGAATGGTCTAGAATTTGGCAACTGGGATTTAATGTTAAAAAATGTAAGGTCATGCATTTGGGCTGCAGCAATCCAAGGGAGCAATACAGTATAGGAGGTGAAGTACTTTTGTCCACTAAAGAAGAACGGGACCTAGGCGTGATTGTGTCTGATGATCTTAAAGTAGCTAAACAGGTAGAAAAGGCGACGGCAAAAGCTAGAAGGATGCTTGGGTGCATACGGAGAGGAATGGCTAGCAGAAAAAAGGAGGTGATAATGCCTCTGTATAAGTCTTTGGTGCGACCTCATTTGGAGTATGGTGTGCAATTCTGGAGACCGCACCTTCAAAAGGATGTGAACAGGATGGAGTCGGTGCAGAAGGTTGCTACTAAGATGATTAGTGGTCTTCATTATAAAGCATATGAGGACAGACTTAAGGATCTTAATATGTACACCTTAGAGGAAAGGCGGGATAGAGGTGATATGATTGAGATGTTTAAATACCTCCGTGGCATAAATGTTCAGGGAGAGAGCCTCTTTCAATTGAAAGCAAGTTCTGCGACGAGGGGACATGGGATGAGGGTGAAGGGAGATAGATTCAGGAGTGATATGCGGAAATATTTCTTTACGGAAAGAGTAGTGGATCCGTGGAATAGTCTCCCAGTGGAGGTGGTAGAGAGGACAGTAACTGAATTCAAAAAAGCATGGGACCAACACAGAGGATCTCTAAAGGTAAAAAGTGGACTGTTGTAGTTGTTGTTATGGAAGGACAGACTAGATGGGCCTTGTGGTCTTTTTCTGTCATCATGTTTCTATGTTTCTATGTTAATCTGTTATGTTTTTTTTGAAGGTGTGAATAAACAGGTGGACAAAGGTGAGTCAGTTGATATAGTGTATCTGGACTTTCAGAAAGCCTTTGACAAGGTCCCTCATCAGAGGCTTTTGGCAAAACTAAAGAGTCATGGGATAGGAGGCAGTGTACTATTTATTTATTACAATTTCTTATATACCGCGCTAATTCCCATCAGTGCGGTTCACATGGAACATTTAACTATTGTGGATCAGGAACTGGTTAAAAGATAGAAAGCAGAGAGTAGGGCTAAATGGCCAATTTTCCCAATGGAGAAAGGTGAATAGTGATGTACCCCAGGGATCTGTGCTGGGTCCGCTGCTTTTTGACATATTATAAATGACCTGGAAAGGGGAACAACAAGTGAGGTTATCAAATTTGCAGATGACAAAACTATTTAAAGTTGTTAAAACCCAAGAGGAATCTGGAAAATTGCAAGAGGATCTTGATAAATTGGAAGACTAGGCATCCAAATGGCAGATGAAATTTAATGTGGACAAGTGCAAAGTTATGCACCTAGGGAAGAACAACCCAAACTATGGTTATATGATGCAAGGTTCCACATTAGGAACCACCACCCAGGAAAAACATTTAGGCGTCATTGTGGATAACATGTTGTTAAAACCCTCGGCCCAGTGTGCAGCGGCGGCCAAGAGAACAAACAGAATGCTAGATATAAGGAAAGGAATGGAAAATAAAACAAAGGATATTATAATGCCTCTGTATCGTTCCATGGTGCAACCGCACCTTGAATATTGTGTGCAATTCTGGTCGCCGTATCTTAAAAAGGATATAGCATTATTAGAAAAGGTTCAGAGAAGAGCCACCAAAATGGTAAAGGGGATGGAAGGACACTCCTATGAAGAAAGGCTAAAAAGGCTAGGGCTCTTTAACCTGGAAAAGATGGCTGAGGGGAGATATAATAGAAGTCTATAAATTAATGAACGGAGTGGAACGGGTAAATGTAGATCGATTGTTTACGTTAAAAGAATATAGACAGACTAGGGGACATGCAATGAAGCCCATTAAGACTAATAAAAGAAAATATTTCTTCACTCAACGTGTAATCAAACTCTGGAATTAGTTACCAGAGGATGTAGTAAAGGCTGTTAGTGTAGATGGGTTTAAAAAAGGTTTGGACAAGTTCCTGGAGGAAAGGTCCATAAAGCATTATTAAGAAGGGACCCAGGATATCAATGCTTGACCCAGTACAAGCATTGTGGAACCTGTGTCTTTTGGGGAATCTGCTAGGTACGTATGGCCTAGATTGGCCACTGTTGGAAACAGGATACTGAGCTTGATGGACCTTGGTCTGACCCAGTATGGCATCTCTTATGTTCTTATCTCTGATTAATGCCCTCCTTGCCCGTTCTGAGTTTTGGTGGGTGGCCTCTTGTCAGGTCTGTAGTGGTGTCATTCTTTCCATTTGGTTACAATGGATCTAATGTTGCTCTGTGGGATATTCAGAATTTAGGATTTCTTTTTTAAATTTAAATTTATTTATTTTTATAACCCAACGCTGATCTATACGTCTCTACAACTTTCTCTCTGACCTGCTTGGAGTGCTCCTTGGTCTTCATGTTGCTTGCTTAGTGGTGCTGCAGAGTCAAGGGCCTTTCAGAACAGGTATATTTATACAGGCATCATGTGACAGATCATGTGACATTAGGGTCCACCTCTGTGTAGTCAATCAACTAATTATGCGACTTCTGAGGTTAATTGGTTGGACCAGATCTTATTTAGGGGTTTCACAGCAAAAGGGATGAATACATATACACTCACAACTTTGCAGTTTTTACTTTTTTTTTTATGTATAGAAGGTATTTTACTGTCATTCGACTTCACCAATTTGGACTACTGTATATTGTTAGGTCAATTACCTAACATCCAAATGAACCTCCATTTTCATTCTAGGTTGTAATGCGACAAAACAGGACAAACTGAGGGGATGAATACTTTCACAAGGTACAGTATGAAAGCAGAAATATAACAAATGGATCATCAAATGGAAATTACACTAACCTGGTAATTGTAGTTCCTGGAGGGTCCAGTTTAGTCCTCCACAATCGGGTAGTGCCCCTCCTCCTGCAGCCGGGAGACTGGACCAATCAAATCTTCTGTAGTATATATGCAGAAGGAGCTCCCAGAAGCCCCCAGTGTACTAGTAACAAAGCATACTGAACGAAGCAACACATTAGATTAATATACAAAATGACCTAATTAAAGAACAATTTGTTCCCCCCAAGAAATATCCATCCCCCTCCCCAAACGAGGAAGTCAGAACACTGCATTGCGCCGGTACCGACGCCCCAGAAATCAAAACACCGCTCCCCACCAGAATCTCAGGAGCTGCCTGAACCCCCGAGACAGGGAAGAGCCTTAGCAAAAAACGCGGCTGCAACAGAGGGACCGAACGGCAAGAGGAACCGTCTTATGAGCAACCGTTCGGAAAGCGCGCCGCATAATCATATCAGACCGTCGGGAGGGAAGGAGGACTAAACTGGACCCTCCAGGAACTACAATTACCAGGTTAGTGTAATTTCCATTTCCTGTTCGGTAATCCAGTTTAGTCCTCCACAATCGGGATGTAACAGAGCAGTTAAGACCGGGCGGGACCTTGCCATCCGGCGCGCAGAACCGCCGAACCAAAACAGGAATCCCGAGCCGCTGACACATCTAAGCGATAGTGTCTACTGAAAGCATGCAGAGACGACCAAGTGGCCGCCCTACAGATATCTGCCGGCGGAACCAGGCTATACTCCGCCCAAGAGGTCGCCTGAGCCCTAGTGGAATGAGCCCTCAGACCCTCTGGAATAGACCGCTGTTGCAACAGATACGCGGACGCGATCGCCTCTTTGAGCCATCTAGCAATGGAGGCTTTAGCCGCCGCTTCCCCTTTACGCGCACCCCTGAAGAGCACGAAAAGCCGGTCAGATTTCCGAAAAGACTCGGTAACCTTTAAATAACGACGGAGCGTACGACCCACATCGAGCCGGAGAAGACCTTTGTCCGTTGACCCGACAGATTGCGAAGAAAGCACTGGAAGAAACACTGCCTGATTCATGTGAAAGGGAGACACCACCTTTGGCAGAAAGGAAGGAACCGGACGGAGAACGATCCGATCCGCGGAAAAAGACAAGAAAGGCTCTCGACAGGACAATGCATGCAGATCCGAAATGCGCCGTGCCGAACAGATGGCTACAAGAAAAACCGCCTTCAGCGTGAGATCTTTCAGAGACGCCCTGCGCAGGGGCTCAAAAGGTTCACGAACCAGGGCCCTCAGAACTAAATTCAAGTCCCAAGGAGGAACGAAAACTTTGCGGGAGGGCCGCAAATGAAAAACAGCCGTAAGAAATCGGCGTACATCCGGATGAGCCCCGAGCAGACGACCCAAAACCTTGCTGCGATAACACGAGATAGCCGCCAACTGGACTTTTAGGGAACTAGCCGCAAGGCCCTTATCGAAACCATCCTGAAGAAAACTTAAAACGACGGGCACGGAAACCGTCGCCGCCCGGACTCCCCGCCGGGAGCACCAGTCTTCAAAAATCCTCCAAATCCGAACGCAAGTAAGAGAAGTGGACGTTTTCCTCGCCCGCAGAAGGGTAGAAATCACCGCGGGGGAGTAGCCCTTCCTTTTCAGCCGAGCCCTCTCAATGGCCAAACCGTAAGCGAGAATCGATCCACTTGGGGCATCCGCAAGGGACCCTGAAGAAGATCCGGTAGCGCGGGCAGGAGCCAAGGAACACCGTCGCACAGCCGGACCAGATCGGGTGGGGAGGGGGCTGGTAAAAAGCCGCTTTTGGAAATGCTGCCTGCCTCCCCCTCCCGAGACAGAATTGGCAGCAGCTGAGGGGAGGGGGGCAGCAGCAGCATCATCAACTGGGGGTAGGGCGGTGGCAGCGGAGGGGGTGGCGAAGCCAGGGTTTATGACTAGGGCAGCAGAAACCCTTGGACCAGCCCTGAGTCCATCACCTCTTATTTCCCAGGACAAACTTCAAATATGCAGGAAGCACTAGTCTATCCCAAGACTTCTTTAATCTAAAACCTTGGACTCCTGTTAAGTGTCATAATTAAGTGCCTGACTTAAAATGCAAACAGATGCAAAATTTACGGTCTTGCAAATAAAAATTGGGCCAGTCATATAAAGCACAGTTACTTATCTGTAACAGGTGATCTCTGGGAACAGCAGGAATAAGTCTTCACATATGGGTATCGTTGGTACCGACGGAGCCTGCGCAGGAACGCTCCCCAGCGTCCAGAAAGAAAGCTTTTGGGAGCATCCCATAGCGCCTGCGCGCTGCCTTCCCGCCTTTCCCAACCGCCTCTCTCCAGTTCGAGTTTTAAAGCTGAGACAAAGAGAAAGAGAGGAAAGGAAAGAGAGATACAACTCCTAGGGGAGGTGGGTGGGTTGTGAAGACTTATTCCTGCTGTTCCCAGAGATCACCTGTTACAGGTAAGTAACTGTGCTATCTGCAGGAACAAGCAGGAATGAGTCTTCACATATGGGGACTCCCCAGCTAGAGATGCCAGGGAGATCTCCAAGGTTGTGAGTCCCTGAGAAGGGCTCTACCTGCCTCCATGGATCTCGGGCATTAACCAGGGATGGGGGGTAGGAGTTGATTAGGTATGGAACAGGTGTTTGAGAACAGCCTGACCAAACAAGGCATCCCGGCGGGAGTCCTTGTCCAAGCAGTAATGGGCTGTAAAGGTATGAACCGAGGCCCAGGTGGCCGCTCAATAGATTTGGTTGATGGACACAGAGTTCAGATGAACCATAGATGCTGCCATGGCCCTCACATTGTGAGCTGTGACATGGCCCTCCAGAGAAAGGTTCTTACTCTGGTAGGCGAAAGAAATACACTGAGCAATCCAATTGGACAGAGTTGTCTTAGAGACTGGAAGTCCCAAATGAGAGGGATCAAAAGCAACAAAGAGTTGAGAGGACTTTCTATGTTGCTGTGTCCTTTGTAAATAAAAAGCAAGCACTCTTACAATCCAGGGTATGGAGATTCCTCTCTGCACTTGATGCATGAGGTCCTGGAAAAAAGACAGCTAAATACACCTCCTGGTTCAGATTAAAAGGTGAGACCCACTTTAGGCATAAAGTGTGGATTAGTCCTGAGGACTACCTTGTCATGATGGAACCTTGTATAAGGAGGATTAGCCACCAAGGCTTGCAGCTCACTGATGCGGCGAGCTGAGGTGACTGCAATGAGAAAAGTAACCTTCCAGGAAAGAAATTTCAAGGAGGTAGTGGCTAAGGGTTCAAAGGGTGGCTTCATAAGCTGGCCAAGAACCAAATTCAAGTCCCATGCCACTAGAGGTGGTCTAATGGGAGGTTTAGTTAAAAGAAGGCCTCTCATGAATCTTGCAATAAGAGGATGAGAGGAAATAGGCTGTCCATTGAGAGGCTTAAGGGATGCTGCAATAGCACTCAAATGGATTCTTACTGAATTCGTTTTAAGGCCTGCATTGGATAAATGCAGCAAATACTCTAGTAAGGAATTCAGAGGGTATTGCAAGGGGGTTAAGACCCTTCTGTGCACACCAAATGGTAAACCTTTTCCATTTAAAAGCATAGGAACGTCTAGTGGAAGGCTTTCTGGAAGCATGAAGGATATCCTTCACCTGCTAAGATGCAAATCTTGAAGGTCTAGGCCTTCAGCAACCAGGCTCTGAGATGGAGACTGGGGATTTGGGTGCCACAAAGTTCCCTCCTCCTGGGACAGGAGGTCTGGAGCAGATCCCAAGTCCAGGGAGAGAGCTTGAGAGAGATGCAGAAGTAGAGGGTACCACACCTGGCGTGGCCAGTGTGGTGCTATGAGGATCATAGACCCCTTGTCTCTCTGAAGTTTGAACGGTGTCTTGGGAATTAGGGGAATGGGTGGAAAGGCATAGAGGAAGTCTTGCCCCCAATGGAGGAAGGCATCCCTGGCCTGAACTCCATGACACGGAATCCTGGAACAGAACTGGGGAAGTTTGGCATTCCACGGACTTGCAAACAGGTCTATGTCCGGGGTTCCCCAAATTCGGAAGATCCTGGCTATCTGGTCCCCATGGAGGGACCATTCGTGTGGAAGCAGAACTCGACTGAGTCTGTCTGCCCAAGAGTTTTGAACCCCTGGAAAATACACTGCCACGAGATGAATTTGATGCTCTGGCAAAGGCCCACAATCTCAAAGCTTCGTTGCAAAGCGACAGAGAGCCAGTCCCGTCCTGCTTGTTCACGCAGAACATGGCTACTTAGTTGTCCGTGTGGATAAGGACTGTCTTGTAGCTGAGCAGGGTGTGGAAGACTCAGAGCTAGAAGAATTGCTCTGAGCTCCAAGAGGTTGATATGTAGAAATGTCTCTTGTGGAGACCAGACGCCCTGGGTGGAGAGATCTTTTAGATGAGCTCCCCAACCCCTTGGAAAGGCATCTGTTGTAAGGATTGCTTGGGGTAGCGACTGTTGAAAGGGGGACCCCAGCAACAGATTGAGTGGACCTCCACCACTGGAGAGACCAGAAGAGGTGACTGGAGGTTGCTATTTTATCTGACAGGCACCCTGATGCTTGGATCCATTGGGTGGACAAATTCCACTGAGCTGCCCTCATGTGAAGGCGAGCAAAAGGAACCACATGCATTGTGGATGCCATGTGGCCTAACAGTTGTAACATTTGTCAAGCAGTTAAATGGGACTAACTGAATTTGTGAGGCTAACTGCACCAAGCATAGGCAACGGGCCTGGGGAAGATAGGCCCTTGCAGTTGTGGTATCCAGCAAGGCCCCTATGAACTCTAGTGATTGAGTAGGGGTGAGATGGGATTTTGGGATGTTTATTACAAGTCCCAGGTACTGAAGAACACGCCTTGTGCAGGCTAGGGAAGTCTGGGCCTCTGACTGGGACGGAGCTCGGATGAGCCAGTCGTCCAGATATGGGAATACAAATATTCCTAGAGTGCGTAGAAATGCAGCTACTACTGCCATGCATTTTGTGAACACTCTGGAGCAGAGGCCAGACCGAAAGGAAGCACTCTGTATTGGTAGTGCTTTCCTTGGTAAAGGAACCGAAGGAACCTTCTGCGTGTTGGATGGATGAGGATATGGGTGTACGCATCCTTGAGATCTAGAGAACAAAGCCAATCCTGACTCTGAAGGTATGGAAGGAGAGCACCGAGAGAAATCTTGAATTTCTCCTTGCATAGAAACTTGTTCAATTCTCTGAGATCTAATATGGGTCTGTAGCCCCCTGTTTTCTTTGGGATAAGAAAATAGGGGGAGTAGAACCCTGAACCCTGTTGAAGAAGGGGTACTTCTTCTATTGCCCTTTGGGCAAGAAGGGTAGCAATCTCCTGACCCAGAAGGTCGAGGAGAGATGTTGGAGAATTGAACTGTCTCACCATGGTGTGAGGAGGAAGGTTGAAGAAATTAAGCTTGTACCTCTCCCTTATGATGGAGAGGGTCCATTGCTCTGCCGTGACTTGTTCCTATCTGGGCGCAAAGTGGGCTAACCTTCCTGGAATGGTGAGAGGCTCTGGTTCTTCTACAGCCAGAAAGGCTAAGTTCTCTAGATGTAAGTCAAAGGCCCTGAGAAGGCTGAGGCTGTTGGGCCGTAGCAGTCCTTGCAGCCTTAGGCTTGGCTTGTTTAGGTTGCTGACGCTTTGCAGCAAAATGACCTGCAGAAGATGCCTGCTGACCATAAACAGGATAATATTTCCCCTTTTTGGGAAAGAAAGCCTTTTTGAATAACCTTTTTCTAACAGGAGCAGAAGTAGACTTTGAAAGTCTATCTAAGGCAGAATTCTCAGCATCCATCTGAGTGGCCTTTGCTTGCCAATCCTTGCCAAAAAGGTTTTCACCTGTACAAGGAAGATTTCCTAATCCATCCTGGAGCCAGGGTTCCAAATCAGAAGCTTGTAACCAAACAACTCTGCGTGCACCTATGGCAATAGCCGAGGCTCTGCTGGCACACTCAAAAGAGTCAAAGGCTGCATGGTTGGAAAATTTGGGAACATCCTGGGCATGTTTAAGCCAGGTGAGAAACTCTTCCCTTTTATCTTCTGAGATAAGAGGAGATAAAGTTTGCAGATGATCTGTAACTTCCTTTAGAAACATCCCCATATAGAGACTATAGGAGTTGATTCTGGCAACAAGCATATTGGCCTAGAAAATTCTCCGGCCAAAAGCATCGAAGGTTCTGCATTCTCTTCCTGGAGGATTAGATGAGTGTCTTTTTGCACTCTTTATCTTCTTCATAGCAGACTCCACCACAATAGAGTGGTGAGGAAGCTGAGTCTTATGAAAGCCAGGACAAGGAGGAACACGGTACATGGTGTCCAACCTACGAGAATGAGGGGAGATAGTGAGAGGTGTCTCCCATATGCCCAACATGTGATCATAAAGGATCTCATGAATTGGTAAAGTAGCTGCCTCTTTAGGAGCCTTAGGATATTGTAAAATATCCAATTTCTTGGCTCTAGGCTCTGATTCAGGGGCCACTGAAATGGAGAGGCCCCTGGCCACTTCCCTAATGAAGTCTTGAAAAGACAAGTCCTCTGGAGGAGACATTCTTCTTTTTGGAGAAGAGGGCTCCTGAGGAAGGATTACCGATGCTTCAACAGAAGCCTCTGAATCATCAGAGTCTTCGGAGGAATCGAAGTATCGCCTGTCTGGATGCTCCTGCAGAGCCCGATACGCGTACCGAGTGGTATCGACATCGGGAGTGATCGGTACTGATGGGCATCACAGAACAGGGTACCGCTGCAGTTGACACTGAAGCCGATATCGGTGCCGGTGCCAGAACCAGTACCGACAACTGAGTTTGTTGTGGTACCGGAGGCGTCGCAGCTTGTATGAATGCCGTAATGGCACGCTGCATGGTCAGAATATTCTGATCCATCGACGCAACCAATGTCTGGATGTCGGTACCAGTGGAAACCACGGTACCCCCAGAACATGGCAACAGGTGATCGGTCGAGGCCGAGCCATCGATGTCAACCTGTAACCCCATAGATGAAGCTTTGGAAGCCGGAGCTTCCCGCCGGGGTAATTTTGCCGGTGCGGGATCCTCGAGAGCAAGCCCGGAGGCATCTCGATACTTAGAGGGAGATCTACCCTTCGAGGACCGGCTGGACTTATGTTTGGTTACCTGAGATCCATGGGAGGAAGAAGCAGCCCTGGAAGATGTCGATGCCACCGAAGCTGCATCAGAGGGAAACAGGGTACTGGAGCTTGGCCGCTCGATTCTGTCGACCTCTTTTAGACATCATAGAACAGGACTCACAATTGGTGATGGAGTGGTCAGGTCCCAAACATTTGAGACACCACTCATGGGTGTCAGTGATAGAAATAGTACCGCTGCACTTCGTGCACTTTTTAAACCCGGAAGCGGGCTTTTCCATGAGGAAATATTTTCTAGGCCTAAGGTCCAAAAGGAAAAAATGCACAGAAGTGGGAAACGGTAGTTTTTTTTTTTTTAAAAAGAAGAAAAGACCGGCGGTACCGGTCCGACGTCGAAGAAGGCAGACGTGCGATCAAAGAAATAAAGAAAAATAAAGAACTTCAGCGGTGACAGGAACACGACCTGCTGGCTCCGCGGAAAAGAAGAACTGGAGAGAGGCGGTTGGGAAAGGCGGGAAGGCAGCACGCAGGCGCTGTGGGATGCTCCCAAAAGCTTTCTTTCTGGACGCTGGGGAGCGTTCCTGCGCAGGCTCCGTTGGTACTGACGATCACATATGGGTAAGACTCATTCCTGCTTGTTCCTGGAGATAGTACTAGACAGAAAATTTTAAACTTAATCCATAGTATCAAAGGGAACCAGCAAACAGTTTATAATTACATATTAACCAAGTCATAAAAAGGGGTTTGTCTTTTTTTTTTTTTTTTTTTTAAACTTTCAAACTACAAGGGACTAACCACTACAAGGAATATAAAAGGCTAAAAAAAGTAGCTATTGTGTGTCCATCTGTGTACCATTTGCATAGCAGTTGCTGCTTTCTGCAGGAAAAGCCACAGTTGGACTGGTCCCTTGCCCACGCCCTTCTTTCCATGTCATATATAATATGAAATAAATGCTGATGAAGAAACTCACAGCATATGTGGGAAATATTTATGAACAATGTCCGTTTCTAGAAAAGGCGGTGCATCATTCCGGGAGGGGAATTAGTGTGATCCCTGTGATAGCCATGCCACAAACCTCAATCCTCCCTCCTGCTGGCAGAAGGCATAAGAGTAGCACGCTTTCCCCATGGTACTTCCTGTGCTACAAAACCCATGAGCGGAGGAAGGGAGGGAGGAATGAACAGTACAAACACAAGAGAGAGAGAGACCACTACAGCTGTCTTTCTGTTGTCTCCTCCCCCAAACACACACACACTAGTAATTCTATCAGATCCACTACCTCCCCAAACATTATCCCCCTCCCATCCTAACCCTTTCCGATTTCACTTCCTTATCATTGCCCTTTCCCCCTTGCCATTTGCTCACAGGAGAACAGAGACCCATGGGTATACTGTGGTGTCCCTCTCCTACTGGCGCTACTCTAAGACCACCACTTGAAGAGAGAGAATGACAGGAGAGAAGGGGATGGATTAAGGGACAAGGCATTAACTAAGAGTTGGGGTATGAGTCCCGTGTGCTCATGCTCCATTCCTATTGGCTAGTGCCCCAAATGTCAAAACACCACAGAGCAGCCTGTGCTTCCTGCTCCAGCGTGTTCCCTCTGAGGCAGTGTGCAGGGAACTAGGAGGTGGCGGACTGGAACAGAATACCAGGGAGCTACTCTTCTCTCTAATCTAGCCCTGTTTCTCACCTTCTCTCCCCTCCCCTCCTAGCCTCTACATTGTAAGGGAATGGGGGGAGGCTGGCATGGACAGATCAGAGTAGAGAAAAGCTACTTTGCTCCCTAAAATAGCCCCTCTCCTACTTAATAGTTGCAGAAAGAAAGCTCTAAGAGTTGCAGCAGTGGGTTGAGTATCAGGGAAGTCAGGTTCAAATTGCACTGACACTCCTTGTAAGCCTAGGGCATGTCATTTAACTCTCCACTGCCTCAAGTACAAACTTAAGATACACCAATACTGGGTCAGACCAAGGTCCATCAAGCCCAGTATCCTGTTTCCAACAGCAGCCAATCCAGATCACAAGTACCTGTCAAGTTCCCAAAAAGGTAGACAGATTCCATGCTTCTTATCCCAAGGGTAAACAGTGGATTTCCCTGGTCCTCTAATAATGGTTTATGGACTTTTCCTCCAGGAACTTGTCCAAACCTTTTTTAAACCCAGCTACACTAACAGCTTTTACTATTATCCTCCGGTAATGAATTCCAGAGTGATGCTGTTGTTTGGGAAAAAATATTTTCTTAGTCTTAAATGGGCTACACTGTAGCTTCATTGAGTGTCCCCCTAGTCCAGGGGTCTGCAACCTTTAAGACATAAAGAGCCACTTGGACCCGTTTCCGAAGGGAAAAAAAAAAACTGGGAGCCGCAAAACCATTGCGACATTTAAAACAAATCTAACACTGCATATATTGTTTCTTACCTTAATGCTATATACGACCCTACTTTTCCTGTTAAAATATAGGGTGTTTGGCCTATACTCGCCGTATAAGACTACCCCTCTTCCTTCGCACACCAAAAAAAATACGCCAGAAAATATAAACAACAAGAAGTAACAATATTTGATTTCAAAATTATGATGATTTTGTAGTCAAATCACTAATATGAAATAAAATTATTTTTCTACCTTTGTTGTCTGACCAATTTATTCTTTGATCATGCTGGTCCCGATCTGAGGCTTCTGCTTTCCTGTCTTCTCTTAGCTCTCTTTCTGTGGTCTATGGTCCATCTGCCAGTTCTTATCTCTTCTTTCGTTTTCTTCACTTCTTTCCATCAGCCTATTTCCATTCCCAGTAACCCTCCCCAATATCAGCCCCTTTCCAGTCCTCACTCCCAGTACCTTCCAATGTCAACTTGCATTCCCCATGATTGCCACTGGTGTCCATTTCCTTCCAGTCCCCCTCCTTCCCCACTGACCAGTCCCTTCTAGTACAAATACCATGGCAGCCCCTCTCAGATCCAGTTCCATTCTCCCATCCCCTCATATCAGCCCATTTGTAGCCTTAGCCCCCAGGTATCTTCCAGGGCCAGCAGCTCTATCCTCCCCTCCCCACACTCAGCCCATGCCCAGTCAAAGACCCCCAATCAGCTCGCTTTCTGTGTTTATCCCACCTCAACCCCTTTACCAGTGCTAGCCTCCCCTAATCAGTCCAATAACAGTCCTACACCCCATCAGCTCATTACCAGTCCTTGCCTCCCCTAATCAGCTCATTTCCAGTGCTCGTCCCCTCAACCCCCCTCCCAGTGCACCAGCCCTCCATGTCAGCCCCCTCCCGCCCTCCATGTCTGCCCCCCTCCCGCCATCCATCCAGATCAGCTCCCTCCCTCCATGTCAGCCCGCCTCCCAATCCTCCAGTCAGCCCCCTCCATGTCAGCCCCCTCCATCCCTCCATGTCAGCCCCCCTCCCTCCATCCATATCAGCTCCCTCCCTCCATGTCAGCCCCCCTCCCTCCATCCATCCATCCATATCAGCTCCCCTCCCTCCATGTTCAGCCCCCCTCCCTCCATGTCAGCCCCCCCTCCCTCCATGTCAGCCCCCCTCCCTCCCTCCCTCCATCCATTCATATCAGCTCCCTCCCTCCATGTCAGCCCCCTCCCTCCATCCATTCATATCTGCTCCCTCCCTCCATGTCAGCCCCCTCCATCCCTCCATGTCAGCCCCCCTCGATCCATCCCCTCCATGTCAGCCCCCCTCCCTCCATGTCAGCCCCCCTCGATCCATCCTCCATGTCAGCCCCCCTCCCTCCATTCATTCATATCTGCTCCCTCCCTCCATGTCAGCCCCCTCCATCCCTCCATGTCAGCCCCCCTCGATCCATCCCTCCATGTCAGGCCCCCCTCCCTCCATCCATTCATATCTGCTCCCTCCTCCATGTCAGCCCCCCTCCCTCCATCCCCTCCATGTCAGCCCCCCTCCCTCCCTCCATGTCAGACCCCTCCCTCCCTCCCTCCATCCATTCATATCTGCTCCCTCCCTCCATGTCAGGCCCCCTCCCTCCATCCATTCCTAGCTGCTCCCTCCCTCCATGTCAGCCCCCTCCATCCCTCCATGTCAGCCCCCCTCGATCCATCCCTCCATGTCCATGTCAGCCCCCTCCATCCCTCCATGTCAGCCCCCCTCTCTCCATTCATTCATATCTGCTCCCTCCCTCCATGTCAGCCCCCTCCATCCCTCCATGTCAGCCCCCCTCCCCCCATGTCAGCCCCCCTCCATCCATGTCAGCCCCCTCCCTCCATCCATTCATATCTGCTCCCTCCCTCCATGTCAGCCCCCTCCATCCCTCCATGTCAGCCCCCCTCCCTCCATCCATTCATATCAGCCCCCCTCCCTCCATGTTCAGACACTCCATCCTCCATGTCAGCCCCCTCCCTCCATCCATTCATATCTGCTCCCTCCCTCCATGTCAGCCCCCCCCTCCCCTCCATCCATCCATCCATTCATATCTGCTCCCTCCCTCCATGTCAGCCCCCCCCTCCCCCTCCATCCATCCATCCATCCATTCATATCTGCTCCCTCCCTCCATGTCAGCTCCCTCCCTTCTTCTGCAGCGCGGCTCCCTGCCTCTTACGGAACCGCGGCTGTGCTTTTAAAATCATCTCGGAGCCCTTCCTGTCTTGGACGGGCTCCGTGCAGCATTGTCCCGCCTCCAAAACTTCCTTTAGAGGCGGGACAATGCTGCACGGAGCCCGTCAAGGACAGGAAGGGCTCCGAGATGATTTTAAAAGCACAGCCGCGGTTCCCTAAGAGCAGGGAACCGCGGCTGCAGAAGAAGGAGGGAGCTGACAGGGAGCCCATAACGCGACGGTTAAAGCCGGCAGTGTGTGCTCCGGAGCCGCGGCAAAGGTGAGAAAGGAGCCGCATGCGGCTCCGGAGCCGCGGGTTGCCGACCCCTGCCCTAGTCGTCTACTACTTTTTGAAGTAGTAAACAATCAATCTATGTTTACCCATTCCTCTCCACTCAATTTTTATAAATCTATCATATCAAGGTCTTCTTGCAATTTTTCACAATCCTCTTGCTTTAAAAAACTTTGAATAAGGAGAAATTTTCATTACTGTTAATTTCCTTTCCTGGAAATCCTGCTAGACCAGTCCAGACTAATGGATTATGCCCCCCTGCCAGCAGATGTTGGAGACAGAGAAAGAATCAGAAGCTTTGACACACCATCATGGGTACATAACCCCAGGACCCCTAAGGGTCAACTTCAGTATACAAATGTCAAAGCACAAGGACCTCAAAACAAAGAGCCTACTAATAGGCCAAACCAGTCAAAGAAACCAACAGTGTGATTTAAACTATATACAGAAATCAGAATGGCCAAAAAAGGAAAGCAGAGATTAGCGCGGAGGCTATCCGACACAGATACACACTCTCAGCTAAATGTCAGTAAGCTAATCTCAAGACAGTCGGGTGGGGACTGGACTATCAGGATTCCAGGCAAGAAATAAATGGCAAGTGGAATTTCTCCTTCCAATATAATCCTGCTAGACCATGGCAGACTAGTGGGCAGTACCAAAGAGATAACCACCCTTGGGTGGGAAGAACAGCCACTGCCAGAACAGTGGCCCCAAAGCAAGCTGCTTTCCTGGTCTGGTGATCCAAGTGATAGCATCGGCAAAGGCAGACAGGGAGGACCAAGTGAATCGCCCTGCAAATATCCAATGGATCCCCTCGAGAGCTTTCTGCACAAGAAGCTGCCCTGCGCTTGTATCGAGTGGGCATGAAATCCCAATACGGCCCAAGCACAAGTAAAAGGCTGCTGATCCTTGCGGATGGGGATATGAAGGTAAAACCTTTGCCCGATCAAGGGACACCAAGAATTTCTCTTTCCATACTGCCTGAATTACGATTGGAGGGTTTCCATTCGAAAATGTGGGACCCGGAGTGACCAACTGATAGTCTTGAGGTCCAGAATGGGTTGAAAGGAACCACCCTTGTTTAGGATAATAAAGTAGATGGAGTAGTGGCTGGAGGGGATCTCTGGTAGAGGCACCGGAACAAATGGCGCAAAGGTCCAACAGGTGCCAATAGCATGGATTTGCATGGCCTCTCAGTTTGCGCATGAGCCACAAGGGAAGTCTATAAAGGTGTCTGATAGGACAGGCACATTCAAGGACATAACCGCAGTGGACAATATTGAGGACCCACTGATCAGTGATGATCTCCTTCCACTCGCAGGCAAACAGGGCCAGTCAGCCTCCCATTGGTGGTGTCCCAGATTGGGCCTGAAGACCATCAGTGGGGAGAGAAGCCAGGGCCTGAAAACCTAGAGAGGGCAGAGAACAAATCCTTTGTCCGGGGATCCCCTGAAAAGGCTGCAAACTTAGGGGCAGATTGGTTAACTGAAGGTCCCGAAGACCAACCTGGTCGGTAGCGCCGAGCATCTTGGAAATGCACCCAGGAGGAGAAAAAGGGCAATGAACTCAAACAAGAATGGCGATTAGTAGGACTGTGGCTTATTCTCAGGTAAACACTGGGGCATGAGAAGCCCCTCTGCCTTATGGTCCTGCTGATCCCACAGAGGCTGTACCGCCTTCCAAGGGCAACGTGGTATGTTTGGTGACCGCTGTCACCACTGCATCGACCTTCAGATATGCAAGTCAGTTATTGCAGTTCAGGCGACCAGAGATAAAGATGTCCCAAATGCCTAGCGGTATGAAGGGACACTTCTGGCGAGTTCCACTCGAAAAAGACCATCCATTGCAGATCTGAAAGAAAACGGAAGGGCCAAAAGGCCCTTGAAGGTTTCCGGATACCCTGTAGGATAGGATCTGCCTGAGATGAAGTCTGCACCACCACCAGCAGAGATTCAGAGAGGCACAAGGCATCCACAACTTGTGTGATTAATGCTGAAAGTTCCTCTTGCAGAACAATGGGACGTCCTCGCTGATCCTTTGCTTGGTCATCTGAGGGAGATCATTCCCCATCGGTCACGATCTTTGATGGAGAGATGATCCTGCTCAGTTGTCCAGTCCGGAGAAACCCAGGAGATCTCCTTCGGGGGGTGAATGGGATACCCTGAGCTAAGTGTGTCTGGAAAGTGCCTATGCCCCCGGTGCGCTGCTTCCACCGTGGGCTTGGAGAAGGAGGAAGGAGCCCCTGCCTTTGAGACTCACTGCTTGTGAAGATGCCCAAAGATCCCAATCGTGTCTGAATAGGGACACAAATTGGGCTGACTCTTGATCCGTGCCGCCTGCGTGGGCTGCTGTGGGAGCAAGAGAGGGGAGGAGGGGGACATCCCTGAGAGTGAGCTCGGAAACGAGGCTCTAGTAGATAAGATGGAGGGAGCTGGAACATCCAACCCCAAATTGAGTGACCCCACATGCTCCACCTCGTGTAGCACTGAAGGAAAAACATTGTGTGCTGCCCTGGAAGACCGCCCCTGGGTGATCAATACATGTGGAGCATAGCTGGAGAATGTGGTGCTTCTGCTGCAGGCGATGCAGCGGGTTATGTTCATGTATTTATGTTTTGTTCTATTGTAACCAGACACTGATCTCTGAAGGGGCGATATAGAAAAGCATCCAAATAAAATAAAATGAGGAAGGCATGGTACCGATTCGTGGCCTCTTTAAATTTGTGTTGTTCTGAGCTGGTGACTGAGTGTCAGGGAGAAAGTGGCTGAATTCCCAAAATGGCCACCGCAGAGTCTTACCAAGTGTCTGGCAGCTCAGAGAGCAGAAGAAATGGCGGAAAGGCAGTGGAACAAATCCAGCAGTCTCAAGCAGTCCAGGCAGAGCGGCGGGGAAGTAGTCCTTGTAGCAGGGTAAAACCACTACCAGAGGTACAGAAAAGGAGGGGAAGGAGGAAGAAGGCTGAAATAATTCACTGTGATCCTTCCATTCACCTCAGCTGTTTGCTGCGGAGGAGCGATACAGGGAAGTGCAGGGGAAAACAGCAGAGGCTGCAACATCGGCACCAGCCTGCTTCTAACTAAGGTACCCGTTAGAAAATAAAGAAAGGATGCTGCTTTTGCAATCACAGGATCTATAGCGCCTTCCTGCAATGTGCTTTACGAGTCCTCCTGACCGGGAGACAAGTTCCCCAACAGGATCTCCCTGCTCACACTAGACTGGGCAGTCAGTAGGAAACTTTAAGATCAACACCTCATGTGCGCCCTGAAGACCTCCACCAAATCAGGCTCTGCGCTCCACTGGCAGAGACACTTAGCCCCTTAGAATGGCAGGTTGCCAGGAGGCAAGAAACAGACAACCCTCATCTGCTGGAGACAGAGAAAGACCGAGGGTGACACCTAGAGCAGCTTCTCTATGGGCCAGAGCCCTCTGGTGGAAGCTTCTGGTACTTTCTGTCTCCAATAACTGCTGGCAGGGGGACTTAACCCACTTGTCTGGACTGGTCTAGCAGGATGAATTGGAATGGCTGATGAGCACAGCCCGCCTATCCACAGACCAATTAGCCTTTATCTGCAAATCATCTACTGTATGAGACTGGTGGGGTTACAATAGTCTATCGCCCTTGTTAGTTCACAGTGCAAGGCAGAATTTTAACTGGTCAAAGTCTCTCAAGAAGAAATCCTTAACCTGAATAGCTATGGTGCCACAAAGGTTACACTTGCTGACCATGTCCTGGTATGTATTGCAAATGTAGTTCTCCATCACTATTATGCATCGAGTACTCAAGGTGTATTCTCCATCTTTCTATCAGAAACAAAGAATCAGATGCTTCTACAGAAAAACTCACGTGGATCCTTTAGAAAAGACGTTCTCCACATTACATTTACAAGATATTTTGGGGATAATTTTATAAGACAGGCATTTGTAAAATTGTCCCAGTGTAATATACACATAACCAGATGTTACCTATCTGTGCCTCAGAGCAGGTGCAACTTTGTGCAGCACATCTGGGGAGCACATAAATGTCTTTATAAAATAGATACATCACATGCTCCTATGTACGTTTCCAGCCTAGACACCTGCTATTAAATCATCTTCCTGAAACCCTAAAACATCTCAGCCTTCTGTTAATGACATGGAGCCCACCAGGACACTGCCTTTTCCAGTAGATGGGGAAGGAAAGCAAGTGCAAATGTGCGTACGTCAGAAAGCCATTTGTCCTGCACAAAGTTCTGCAACACTTGCTCTGCTTCTTTTTTTCTTCATTTTCTTGGTCTGAAGTTGGTCATAAAGGTTCAAAATGCTTGTGGAAGATGCAAAACCATTGTTAGATTGTATAATAAGATCCATCTGCAACATAAATTACAAAAGCTTTTGTGAAGTGTGTCAGACAATAGCACATTTGTACCATCAAAACAAAAAAATACCACCAAAATAAATCAAAAAGAAGCCCTGAAAATATAGCAATGCGAGTACCATAGTTGGCATTGTTCATTCACAGTTTTTCCCAAAATTAATTGGGAAAGTGAAAGCAGACTAGTTGCGTAGAATCCAACCACAGTCCCTATTAAGAATGTAGAGCCCGATATTCAAAGACATTTACAGTTTACAGACCTTTGAACTGTGTACTGCTGCTTAGAGGGATACTCAGCAGCACTAATATGGTTAGTGCCGCTGAATATCCAAAAGCTCCACCGCTAAAAGCCCCAATGTTGACCGTTTGTAGCATTGGGGCATATTGTAGGCGTTCTGGGATGGCGCAGTAGCGGCACCCGTTACTAACCGGTCAGCAGCAATATAGAATTGCTGTCCAGTTAGCAACCTGCAGGTAAAGATAGGCGTGGCAAACGTTGGCCTATCTTTACCCATGGCTCCCAAGATGGACAGGTCTCGGCCGAGGGTCCCATACCAAGACAAACCACTCATCTAAGCAGCAGTAGAATGGGACGGTATTGGCAGTGGAGGATCACATTTCTGTGACAACGGCAACATTAGAATTACTTGTGCGGAAGAAAGGCCTGGCAATCTACTTCCGTATCTTACCAAGGAAACCCAATGGATAGTCACAACAAAACAAATTGCACTATGGTGCTGAAAGATGAGACCCCCGGGTCGAATCAAAGCCCTCGGGACATCCGACTGCTGATGTAGCTACCTCTGTTAACCTTTCTTCCTTTTCTATGATCTCTGAGGAACGAAACCAATCGCCACCTTTCTGTCCTCATCCAAACTCACTACCTACGCCTCTGATCCTATTCCCACCTGTCTCCTAAGCCCCATCTCCTTCCCACTGTTTTCCCTTCCATCTCTGATTTCTCTCTACTGGCAACTGTCCCTGCAGCCTTCCAGCATGCTATGGTTACACCTCGCCTCCAGAAAAACACTCACTAGATCCTACTTTTCCTAACTACTGACCCATTTCCCTCCTCCCCTTCATTTCCTAAACTAGGTCTTGAATGTGCGGTTCACCGCTGTTGCCCTCTTTACTTTTTTCTCCTCACGCTCTCCTGAGATACTTTACATTCTACTGAAAAACGGCTCTTGCCAAAGTCTCCATTGACCTTGTTCCTTCCAGGCAAAATCCAAGGCCCGTTACTCAATCCTCACATCTTTTGACCTTTCTGCGGGTTTTTGACAAAAGCTGACCACAAAAACCTTCCTCCTCAATTACCTTGTTCTCACTTGTTTTTTAAAAGGTGCTCAGTACTATCCTGGTTCTCTTCCATCTACCCCTCGCCCCTTCAGTGTTTTGTTTTGGTGGATCCTCTTCTGCTTGCTATTCCCACCGCTCTCAGTTGGTGTACCCCAAGAATCTGTCTTGGATCCACTCCTTTTTTGCGCTCTTTAAATCACAGTGGCCCATGGTGCAACTCATCTCTTGCCATGGGGGTTTAGCATAGTGGTTAGAGATGTGTATTTGGGCACACTACCAGAGGCATGCCTCAATTTTCGCACATGTTTGCTCTCCATTTTAAATTTCTGAAAAGGGACAACTGGAGAAACCAGCTGGTACTTTGGTAGATCTCCTCTTTTTGCTTTAAGCATGACCTCAGGCTACCGCAAACTGAAATAGCTGGGAAAAACTGTATCGCTAAAGCTGTTGCCCCCATTACAGCTTCTGCCTCTGGTCCAGACAGGGGGGTCCCAATGCCCTAGCTGAATGACCGGGTTCCATGTGCAGGATGCCTGCATGCTGAAGCTCTCCAGGAAAACAAGTGGAGGAACCTCAGAGAGGGACGGTGGCAAGGCTGAGGAAGGCATTCAAAGACAGTGAAGAAGTACTTTGATAGGAATTTCTTGCAAACGAACCAAGCTCCTCCAGCAGAGGAGAAGAGAAGATAGGTGCCTACAGAATGACAAAGGCTTGACACAAGTCCACCAGGGCCTTGTAGAATCACCAATCCAACTTCTCCAGCCCATGAATTGAAGAATCATTATGCCAGCCCTGGAGGGTGGAGGAGAGTGAAAGCATCCCTGGAAAGGGAAGAAGAAAGAACCAGAGCTCAAGTACCCCAAAGTTGCCCGAATCATTGACCACAAGGAAGCGAAAAGGATAGTGGATGGTTGGGGACTCTAAGGGTTACTTGAGGCCATCCATCTGCCGACCAGACGATATTCAGAGAGGGTATGCTTGTTCTACCAGGTGCCAAAACCCAGATGTTATGGAGTGTTTGCTAAGAACTCATAAGAGCCCCACTATTATCCAATGTTGCTAATCCATGTCGGCAACAAATATGATACTGCCAGGTTAATCTCTGAGCGTATCAAAAGCGACTTCATGGCTCTGGGAGCATAGGAGAAGCATACAGGTGCACAGGTGGTGTTTCAATCCTTCCTGTTGAGGGTAAAGGCCAAGGCAGAGAGGCTAGCATCGGAGATGAATGTATGGCTGCATGGATGGTGTCATCGAGAAGCGTTTTGGTTTCCTGGACCATTGGCTGCTGTTCCAAGGTTTCAGAGCAGAGATGGTCGTCCATCTCTCCAAGAAATGTTGACCGCTTTCATTCAGTAGTAAGACTGTGCTAATCTACTGAGAGGGCTTGAAACGAGATTCATGTGAGGATGGGTGAAGAAACTCCCGCAGCTAAATGAAACATTAAATACCTTTATGGAAAATGGGTCAAAAAGGGGGGGGTACCATATTTTATTGTATTTAGATGGGTTATTTCATATTCCGCCTTTAATCATACAATCAAAGTGGTTTAAACAAAAACGATACAATAGAGGTGAAAGTATGGAACTATATGGAAATGCAGTGTGTAATAAAATGGCCGCTTAGCAGGGAACATAAGATCGCTGGATGTTTGCAGTTTTGGTGGGAGTGGCTAACTTTGAAATTTCTGTGGCAGTTACCGAAACATGGTTTACAGCAAACCATTACTGGAATGTAAACTATACCCGGTTATTACTTTTATTTCGAAAGGAAAGGGTAGGAAGAGTGGCACTATACCTAAAAAAACATTAAAGCTTTGGAAAGTACAGAGCTTAAAAGGGAGAGAACCTAGGCGCTGTGGGTTTAACTAGAAATAATAAAAGAGAAAAATCTAATTTGCAATGGCCGTGATCTAACAGACCGTCCCCCTCCCAAGAGTAAGAGGTGTACATAGTTAACTGAAAGAACATACGCAGCATTGCTAGGAATGGGGAACGTGCTACTGGATAGGGGATTTCAATAGTGCCCAGCTGTTGATTGGCACATTCCTGCTGCAGTAACATCTAGAAGTAAGAAGGATCCTGGATCCCCTACAGGGAGAAGAACTATTCCATGGCAATTTGGTAAACAGACCCCACCACGGTGAATGGGGCCACATGACTGGACTATGGTGCTTACCAATGGTGAAAATGTTTCTGATGTGATAGTGGGAGATCATTTGTAATTCAGTGATCAATTCAGATGGTTGTGGTTCAGTATTAAGGACTAGGGCTGTTAGAAGGCCATTCAAAAGCGAGCGTCCTTAGGATCTTTTAGGAAAACTAACACCTTTGCCAAGATGGGCCATATACCTTAGGAAGTCCTTTAGCAGTATCCGGACAAACACCAGCTGGGTGATGTATAAACAACCGTGGCCCCCAAAACGGAAAGGGTACAATATTTTAACAGGGCAACCAACCTTTTTTGTTAAAATGGTAAATAAAGGTTAAAAGGAAAAAAATTAGACTGCTATTTTTTTTCGAAAGAAGTAGCTGAAAAAGGTGAAGAAAAAGATAGGCCTTCATGGAAATACAAGAGATCCACAGAGAGAGAGAAAGACATCATCTATATTTGGAAAAACTTAGGGAAGCTAGTAAAATAGTCAGAAAGCAGGAACATAATCGAGGGGCAGCTTGAACAATTTTCAGAAGTCTGTTTGTTGTGAAACTAATTAAACTTACAGTCAGACAAAGCGATGGGACCGGATGGGATAACACCCTAGAATACCGAGGTGAACTCCAGGAACGTTCTAGTATCGATCCACCGACTTGGACTCCTTTTTTCAAATGCCCTTCGCTTGAGTCGGGAGTGGTGCCAAAGGACTGGGAGAGAGGCTAATTGTGATGCCTTTGCCAGAAAAAGCAGAAAGTAAGGTATGGTTGAAAACTACAGGCCAGTTATTTTACTTCAGTGGCGAGTAAATTATTGGAAACGCTGCTGAAAGAGGAAAATAGTGAGGTTTCTGGAATCCAGGCGGATTACAGGAAGCCGAGGCAGCATGGATTCAACAGAGGCAGGTGTTTGTCATAAAGAACATTAAAAGATATGCCATACTGGGGTCAGACCAAGGTCCATCAAGCCCAGTATTTGTTTCCAACAGTGGGACCAATCTAAGTCCTGCGTACCTAGCAGTTTCCCCAAAAGACACAGGTTGCCACAACGCTTGTATTGGGTCAAGCATTGATATACTGGGTCCCTTTTTAATGATGGTTGATGGACCTTTCCTCCAGGCAACGTGGTCAAACCTTTTTAAAACCCAGCTACACTAACAGGGGAAATTATTGGAAACGCTGCTGAAAGAGACAAATAGTAAGGTTTCTGGGGTCCAGTGGATTTACAGGATCCGAGGCAGAATGGATTTTCACCAGGAGGCAGGTATTGTCAGACAAATATGATTGATTTCTTTGACTGGGTGACCAGGGAGTTGGACCGAGGGAGAGCCCTAGATTGTGCTGTATTTAAGGATTTCAGTCAAGCCTTTGACACGGTTCCTCACAGGTGCCTTATAGACAAACTGAAACCATAGGGATGGACCCTAAAGTTACTGCTTGGGTTAGAAATGGGTTGAGTGGGAGGCGGACAGAGTACAGGTAAATGGAGCTCACTCTGCGAAGGAAGTTAACAGTGGTGTGCTGCAGGGATCTGTCCTTGGTCCGATTCTTTTTAACATCGTAGTGATCTAGCGGGGAAGGGCATCGGGTGAGTTTGCCTCCTTGCGGAAGCTACCAAAATCTGCAATAGACACCCAGGAATGTGTAGATAACATGAGGGAGGGATCTAGACTAAGCCTGAAGAATGGTCTAGAATTTGGAAGCTGGGATTTAATGTTAAAAAAAATGGAAGGTCATGCATATGGGCTGAAGCAATCCAAGGGAGGCAATACAGTATAGGAGGTGAAGTACTTTGTCCACTAAAGAAGAGCAGGACCTAGGCATGGTTGTCTTTGGATCTTAAAGTAGCTAAACAGGTAGAAAAGGTGACAGCAAAAGCTTAGAAGGATGGCTGGGTGCATACGGAGAGTGGAATGGCTAGCAGAAAAACAAAAAAAACAAAAGGTGGTGATCGTGCCTATGTATAAGTCTTTGGTGCGACCTCAGTGGAAGAGTTGTGTGCAATTGCCTGGAGACCGCACCTTCAAAAAGGATATAAACAGGATGGAGTACGTACAGAGGGGTAGCTACTAAAAAGTGGTGTAGTAGTCTTCCGAGTATAAAGCATATGAGGACAGACTTAAGGATCCTTATATGTACACCTTAGAGGAAAGGCGGGATAGAGTTGATATTGATTGAGAGCGTGTAAATACCTCTCTGTGGCATAAATGCACATGGGGAGAGAGCCTCTTTCAGATTGAAAGGAAGTTCTACAAGGGGACATGGGATGAGGGTGAAAGGGGGATAGGATGATGAAGGATCTGGCGTCTTTATAGAGGATCGGCCCGGAAGCCTCACAGGATGTGCTCCGGGCTTGGGTCTCAGCGTTGGCGAAGCCGTGGGTGCCTGAGTCAGACCATGGGAACAGCTATCTTCTGGCAACTCCGACCCCCATTTCCTGTTGGTTCTCAGAATCATGGCCTGGGACATAGGTTGGTAAAGATGGGGCACTGTCTGTTGTTCAGGGCCTAGGGCCGTGTGGCAAGCAGCCATAGTCATGGGTGGTCCTCTGGACATACATGGTCTGACCTGCAGCAGCGTTCGCACCTTCTTGAACACCCACCAACGGAGACGATGGTGAGGATGACAGCCCAGTCGAGTTCGCGGTCAACGGACCCCTGGTGTTGAAAAACGGTACGAAACGCCAGTTGAAGCAAGCCTCATCAAAAAAGAAGCAAAGAGCAGGGAGGGAATGGCACTGGGCTTGAGGCAGGGAATAAGGAGGCAACTGGTAGGGAAAATGTAAACTGGGAAAAAAAAAATCCAACTTTTGAGGATAGGTTTTTAAAGGCTTTTTCTGGGGAAACAGGAGATACGTCCGTTGGAGGGGGCTCCGCGGAAAAAAAATGGAAGACGTAGGATGAGCATGGATGGCACGCCTTGGGCAGCGAAGGAGGAAGCCACGCATGCGTGTGAACGATTCCCAAAGGCTTTCGTTGAAAGCTGGGAAATGCTCCATTTGGGCTTATGTGGGCACTAGTGGTCACACCATATGTGATGGACTATGACATTCCTACTTGTTGCCTGGCAGAAAAAATACGTTCGTCAAGGCATTGGTAGCTTCCCAAGAGAGGTTTACAAAGAGTGAGCACATGAGGCAACAAAGGGTAAAGTTTTTTCCATTTTTCCGAATTGAATTAAAATTGCACTCTTTAATCAAATAACACGAATGTTCAAGTTGTGATACAAAAACATTTTAAGATAAAGCAGCAAAAACACAAAAATATCATTATTGTAAATTAATGTGCAACACCTCTCAAACTAAATAAAACACTAAACAAGCCAACATCATCCAAATCACCCCGGAACACCACTAAACCCCCATTTCAATAAAATTTTCCTCAAAAGAACTCCACTGCTCTTAGGGATTTTGATACTGGTGGACTAAAAGGCGGCGTGTGTTCTACCCAAAGATGGAAGATTTGACCTCGCACTGCTGGCCAAACAGACACGGACAGTTGGTCATCCCCCCCGTAAGGATAATGATATCTCTATTATGCAGCCAAGGTCAAATCATTATTCATTCTGCTTGTCACGGGCTAATTCTTGCTAATGTCTGATGCCTCGCCGTCATCAAACAATGTTATATCTGTGCAAAGCTGGTTGTGCTCGTATATGGGCAGGACTTCCGCTACAGGTCTGCTTTGGGTCACTCTGTTTAAACAGAACAGACCACAAGGACTGTGGGTGTTTTGGAGGAGATGGGTATTAGATGGGCTCAAACCTGCTTTAAGGCATGCTCACTACTGGCTCCAACTCCCCAACATCGATTTCAGAGAGGATCCATGATTGTCATTTCACTGTTTTTTAAAATTACTCCAGCTTCCTGCTAGATAGACTGTAAGGATTTGAGTTAAATACTACTGCACTTCAAAACTCTCCCTTGGGAATTTGAATGCCCAAAGGCTAGGCCAGGACAAAAGGCTCACTAAACAAATACAAACAACACTCATTTTAATAGGAGGATAGTCCGAAAACCTTCCTTAAATTGTTTCAAAAGACGAGGATGGAACAAAATTTACAAGAAACCTCTTCATGAACCAAACCCATAAAAAGCTTTAAAAAAAAAAAAAAATTCAGAAGAAGCATTTTAAAAGGACTTTCATAGAAGAACAGGAAGCCAAGGCAAGGAATTTAAAGGCCTGCACCACTTTTCTTGTACGAAGGGGCAGAGGGGTTACGGTTTGAATACTAAGAATATAAAAGGTAAATCAAATCCTAACAACAGAACTCTGGTATGCAAAACCAAAATATTTCACAGCAGTGCCAGTGGCAGAAACAGGATTTGAACAATGGTTTTTTCCTGGTTTCTTGCCCCCTTTTCTCTAACCACTAGTCCCCCCCCCCCAACCTCCACAAAACAATAAAGCATCCCAATAGCACAAGCATCTGAAAAGTGATTATATGAAACAAAGAACAAAATTACACAGGATGTAGATAGTCATGGCCTTATGGGAGACAGCCAACATGGCTTTAGACAAGGAAGATTTTGTCTTACTAATCTGATGTTTTTTTGAAGGTGAATAAACAGGTAGACAAAGGTGAGTTGGTTGATATAGTGTATCTGGACTTTCAGAAAGCCTTTAACAATGTCCCTCATCAGAGGCTTTTGGCAAAACTAAAAGTCATGGGATAGGAGGCAGTGTACTATTGTGGATCAGGAACTGGTTAAAAGATAGAAAGCAGAGGGTAGGGCTAAATGGCCAATTTTCCCAATGGAAAAAGCAGAATAGTGGAGTACCCCAGGGATCTGTACTGGGTCCGCTGTTATTTGACATATTCATAAATGACCTGGAAAAGGGAATAACTAGTGAGGTTATCAAATTTGCAGACGACACAAAACTGTTTAAAGTTGTTAAAACCCAAGAGGACTGTGGAAAACTGCAGGAGGATCTGGATAAATTGGAAGACTGGGCATCCAAATGGCAGATGAAATTTAATGTGGACAAGTGCAAAGTTATGCACCTAGGAAAGAACAACCCACACTATGGTTACACAATGCAAGGTTCCACATTGGGAACCACCACCCAGGAAAAAGATTTAGGAGTCATCGTGGATAACATGTTAAAACCCTCCGCCCAGTGTGCAGCGGCGGCCAAGAAAGCAAATAGAATGCTAGGTATCATAAGGAAAGGAATGGAAAATAAAACAAAGGATATTATAATGCCTCTGTATCGTTCCATGGTACGACCGCACCTTGAATATTGTGTGCAATTCTGGTCGCCGTATCTTAAAAAGGATATAGCGTTATTAGAAAAGGTACAGAGAAGAGCCACCAAAATGGTAAAGGGGATGGAAGGCTACTCCTATGAAGAGAGGCTACAAAGGTTAGGGCTCTTCAACCTGGAAAAGAGACGGCTGAGGGGAGATATGATAGAGGTCTATAAATTAATGAATGGAGTGGAACGGGTAAACGTGGATCAATTGTTTTACGCTATCAGAATATAAAGACTAGGGGACATGTAATGAAGCTACAGGGTAAACTATTTAAGACAAATAAGAGAAAATATTTTTTCACTCAACGTGTAATCAAACTCTGGAATTTGTTACCTGGAGGATGTAGTAAGAGCTGTTATTGTAGCTGGGTTTAAAAAAGGTTTGGACAAGTTCCTGGAGGAAAGGTCCCATAACCATTATTAAAAAGGGACCCAGGATATCAATGCTTGACCCAATACAAGCATTGTGTAACCTGTGTCTTTTGGGGAGACTGCTAGGTACGTA